>JAGDYQ010000006.1:557323-577630 GCA_021962125.1 Bulinus truncatus
ATCATTTGAAATTATCTTAAATAAAAGTGTGCCACAGCATTGACTTCCCAGTTCAACTGTGGAGCTGGTGGTGTCTAGTGACCCTCAACCAACTGTAGAAGTAAGTAAAGTCTCATCATTAAGGGCCATCAGGGGATAATGAAGTTTAAAATTCACCTGCTTCTGTGAACAAGGCATATTAGATTTAATTGGTTAGCACAACGCCCCGACTGCCTTTATTTCCCCTAATTAAGTCACATACCCATTTAATGCTGGGTGAACTTGGAGGATTTGTAAACAACTTTTACCAAGACCTAAAGAAAAACTCCCTTGGTTCATACCAAAGATTGAATCCCAAACTTTCAGGTTGACAGTCGAGTGCTCTACACAGCTCAACCATCCATCCCCTTTTCAACAGTCGTATAATAAAAAGCCCTAAACTAAAATATTATCATAGTTAAAGGTTGCTGTAAAAAAATAGAACTGCGGAAACATCAGATATTCATGATGATCGGTTATACATTTATATATACAGTACAAGCAGTTGTGTATACATTTATATATACAGTACAATCAGTGGTGGGGCGTAGCAAGAAATTATGTAAGGGGGGGGGGGAGTGTTCAATGATGGCAGCACAACAAATTTTATTTCCTTAACTGACAATAAAGAATCTCAAAATCAGAATAAGACAGAATTTCATGCATATTAAGTTGTACAATATTATTCATTCAAATACACATTACTCTCCCAGAAATCTTTGACACCATTGAAGATTTAACAATGATGCAGTGGCTGAACAATGTGATTGATCTCTAAGGTACATATATCTAACATGTCAGTAGCTAGCAATGAATTTTGTAAGTGTCAGTAGCTAGCAATGAATTTTGTAAGTGCTATTTATCAGGGTGTTTGTTGATGTAAAATATGGATTTCTTTTATTATTCAGCTATTCCATTTTATTGTTGATGTGGTAGGTTTTTCTCCAAACACTTAAAACCATGACTTTATTCTGAATGAAGTATTAAATTTATTTCTATCAAATGTTTACACTGTTGTCTCACTGGTGAAATCCACTGCCCTAACTCCCATCCACTTACATTGAAGTCACATTGATTTTTGTAGTTCAGGGCTACTCTTATTTAAAATACCTCTACCACTGAAGGGAATCTATAAATAGATTTGGAATCTATAAAGGGATTGGTAATTTATAAATGGATTGGTAATTTATAAATGGATTTGGAATCTATAAATGGATTGGTAATCTATAAATGGATTGGTAATCTAAAAATGGATTTGGAATCTATAAATGGATTGATAATATATATAAGTGAATTGATAATACATAAATGGATTGGGGATATATAATGGATTGAGAATCTATAAATGGATTGAGAATCTATAAATAGATTGGGAATCTCAAAGCTGTGAAAAATATTTTTAAAAAGGCAATATAAAAATTTAACTCACAGCTATCCCGACCTCCCTGGAGTTGAAGTTTGCATGTGTCCATGGCTCACAATGGTACTTGCGTGAAAACTTAGTCAATGGGCCGGCTGCTCGAATGGACACATCATTTGTGTGAAAGGTGGAGTTGATGACCAGCTTGCCATCATAGACCAGACAGGCGCAGTTCATAGCTGTGTTATAAAACAAATTATCTCTATTTACTAATCATACAACAAAGTTATTTGAGGATGTTAATCTCTTTTGATAAAATAGGAAACCTGAAAGAAAAAAGGGGGCAGTCTATTGCAGTCTATCTGCATCCAACCATGGCCAGTAGTGCAATGGCCAGAGAAGCTAGCCTGTGTCCACCATAAAAAGAGCCCAAAGTAGCTGTGCCATCTGGCTTTCTTAGATTAACATGTTAAATATTTATAATGATTACAAATTTGCTATATTAATGTGCTGAATAAAAATAATTTTTTTCAAATAAACAAACATTTCAATTTCAAAAACTTAAAATTCTGACATGTCCTTAAAGAGAAAGATTAAATATCTTGGATTTTTTAAAATAAAAAACCCAGAATATTATGAGACTAAATATATACATCAAATGTACAAGTTAAAAATACTTTGTAAACAGTTTACCTGTGAAAGCATCCAAGTCAACTTCTCTCTTGTGAAAACAAATCAACATCTAAAAAAAACAAGTTTTATGAAAAAATGTATTTTCTTGTGAATTAAGTTAAAAAAATTTTTTTTACAATAAACATAACAGTAAAATTTCTTTTAAAAAATATCTTTTTTTTTTTTTTTTTTAAAGATAATACAGATTTATTATTTGTAGCCTAATGATTATTCTTATCTTTATGTAGAATGTATATATCAAATTTATGAGCTTCAATTTCTCGGGTGTAGAGTATATACTGACCTCACATTGCAGTTCTATAAATCCATTCGGATTAGTGAAAGCCACTGATGTTATTTCTTGCCCTTTGTCAGCCTCTTGACCACTCCAATGGGCTAGATAACAGTCAGTGTGTAATGTTACACCAGCAGCCTGTAAACTCTGTTTAATCTCATTCTCAACAGCTGGGTTGTTAAAACATGTAACACCCTGGAGATGCAGAATTAAAAAAAAAACATACAATATCAATGCCAATCCTACAAAATGCATTTTTGAAAAAATGAATTCATATAGCTTAGAAAGTGTACATCAAACACAGAAATATGATATTAGGATCTGTAGCTTTTGGAACCCAGTTAAAACAATACCAACAATTAAGGTATTTGAACAGATATTGAGGATCCAGTGACATGTAGGTATACATAAAAGATTTTTAAAGTCAAATAGTCCGAGTTAAAAAATGTTTCAGAAATTATGTTAATAGAATGGATCCATTTTTAAACAGTATGCAAATTAAGAATACGAAAATGATAAAACAATTAATACAAAAATCATAAAATGAATAGGCTCAAATAATTTAATCACATGCATTTTAAACCATCAATCAATAATATGAAAATAGCATAAATATTAAAGACATAAAAATTATTAAATAATTATCATCATGAACAAAATAATTTATAGAGCATGCAGTTATAATTACATGGCACAATTATATGTAATAGCACTGATGTATTATAAATATTTAAAAAAAAAGTTAATTAAGACGATGAAGGGTGTTATACAACTAAATTCACCAATCAAACTTACATCTACAACTGGTGGCTCTATTAGAGTCAGACAGTTGCCTAGTAAACCACTAGCTAGAAGAGATTGCAGACAAGTGTAAGAGTCTATTGTGTTTCCGTAAATCACAACTTTCACTGTAGACGATAAATTAAAAAAAAAATTCCTTTGATCATTATTGATTATTGTTAATTAAAAAAATTACACAATAAAAATATGAAAGATGCTTTGCTTTTTAAAGAAAATTTTAAAATTAATTGGACTTACAAAAATTATCATTGGAGAAAAACTAACAAAAATATATTAAAATATTTTAAATTTTAGACAACTTTGGTGAAGCTAAAAATTTTGTCATTACTTAAAAAAATCAAATTCATTTATTTTTGTAGGTTTAATGTTTGACTTTTAAAATATTATAAAATATGCTTATGTCAGCTTAAATAAAAAAATATAACTGATCCACAATAAGCCAAGTCTTACTGTCTTTAGAAGAATTTTCCACTTTGTGCAACACCATGGCTGCATCATGAGCATCATTAATGGTATACAGATTAGCTGGCACTGGTCCCCTGTACCGGGCATCTGGTGAGCAAGGGAACAGTTCCTTCTGGTGAGGCTTCTGTACAAGTTCAGCCCCAGTTGGAGAAGGGACCTGGTATTGCAGCCCAGTGCAGATAATGAGGTGATCGTAGGGAACAACATCCACACCATTCACAATAACATGTTTCTTTGTCCTGCAATAATATAAACATTCATATTGTGAATATTTCCTTCAAATGTACACCCAGACAATAAATATTTTGTTTGAAAATAAATTAGTACAATTCTAAAATGAATAATTTATTACAAATTAGATTTTTTTTAATTGTGAATCTAAAGTTGGAATCGTGTTTTGTTATTATTTTATACTTTTTTTTAAAAACTGGGTAAATAATTTCATGTATCATAATTATGATGCTAAAGTCAGTTAACAGGCTTCAAAGCTATTGAAACTAAAAGCAAAAGAATAGAACAAACAAACCAAAAAAAAAAATTATTACCTGTCAATAGCAGTCATCTTGCCATAAACAACATTGACCCAAGTTCTTAATGCTAGTTTGGCAAAGTCATCTTTAACAAATGAGAAACTGGAAAAAAAATATGAAACATATTTGTCATTCTATATATTTATCTCTTTATTTTCAAATAAATAACCATTATGTTTAAAATATCTAAAATAATAACAAAATTTAAAATGTCATCAATGGACCAATCTAAGCTAAACAGGAAAGACCATAATTCAATATAAAATTTAACAGTAAAGAAATGACCATGATAATACTTAAAGTTGTACATTTCAGTACTGACCATAATTCAAGTTGTTCAGTTAATAAGTATAGCCCATTAAAGTCATACAGTAAAGTAATGACCATGATTCAGCTCAAAGATGTCCACTTAATTACTGACCTGCTGGCCAAGAACATTTCTCTTAACTCATTCTGGGGCAGATCACCAGGGAGTCCATGAGGTGAGATGAGAGTAATGTTGTTGAACTTGAGGTGTGGACTGGGAAATACATTAAAACATAGTGAACAAATTTATTCAGTCTTTGTAAGAAGTTGGTCCATACATACTAAATTTAATCATTATAACATGTAAATATCTTAGAAAATATTTGATACTAATGCAGTTGTTTTTATTAGAATTCTTTTGAATGCTTCTTTTCAATAAATTTTCTAGGCTTACTGAATAGAAGTTACCCACTAGCATACACTGATAGAACAAAGGAATTCATTAGCATTGGAGAAGGGTAAAGACCATAAGATGATAAAATAGAAGTAGTCATAGTTAGTCATAAGACGTAGAACGTAATGTGTAACCAATTTTTTCGGTTCACTCCTTTAGGATGGTTTTTTTTAATCCTTAACTAAATACATGTACTAAACACTGTCTAGAAAGGCTCACAGTGTCCAATTAACTAGCCACTATTTTCATAAGATCACTAAGGGTTAACAATACTTTTTATCCAATGCATAACTGAATTTGAAGGCAAGAGATAGGAAAAGTAAAAGTCCTCAACAGGGGACATTAAAGACATGACGGGAATCATGTAATAAACATACAAGCCATATTGAGATTTGGTTAAAATTTATGATCTTGATGATTTCACAAGTTATGTACTTTTCTTAAATGCAGCTATTTTCTAGAAACAAAAATAAATTAATTATACTTTAGAAGTATAAAAGTCAAGGTTGACTTTATTCAAATAACAGACTAGAAAATTTTACTTAATGAATAATGTATATAAATAGTTCAAAACCTTTTTATTTTGGCCTAATAAAAAGGACCACTGAGTTATACATAATATAACTGGACTGCCCATTGGGCTAAAATACTGGAAAAGATATTTATCTGCTGCCATAGGGAATGTTTTTTTTTTTAAACCTTAATGGCAAGCCCTAACCACCAGTCAGAAATTCTATTATATAGACCTCACTAATTCCATATATGTTTCACTGCAATGAACATTAATTGAAATATTCAGAAAAGTTTGGATTCCGTCGCTTGCAGAAGTTTTTCTCATGGGTGTAGTTTTTACAGTGGTAAACAAACCCAAATGGCTGCTAAGAAACATCAATCGAGACTTCTTGAGGTCCTAGATATCTCAATTTTGGTCTGGTTGAGGTTTACAATAATTTTACACCATGGTACATAAACTAATATGACTGCATAGAAACATTGACTGAAATTTTCAAAATGTCAGTATTAATGTATGTTTATAACTAAACAATTCTTTACACATATATTTTAAGATTGAAATAGGAAGTTGACACATTGCTGTGAAAATTTTCATATGCAATTGAAAAAGACACCAATAATGGTGTAACATCTAATTAGGACTACCAACAAATAGTAAAATATGATTGGTGGCCACTCCAGTTATGTTAGAGCTCAGTATTGATATAAAGGACAGCTATCCAGGATTAGATTCAATAAAACTACACATATAATTAAGGGGACGGATGGTCGTGTGGTAAAGCACTCCCCCTGGTTCTCCAGTGAGAACCTAGGAAATTTTTCAGGTCATGGCTTAAGTCCCCGCTATGTCTCCCATGGTGCCTCCATGGCCATTGCACTATTGGCTATGGTGGAGATGAAAGAAGGGCACCATAAAAACTGTCCCATTAGTGGTATAAAGGATCTAAGAGATTTCATCTCATCCTTACAGGGACTTCACACACAAATATAATTCCTAAAGATGATGTTAATAAAAGTACCAAAATACTAGAGTCTCCATGAAAGTCATTCCAACATCAGATGCTCCAACCACAACAATTCTGGCATTAATGGTCACCTTAAATGTACATGCAGAAAAAAATAGCAATCAATTTTAAAATCAACAGTTTTGCACTTTTTAAAAAATGTGGAGTGAATCATGAACATTTATTCACAGTGTATTATTTATGGTTAATTTTTAGAATTTTTTTACCTTGGGCTCAAGAACAAGTTTTCTGTTCATGTGATTCAAGGCAAATGGGTCAGCTTTCTTAACAATTTGATCAGAGGGACCATTGATTCCAAGACCTTCTGGATAATCAATCTGTCGTCTGGGCCTAACAGGAACCAGAGAACTTAGTCCAGTGATAAGAGAAAACCTTTCCAGATTCTAAATAGAAGATAAAAATAGTTAAAAATTTATGGAAAGAAAAAAATAGAAAAAATTTTGTAAAATATAAGTTGAATGACCCACATATTAAATTGTTAATATGTATAATAATACTATTGGTAAAAAACACTGAAACCAACAATTTAAACATAACACACGATAACAGATTTTCTCACATAAGAGCCTATACTTAGTTTGTATTACATCTTATCTAGTGAAAATAGTAACTTTCCCAATCGAAGCTAAAGAAAAATAATGGGAGTGAAAATCTGATGACATTTATACCTTGGCAGAAGTGAATGGTGGATGCAGAGGGTAGTACAAACTTGTCTTTTTAGACAGCCTAAGAATTTCCTGAATTAAAAAAAAGAAAACTATTATACATAAACCATACTTGGTTTTCTATAAAGAAAATAAAAATTGCTAATAAATTCAAATCACATATTATACATTAAAATCAAAACTAATTCATAATTAACACATACAGAGATGGTCAAAGGTGTACATGTTTAAGAAGAAAAGAAAATAAGGCTACCTTGAAAAAATGTTTAGTCAAGTGACTGAAAACTGGGTTCAGCACAAAATGATTAAGATGTCCATGCTGGTCCCGACTGTGATGGTTGAAGTAGATAAAGTCTTCAATGTTGTAGTGAGACCTGATGTAATCAATATCCTTTTAAAAAAGAAAAATAAAGCTGCAAGTTAGTATTGTAAGTAGTTAAGAAATTAAAGTATGTTCTGATACAGAAAAAAAATCACTGTAACCTCTTCTCTGCGTATGATGGAAATCCCCACAACCTGATTGAAACATTCACCAACAAAGGCTTGTATTTCTGTACCATCCTACAAGAGAGAATATTGTCATAGAAAATATTACTGACACAGCAAAAAAATCTTACAATAAAAAATATACAGGTCTAATTAATTATTAGCAATTAAAAAGAGGTTAAAAAACAATATAATAATTAAAATGATAAAAAACCTCATTAAAAAAATAAATTACAAGAGAACATTGTTAGCTCATGAATATAAAATAAATATCTAGAGCCCCTGTCATTTTGACCTATTCAATGGAGTGCAAACATTCTTTTTCATAAAAAGTAGACAGAAAAAGACACTTACAGGATCTCTTCTAGCATTCAAGTATTGTTGTAGGTCTTTCAAAATATTTTGCTTAAAGTCAATAGTTTCTATCAGCTTCTCAACATTTTCAAAATCTGCTTGAACAGCTTTACGAACTTTAAAATTTCTAAGAAAAATAAAAATGAAGACAAAGTTTTAAATTGAAAAGATTAAAAAAAAATAAAAAATAAAAATAGAGTAAGCCTATTTAAAGCATGATTAAAAATAAGTAACAATAAAAATTTTAAGTTTATAAAATGTATCAATTTTTTCAAAAAAGACTTGGAAGCCATAAATTTTTATAAGTGAGAAAGAAAACTTACTTTAGAAGTCCAGATCGATGAAAAACATACAACTCCTGAGGTAAGATACTTGGACATTTTGGTGTTACTCTCTAAAAGAAATGTATTTAATAAGGTATAGTTAACATTAAAAATAAATGACTTAAATTTCAAAGCTGTAAAATTTTAAGAAAAAAATCTTAATCAATGAAAATAATAAAAGAAATTATTTAAAATGATGAAAAAACCTAATGAAGGTAACATGGATTATATAAAAGGATATCAAAAAAAGCTCATTAATGTTCATGTTTAAAAATATTTATGGAGTTCGGCATTTGCTTTAAAGACTTACTACAAAGTTTTGTATCAGGGGAAACTCTGGCACCATGTGAGGAACTGTGATGACACAAAAGTCTCTATCTGGGAATTTTGAAAATGCTTTTGGTAAAAAGTCAAAAGATCTGAAAAAAAAGCAAAAAAAAAAAATATCTGTCAGCAACAGATAATACTTTTCTACTTTAATTCTATTCTAACAGCTTACAACTAGGGGACAGGTAGTCATGTGGTGTAGACACTGAGCTCTATATTTAAATAAAGAGCTCAGTGGGTCTAGAGCGTCGTTAGTTGACAGGAGAGGTCCCAGGTTCAAACCTTATTGAGAACCTTGGGATTTTTTCAGGTCTTGGTGTCAGACCCTATGTTGGAGGAGTAAAGGCAGCTGGGCATTGTGCTAACCACACAATACCTTAATATGCTGAGGTTACTGAAACATATGAATTATTTACTTCATCTGCCCCGATGAGTCCTTAGGGGCTTGAGGTAATTTTACTTAAAACAGCTTACAACAATTAAATGAAAATAATAGATAACAGCATTGATGGTACTAATGTAAGCTAAATATTTGCTTACCTCATTTCATACTGTTCTGCAATGCAAAATAACTGAATACTAAAGGCATTTGGGGCACCACAGAAAGTTGGTACAAATCTTGTTTGTATTGGTGGATTCAGATATTTTGGAATTTTAGGGAAGGTTTTCTCCTGTAACTAAAAGTATTAAAAAGATCTATTAAATATAGTTCTTTGAATTATTAAAAGAAATAATCTTTTATTGTATATTACTGAAAGAGCATATTTTAAATATTAATATTCATTTATCAAAACATTGAAAAAAAAGAAAAAAATAATCTTCAAAAAATATTTTAATAGATTCTACTTATTAAAATTGCAACTGGGTCTAAAAATTTCTTTCGAGCTTTCTCTTTGTCTTTTATTAGCTTACATTTGATAGATGTTGATGTAGATGTGAAGGTTTTAGCTCTGGCGAAGGAAGATTCATTTTCACCTCACTAAAATTGACTGATGGAAGCGGCCTGTACACAAACTGAGAATCAGTCAGCTTGATCGATTTACTGATAGATCCTGATGGTTCTAGACAAGGAAATTACAAACTTGATCAGCCAGGAGATAATGGCATTTTTCAAGTCACAAATTTAAATGTCAAATTTTGTTTTTTACTTTAATAGGCTCATTTCTTTTTTAAACCTATGTTTTCCGACACCTTTTTCATGATGCAATCAAGAAATTATTTTTTTGTGTGTGTATAGATGCTTGATGTTTTTCTTTAAAAAGCACGCTTGCTCTCCCTATTTCCAATTTATATTTACAAGTACTCATGATTATGTGCGTCTTTTAAACTCTTTAAACAAGGGTAAAAAAGTATGAGTTTCCTACTGATTAAAGAAAAAAATGACAATGATGTAGCATAGAAAAAAGATAAGAATCTGAACATTTACTATAAATCAAAAATACTATAATTTCAAAATTTCATTCTATGTGGAGTAAAAAAAACTTATGAAGAAAAACAGCAAATTAAAATAAAAAAACATTGGATCACAGCTATCTGCAATAGTCTTCAGTAGTTATATATATATATGTGTGTGTGTCTGTTGTTATTAATGAGGAACCTTCTTTATCAAACTTTTTTTGAATACCATTCCTTCTTTTTTCACAATTCCATATTTAGTTCATACGTTTAATTGCTGTTGAGATACAATTTCATTTGTCAAAGACCTCTTCTTTATATAATTAGCTATCGTTGAGTGGTAGATGTAATGCAGGGTTAATGTTCACAATTTCATCACTAATATAGAAAAAACACAACTTACTTTTAGTACTTTGGTTACTACCTACAGACACAGCATCATCCCTCACATCAGCCTCAGATGCTGGAACTTACAGAAATTTAGCAGAATACAAATGAGTGAAATAAAAAAAATAATAAGTTTTCAGTGCATTATTTTATCAGAATACTTTATTATTCTCAAGTAAAATGACTTGCCACACTTTTTTTGTTTAAAGAAAAAAATAATAACAACTTATGATAAATGAGTGTAGTTTTAATGATAACAAATCTAAAAAAAACTTTATTTAAATTAATGGGGCTGCATTATTTCCATTTAAAATAACATTTACTTCTTACGCAAGCTGATAACTTAAAAAAAGACAAGATTTTTTTGTAACATAAAATCTTGAATTTTTTTAAGTTTGAAAAAAAAAAAAAAAAAACACCACTTTAATGGATGGTGAAGAAAGAGCTTACGGAAGTTTTTTTTATAGCAAATGTTTTTGAATCTAATAAATAAAATATTTATTAAAACCTTACAGAAGTTGACATCTGTAAAACTGTTATCTCTTTGAAGATAACTTACATTTCTTACATAGGCTGTCTGAATAAAGCATCCCATGATTTTCAAGCCTCCACTTTGCATAATTACCAGTTCACTGAATTTAGCAGAATTTAGAGGGCAATGCACTTTCTCATATTACCTGATTTCACATTTCATAACAAATTGTTCCTAAACTTTATTTCATTGTAGCAAGGCCCTAACCCTGACCTCCTGAACCTACCTACATCAACACATCTTCCTAAATTCTATCAGAGCTCTATTGTTTATCATCTAACATCCTTCTTCTCTGTTAAATTTAATAAGTTATGTCTCCCTCTCTGTCTACCCTTCCCACATCCAATTACGTTCAGCTGTCCCAAAACCTGCACTTAGCTTTACCTATGCCTCGACCTATTTTCACTGTCCTTGAAAACCTATTGAGTTAATTCAAAGAAAACAACAACTAACCATCAGATTGAACACTTTCTGTGCTGGGAGGGCGGGGTGGCTCTTCAACACTATCATCCGGGTGTGGCTTTCTCAGTCCATTAAAAGGAATGAGCTCAAAGCATTCATTTAAGAGATCTAAGTTTACATCTGTACTAATGCTCATAAAGCCATAGGATGTTTTCTCCACCTAAGAACAATAAGTTATCCTTAAATTTTACTGTATGGGTTGAACATTTTACAAATTTGGTGAAGAAATGCTACAAATACTTAAGGTATAATTAGAAAAAATGTAATTTACAGTATAAAATAATTTTACATTGATTTTTATGACTACCATTATAGAAAGCATAAAATATGTGTTTTATATTTTGACTAAACATATAGGTTTTTATTAGACACTTAACAATGGCACAATAACATAAAGTGGGAAATGAAAACTGACCTCGGCCACAAGACACTGCATCTCTGGATCTTGGGCCTCAATGAGCTCTGCCAAAAAGTAATCACCATAAGTGTTGTGCAACATTTCACTCTGACGATTGAAAATTGGTGTTAAGTCATCATGATCTTCCACGCTAGATTAGAAAAAACAAAACATGTTATTATTGCTGAAGGGTAAGACAGATTTTATTTTAGTCAAGCAAAAACAAAGTAAAACATGTCAAATGATTAAACTACAGAAATTTAACTAAAAGGTTTGATCAGTCTAGAATGAGTCCATCATCGACTTATATCCTACCAAAAATCATAGCGATACATAGCCACTAAATGTAATACTTACAAAGCCTGTCTAATGTGCAGAGTTCTCACATGATCATGTCGTTTACAAACAAATAGAGAATGTGTATCTGATGACTGAGACTCTTTCTTTTCCATTGGAGCAAATACCCTTGCCAATGAAGGGTCTAGAAGAAAATATTTGTAAGTTATAAAGCTGCTACAAGAATTGAAATAACGTATGATATATAATATACTATGTGAAATTATTGACAATCATTGAACATTCATTTTTAAATTTTCTGCTGCAGTAACTTCAATTTTTAGCAAAAAAAGGAGAAACTAAGTAGCTTAGTTAATCAATAAAATCAGATAACTGAGACTTAATTCCTATTTTAACCAGTAATTGTGGAGGGGGGGGGGAGTAATCAAAATTTTAAATCTCTGCCCTATTTATTAATATTTGCATAGCTTGACTAGCTAAAAATTAAAATACAATGTAAGACAGTAAAAAGGGGGTTTTACCACTAGGAAATACTATTCCTAGACTGATTGTCACTTAGATCTAAAGTATGTAAATGTATTTTTTCATCTGGCCATTTTAGAGACACATAATCTTGGATAAAATATGAGGTTTATTAATAAAAAGGATGCTTTTTTTAGTACAGGATGGACTTCACATGATTTTCAAAGAGCCTTTGACAAAATTTAGCATCCACTTCAGCCCCATTAGGCTAGATAGTTTGAGTCCACAATATTTAATACCTGGCTTAAATCCATTTGGAACAAGTAAAAATAAAAAGTGAAGGTCTGGTACAGCATTAAAAGCTGTTTTAATGATCTCTTGTGCGCATCCAGCAGCATAACTTCCCTTGGCCACAAAATAATGAAGGAATAGACTATTTAGAGGTGTTATCTAAAGTAAAAAGAAATTTATGAATAAATATAAGTGTGATTTTGTTTCATTTTTGGCTTAAATATGACCTAAATTGATCACTCATACTTAGTAGCCAAAAATCCACTTACTTGCTCAGATGTGTAGCTTGCACTGAACCATGTCTCCCACTCTGACTGATCAACTTCTGGAAGGTTGGGATAGTCAAGAAATGCTCCATGACCCATTATTTCATCCTCCTTGTTGCTTAGTGTTATGGCTAGCACTGCTTTTTCACTATATTTTGAATAAAATGAAAAAAAAAAACAAAACACATAAATAATTGAAATTCCTTTAAAGGCTATAAATAAAAAAAAACAAAAAGCATAAACCGAAAGCAAAGTTTTTTGATGAAATGTAAGTCCTACCCCACTATTTGAAAAGCATTTAGAAAAAAATAATTAAAGTATTTGTTTAATTCTTTCAAATGTTGCGTTCTTCTGATTTTGTTAACAGTGTATCATGGAAGACTGAACAGTAAGTCAAAATACTTGTGATTTTACTATATTCTAGCTTATTTTCATATTAAGAATAATTTGGTAAAAAGATAAGAAATGAAAAAAAAAACAAAAGAAGAACGAGAACTTTGTTCATTAAATATATTTATATTAAAGAAAATTTATATTATTTTATGTTATATTTTAACAGAAATTTCAATGTTATGTTCTTCATTTAAGGAAGATTTATTAAAATGTGCTTAAATTCATTCAATGTTTCAGATTTTATCAAATACTACAACCAAATATGAAATAATTAATAATTGAATTAATTGACTAGGAAATAACTTTATACAATAGGTGACTAGTTTAGAACATGAATATGTATTCATTTTACACTTTCGTACATGATATTAACAATGTTAACTCTCCCAAAAAGTTTTTCTGTCCATGGTTTCACAAGTTTATGTATGTGTGGCGCATCAATTGATTCTGTACGTCTAGCAGTAATTACTTCTGCATCATTTTCAACATTAAAAGTGGCCATCTTTTGTTTTCAAGACAAATTATAGCTGACAGTAATCCTATAACTGCAATTTAGACAAAACAAAATTAGCTTTGCTGTAAAATAATAAAAAATAAAGCAATGGAATATAATTTAATTTGTTTTTAATGTAGTTAACTGTTAAGTATGAAGAGGTGCAAATACTAAATCTAATTAAGTTAATAACAATAGTTTAGAAATTTATTTTGTACGTAAATCATCGTAATTCAGTCAATACAATTTAAATGTCTCAGATCTTGTCTACATGAACACAAGCATCAGTTCTAAGTGATAACATTTTACATTGCTATGTTTTGAGTAAACTTTCGTTCAATTAGATTAGTTTAGAGTTTAGTCTATCTAGATTGAATAAATGCCTGCAGGAGATAATCCAAAATTAATAAAGGAAAAATAGATAGTAAGCTTACTAACAATAAATTATAAGTGTTTAATCTCTTTGCGAAGTGAAAAACTAGTTAAAAAAAACAAAATAATTACTTTGAAGCTGACAATAGTTCAGTCAGTTATAAATAAATACATCCGCCATATTTGTCATAGCAACCAGTTATAAAGAGGATGAATTTATTCGCTTTTTAAAATATTAGAGCTCTTTTTTTCATTAAACATTTTTGCAAACCCATACACATATTTTGTAAGTATAATATGTCTATGTGCCAAACATTGGGAAAAAAATACTGATTTATTTTATATAAGAAGGCTTAAAACGCTAGGGAAAAATATTTATTAAAAACCATACTATAATTGGCCATTTACGTCTGACCATTTTTTCTTTTCGCCCGTGTACGTGTGGTCTTTTATGTTTGTCTTTTATGACCGAAGAATTTGTTACGAGGCGTTGTATACACTGGCTCATTGACTGACACATGACGCTGTATGACACGTCACATCAACTGACCATTCGGTTAAAGTACCTGTGGGGAGTTATCTTATTCTAACCCTCAGGCTAGAGAAGAGAGTGTTTAGCCGGCTATCTATCTATCTATCTATCTATCTATCTATCTATCTATCTATCTATCTATCTATCTATCTATCTATCTATCTATCTATCTATCTATCTATCTATCTATCTATCTATCTATCTATCTATCTATCTATCCTCTATCTATCTATCTATCTATCTATCTATCTATCTATCTATCTATCTATCTATCTATCTATCTATCTATCTATCTATCTATCTATCTATCTATCTATCTATCTATCTATCTATCTATCTATCTATCTATCTATCTATCTATCTATCTATCTATCTATCTATCTATCTATCTATCTATCTATCTATCTATATATCTATCTATCTATCTATCTATCTATCTATCTACTCATCTATCTATCTATCTATCTATCTATCTATCTATCTATCTATCTATCTATCTATCTATCTATCTATCTATCTATCTATCTATCTATCTATCTATCTATCTATCTATCTATCTATCTATCTATCTATCTATCTATCTATCTATCTATCTATCTATCTATCTATCTATCTATCTATCTATCTATCTATCTATCTATCTATCTATCTATCTATCTATCTATCTATCTATCTATCTATCTATCTATCTATCTATCTATCTATCTATCTATCTATCTATCTATCTATCTATCTATCTATCTATCTATCTATTAGATCATTAGATAAGGTGACCAACTTTAAAAAAAATGAACAGCTTTTGGAGTAGTTTGTTGCTCATTGCTACAACAATAAATAGATGAGGAGACAATGTCATTTATTATTTTAAATGGTGCTATACTAAATTATTTTTTTTTACATAAATAATCTCAAGGCGAAATTTCCCAATTATAAAAAAAAAATTACTAAAATCTTCATATTTCTGGAAAATGTTAATTCATGGACTTGAAATTATTCAAATCGTGTATTGTCATGTAGAGTCTACACGTTGTCCAACTTTGAGCCTTTTCACTGAATACGAACAGGTTAAAAAGTGAGTTATAAGATTTGAGGACCAACCTTCTACCCGCAAACCCAAAGAAAGTGAAATAAATGAAAAGATTATAAAAAGGGGAAGTAATACTCGTTACGAATAGATTTTTCTAATATCATGAGTAAGTGATTTTAGATTGAAGTCTTATGGGAAAATTGGGTACTTCGAAAAATTGTTTTGTAAACTTGTTTTTACGGTTTTAATTTCACTTAGTTATTCGTATTGAAAAAAAATCACTACTCACATTCTGATTGTCATTTTATGTTTTAAAAGAAACAAAAGTGAAACAATTAGCATAATTTTTTTATCGGTGGTGTGTCTTCACTATTCCATAGTCATGGAGCAGTTGATAGGTCAAAAAGTTAGTGTAGTTAGCTTATATAATTCGTTGTGTTGGGTAGAATGTTTCAAATTCTCTTACAAAATTTACTCCCGGGCAATAACATCTGCCATGGGAATATTAACAAAGTGCATTACATCCTATAGTGTGCCCTACTCCACACAGGGCTTGTTTGATAGTAAGTAAAACTAAAGTCAAGTTCACTTAAGCCCTTAAGGGTACACCGGGTCAGATGAAGGGTAGAATATATCTGTGTCAGTCGCCACAGCATACTCAGTGATTGTGTGGCTAACACAATGACCAGTCTTATTTTTTCTTCCTAACAAATGTCAGGTACCCGTTTAAAGCTTGGTGGACTTGAGAACTTTCACCAGGACCTACTTAGGTTCGAACCCAGGATCCCTGGATATACAGTCGAGCTCTCTACATCATAAGACCACCGTCCCCATTGTGTGATAGTTAAGGCGCTGATTGAGCATCACAGTTTACAATGTAATGTTTTGAGCATTTTACTTGCTATGTTTTCTAAAAGAATTCTCGCTATTTCTTCCTAACACTTATTCATTCCTGAAACATGTTTAATTTGTTAATATTTTCCTTCCTTCTTTTTTACTTTTTAAAAAATCTATAAATTATTAATACTTCTTTATTATTATTATACTTTTTTAGCTTTTTTCCCCCTAGCAGTAATCACTTTTCATTCCTCAAACATATTTATTCTTAAAATCTTTCACTTTTATAAACTTGTAATAATTAATTAACTTCACCATCTATCAGTTGGTGGATAGGATTGTTTGTAAATCTTGTACCATTCGTACAATAGAAACCATTATTTTTTTTTCACGTTTTAGTGCATCTTATAATAAAGCTAGTTAAAAAAGATATATATAGTTTAGTAGTGCCCTTTCTACAACTACCACCACAGGCTGTAGTGGCGATGATGGCACCAAAAGGGCATATCGGGGGCAGTGGCGGTCTCCCCCCCCCCACCCCTCGCTCCCTACCCGAACACTTACTTTTTCCTCCAGCAAAGGGAGACCTTTTGTTTTTAGTAATGTTTGGCACGGGAAGGTGGAGATAGTATCCGAGCCCGTTCAGGACTAACGTTAACTACGCCCATGATTAGGGTTTAACCAGGCCCGTAGCGTGCTATCTGCCCCCCCCCCTGCTTATTTGTTCTACTTAGTAAAATGTATTACCTAGCCCCCTGCTATTGCCTGGCCCCTGCTGTAAAATGCCTGGCCCCTGCTGTAGAATTTTAACGCTACGAGGCTGGGTTTAACCTACATCACATACTTTGGGCTCATAGCCTCCCCGTCTTCTCACGAGTCAATAAAACCTGGTTTAGACTTAATTACCAACTTTAAATTCAAATAAAATTCATAGTACTAAAAAAAACAACATACGTTATAAATAGGTAATAATATAAAAAAAAAGGAAATATTCCCCGGATGAGACTGTTTAATTTCACCATACACATTGACAGGCACAGACATTCACACAGACACACACACAGACACACACAGACACACACAGACATACACACAGACACACACACAGACATACACACAGACACACACATCTATTACATTTGTCACCCATTCTCCAGTATTTATTATTCTTCCATTTGGTTATAAAAAAGGCAGTTTTTTTTTTTAATTCTTGATGTTTAAAAAAAAACTATCTTCGCACACATTTAAAAATAAAATAAAAATATAACGACCACACAGTAACGAAACAAAAAAAAATCAAACACAACAAACCTCAGCATTTTATGGCAAGACACGTAACTCTGGCACTGTTATGACGTCATTGCGATACTTAAACTACATTTTCATGACATTTACTTGGACTAATGGGCGAGCTGCTTCATTTTCTGTTTTTTTTTTGTTTTGTTTTTCGAGATCATTATTTTCATTTTTTTTTAAATTTTAATTCTGGACCAAAAACAAATGTAAGAAAAAAAAGCTCATCTCGATAAAAAGTTCATAGTTAACAGTTTCCTGATTTGAGCTTTTTACTCATTTTTTTTTTTTTGTCCCTCTTTATTTTAATTCAATTAATCTTACGTCTTTGTACGCCATATTATATTACTTTAAGTTCAAAAAGGTTAAATAACAAAAAAGACAAAGCTAAGGTATTTAAAACACACATACTAAATCCCCAAGACTCTCTAAAGACTAAAGTGGAGTTACTAAAGTTAGTTGTTTTGTAAGCAGAACACGTTCAGCAGTTAAAAACAGTGGATTATGTTAGTTTTTTTTTGGATGTCTTATTTACATTTTTAAAAATACATAAACTGTCATAAACACGTATCAAACATCTTGCAATATCTATGCTAGAGACTGCTAGTACCCCAAACATCTTGTAATGTCTATGCTAGAGTCTTAATATCTCTAGAAACCCGTGGCTAGGTCCAACTAATAGCCATGATCGGATCTTGTTGCCTCAGTGTGGTGCAGATGAATATATACAGTTCATTTATTTTCTCTCCTGTAATTAGACAAAGAGTCCGTCAGTCATGCATAAATTCAGTCAAAATGCTCACTTACAAACAAAATATCTATATAAATAATAGCGGTATGGGTTCTGCGTTAAATCGAAAGTTAAGAATTTATACAACAGTATTGCAGTTAAAAATACAAACATGAAAAAATCGGATCTGCCCGAAACCAAAAATAACGTAGCTTACTGATCAACCCTAAGGGGATACAACTCTATGTAACGTTTTTGCAGGGTACAGCTAGTTAGTAAATATTTCTCTTGTACCAAATTTACTTCTATGGCGCCTGTTGTTGCCCCAAGTTTTAAGGCACAATACAAAAAAAAAAAGTCATCGAACACATTTAAATTTGGCAATTTTTAATTTTGAACAACAGAGTCTTTTTTTTTTTTTTTGAACAGTGTAAACGTTTCCTGCATGAAACTTTGGATTTCAATGCTGCTATAGCAGCACCAGTTATAATAGAATTAGCATTCAGTATTAACACGTGACCAAACAGATTACAAGTAACTGTCAGTAACATCTGTCCGACTCAGGCCACAGACAAAAAAAATGAAACTGACCAGACAAACTGACAAACGACGTGGCGCCCTACAAGTTAAAGTACACAGTCATACACAGTCATGTATACAGTCATGTATAGTCATATACACAGTCATGTACACAGTCATGTACACAGTCATGTACAAATATAAACTTAAAGAGACTCAACTCCCCCCCCCCATCCTTTTCCCACCCCAGGCGACAACAGAAGTCGGTAATTCAATGAGTTCACCCTATCAGTGATGCACGCCTCTGTTACTATTGATGCTACAAGATACACATTTTTTCACTGAGAATTGAAAAAACATTCTTTAAGTTATGTATTTTATATTTTCAGAATAGTTATAAAGATAATATGAAGCGAAATATCCATCTGTTCAAGGCCTGTCTATTAGTCATTTTTGTGACTGTCTGTTTGCCCGTCCATATATCAATAGCTGAGTGTCTGCCTAGCTGTTCGTATGTTTTCTCTCTATCTGCCGTTCCGAACACATATTAAAGCCTTTATTTATGCACGCAACTTCGCTGTCTGTCCGTGTGTATGCCTATGTGTCTCTAACTTCCTATGGCATCTTGTTTATGTCTGCCTCCCCATAAATCTGTGTCTGTCTGCCTCCCTATAAGTCTGTGTCTCTCTGCCTCCCTATGTCTGTGTCTGCCTTCCTACAAGTCTATGTCTGTCTGCCTCCCTCTAAGTCTCTGTCTTTCTGCCTCCCTATAAGTCTGTGTCCGTCTGCCTCCCTATGTCTGTGTCTGTCTGCCTCCCTATGTCTGTGTCTGCCTTCCTACAAATCTATGTCTGTCTGCCTCCCTCTAAGTCTCTGTCTTTCTGCCTCCCTATAAGTCTGTGTCTGTCTGCCACCCAACTAGGTCTATGCCTGTCTCCCTCCTCATAATTCTGTATCTGTCTGCCTATTCATATTTCTGTAGGCCTTTCACGTCTGCACTATTCTCTCGACAGCCTCTTTTATGTCCGCCTCACTGTCAGCCCGTCAGTCGGTCTACCTATGTATCCTTTAAGTCTGTCCCAGTTCAG
>JAGDYQ010000006.1:578130-701162 GCA_021962125.1 Bulinus truncatus
CAAACACAACAGAAACACACACTCACACATTACAAATTATAAACATGATGTGGGTTGTTAGTCTTTTGTGTCAACACAAAATGAATTACACAGAAAACAAACAACGAAATACATACAAAAGTCAGAAACTAATTTAAAAGAGAAATAAATGGATTTAACATACAAAGATGATAAAATGTTCCAACGAGTGTGACCTAATTTAACATACAAAGATGATAAAATGTTCCAACGAGTGTTACCTAATTTAAAAGAGAAATAAATGGATTTAACATACAAAGATGAAAAAATGTTCCAACGAGTGTGACCTAATTTAAAACTAAAAAAAAAAAGACAATTCAAAAAGCTCATACTGACGGATGTAATAAGATTCGATCTCACAAATGTAAGAATTAAAAAAAAAAAACAGAACGATCAGACGGGGCGGGCACATTAAGGAAGTCATTCAATCTAATAATCAATCAATAATGAGAAAAATAAAAAAAAAACAAAGATATTTTGTTACAACATAGACACGCGTATGTGCACGTTATTATGCAAGACGTCAATTCGAGATGTAGATAAAAAAAAAATCAGACGACAGTAAGCGTCAATTTGGGGGGGGGGGGGGGCAACATCGATGGATCTTTATCCACATCATGATATTACCGGGAGGAGGAGGAAGCAGGAACGACAACTCTGAAACCCGCGTCACAAGAGAATCGCGATTACAAAGCTCAAGGCTATCGGGTCATTACCTCCCCTGGTTAGAAAACGAATCAAGTACACATGGGGCGTAAATCTTAACAACAGAGAGGAGTTGATGAGATACAAACTGACCGCCAATATGTCCAAGCTAATCAATTTAAATAAACACAAACTAACAGAGGCGGATAGAGACGGGGGGGGGGACTAAGCGGGTGCTTAGTAAAGTATTATCAGTCAGAAGTGACAGAGGGGGAAGGGGGGGCGAGAGTTTGATTTTTCTCACAGATAGGTGACAAAAGATACTCTAACGGAACCACTCACCAACTACGCAAGGATCTCCCTGTTACGAAGTGGCACATCTTGGCTACACCCTTTCCCCTGCCGCAGGGTCCCGCTTAGGGTGGACTACTGGCCTAGCCGCCACTTCATACATCATTCAGTTGATCAGATCCGCCTGTACCAACATTACTTAAGTCAAAACACACAAACATATATCACACAACTACACACATAAAACACAATATATACACCACATAACTCAGACACATAAAACACACATACATAAATCACACATCTCAACACACAAGACACTCATACATAAATCACACATCTCGACACATAAAACACACATACATAAATCACACATCTCAACACATAAAACACACACACAAATCACACATCTCGACACATAAGACTCTCATACATAAATCACACATCTCAACACATAAAACACACATACATAAATCACACATCTCAACACATAAAACACACATACATAAATCACACATCTCGACACATAAGACACTCATACATAAATCACACATCTCAACACATAAAACACACATACATAAATCACACATCTCAACACACAAGACACTCATACACAAATCACACATCTCGACACATAAAACACATCCATAAATCACACATCTCGACACATAAGACACTCATATATAAATCACACATCTCAACACATAAAACACACATACATAAATCACACATCTCAACACATAAAACACACAAACACAAATCACACATCTCAACACATAAAACACACATACATAAATCACACATCTCAACACATAAAACACACATACATAAATCACACATCTCAACACATAAAACACACAAACACAAATCACACATCTCAACACATAAAACACACATACATAAATCACACATCTCAACACATAAAACACACATACATAAATCACACATCTCAACACATAAAACACTCATACATAAATCACACATCTCAACACATAAAACACACATACATAAATCACACATCTCAACACATAAAACACACATACATAAATCACACATCTCAACACATAAAGCACTCATACATAAATCACACATCTCAACACATAAAACACACATATATAGATCACACATCTCAACACATAAGACACTCATACATAAATCACACATCTCAACACATAAAACACACAAACATAAATCACACATCTCAACACATAAAACACACATACATAAATCACACATCTCAACACATAAGACACTCATACATAAATCACACATCTCAACACATAAAACACTCATACATAAATCACACATCTCAACACATAAAACACTCATACATAAATCACACATCTCAACACATAAAACACTCATACAAAAATCTCACATCTCAACACATAAAACACTCATACATAAATCACACATCTCAACACATAAGACACGCATACATAAATCACACATCTCAACACATAAAACACACATACATAAATCACACATCTCGACACATAAGACACATATAATTTATGTAGGTTAACATGAAAGACACGTAAAGAGAAACATTAACATGGACGTAAACATCGTATGAGTTAATCCCCCCCTCCCCCCTCCATATTACTTAAAACCAATATCCATATTCTGGACTAAACCAGTCTATTAAACAGATAAACATTAACTTCGGAGGTATGACCCAAATATATCGACTTTCTATAAATAAATAAACCACATCAGTGTTTCCCAAATGGTGGTACGAAGAGTTAGACGTGGGGTACGTGCGGCAACGGGTTGACAACATCCGGTAAACATGGACGACTAAGGGGAGACAATGAAATGAGGGGAAATAATAACCGTAAAAAAAACAATATGCAAGTTTGTTTTTTTTTACTCAGGGTACACAGTATTACAGTATTACAAAATAAAAAAGGGGTACAAAGATGTCGAAAGTTTGAGAAACACTGAATTACATTAATAAAAAAAAACAAACAAACAACAAAATCAACTTTCAGCTGAATGCCAATCTGGAAGTAAACGTAACTTTGTTTATTTTAAATTTTACTTGAGAAATAAACAACACCAGCCTGAGGATACAGCACGTGTAAAAAAATGTGGACCAACCAGAATTAAAATTATCTCAAAAAAAAAAAACACACACACACAGAATAAATAAAGAAACAAACATTTCAGTTTATTTTTTTTTAAATCATCATTGAATTATGCCACGATTTAAATTTTATAACGGGTCTTGAAATTTAAAATAAATTAATGAATGCGATTTAAAATAAACAGCGGTTGAAACTGTTAATTGTCTGTTGAAGTATTGGTATACTTGTCTCTCTGTTGATGTATTGGTATACTTGTTTGTCTGTTGATGTATTGGTATACTTGTTTGTCTGTTGATGTATTGGTATACTTGTCTGTCTGTTGAAGTATTGGTATACTTGTCTCTCTGTTGATGTATTGGTATACTTGTTTGTCTGTTGAGGTATTGGTATACTTGTCTGTCTGTTGAGGTATTGATATACTTGTCTGTCTGTTGAGGTATTGGTATACTTGTCTGTCTGTTGAGGTATTAATATACTTGTCTGTCTGTTGAGGTATGGGTATACTTGTCTGTCTGTTGAAGTATTGGTATACTTGTCCGTCTGTTGAAGTATTGGTATACTTGTCCGTCTGTTGAGGTATTGGTATACTTGTCTGTCTGTTGAAGTATTGGTATACTTGTCTGTCTGTTAACTGTTGAACTACTTTGATAAGAACATGACGTGATGGAGTCAGGTAAGCAAGGCGAACTTGACTTATTCCAGGTGAAACATCCAGCGAGTGTAAGGTTACTAGACAAGGGGTGGCCAAACTAAAACCCGTCGGTCAAGTACAACCTTTTTGATTGTCTGATCCAACCCGCGCTCCATAATCTTTTATGTAATGACGTTTACAAATAATTTATTTTAGTTCACATTATACTCCATCCATCTGCTTTTGATCTGTTAATTCTGTTAAATGTAAGAATTCATTATGGCCGACAGTCAGAGTTTTCAGCCCACCTCAAACTAGACCGTTCTAGTCACATTCTGATGACATTCTAGATCGACGTTTTAATAAGAAGACCAATTAGACAGAAAAAATGACTAGATTAAAATGAAGAAATTAAATTATGTAAATTTTCGCATCTCTCGGGTCACCAAAGATAATTATAGAAATTAATTTTCCATTGATTAAAGGTTACAGATTCACCACAGTGCATCGAGTGGAAAAAAATTGTTTATTATTTCATCAAAGTTTGAGATAACAAGAAGGTAAAGTAAACAGAAAAATAGAAACCCACAAGAGATGAAGTATTGATTGCTCAAAAACTCGTTTAATGTCAAATAATAATGCGTCCATATTTGTCATATTATTATTGAAACTGCGCACCATCCAGTATGCCACAAACAGGGAAACCCCCGATTTACTTGAAGCTGTCCAAACCAGGACAAATTGAACGTACCGAACGATTTCAACTTTGATCCATATATTTTTGTTTATTTCATTATAAACACAGAATAGCTTTCACCAATACTAGCTTGTAACTCGATAACAAGATTTACTTTAATACTCTATACAATATTGACTAAGTAAGACAGTTTGTTAAAAAGTTTAGCGAACTCAGTGCTTTCAAACAATCAATATGGCTGAAGAATTCACAGCAGCTTTGAGTTCAAAGTTTATTTTTTGATGCATGCCTTATGGCCTATGCATGTTCTAGAATTTATTGCTTGCTGTTCAAAGTGCTAAAACTGTGTTTGTCAGACGCGGTGTCAAATATTATTTAGAACAGACCGTGACTCTGCTTTCTCTAGACTAAACAAGGTATAGATTCCGGCAGTACAGACGATCGATTTCTTTTTATAATACCAATAAGTTCATTTAGGTGTGTAGGCAATAGCGTCCATGGAGCAAGGTGAGCAATGTTTACCCTGCACGCCGGGATTGAGTACCACATGAGGGACCACAGATTAGATATTATACAGATTGCGCAAGCCTCGTTTTAAAAAACAATGTTTTCATCGCCGCCATTAATGATATTTATACTCATCAGTCGATTCATTGAATAGAAATGTTTTTTTTTTATATAAAAAGCTCATAAAAACACATGAATAAATAATACATATAGCTTTTTTTATATTAATATATAGCATATTGAAAGCGTTCATGTGTTGGGGAAAAAAACAGCAAAGAGCTATAAGCAGGTCTGTGTGTTTTTATGAATGGATGGCGTCATTGGAAACAAATGTGAATAACAGCAATGGCGCGAGAGTTTTGAACACAAAATCGAGGACAATTTATATAGCTATATCGCTATCTGTATAATATATTAATCTGTGTGAGGGACATTTGGTTTGATGTTTTAACGTCAATAGTTTCTAGCTTGGTATAATGTATTATTCAGTTATATGGGGAAGCCCATGAAAACGTTGCCTCATTATTATATGACAACATTTGTCATAAGAAAACTAAGGTTGGTTTTCTGTAGAATCTGCTACACTATTGAAACATAGTAAAAAACAAAAACCCAGAACAAAGTAAAAGAAAATTTCACACTTTGTGTACAAGGAAACCCAGGTGTGTGTGAAATCCTTGTAAGAATGAGATGAAATCTCTTAGATCCTATAAACCACTAATGGGACGGTTTTTATTGTGCCCTTCTTTCATCCCCACCATAGCCGATAGTGCAATGGCCATTGAGGCATTTGGGAGATATATCGGGAACTTGAGCCAAGACCTGAAAAATTTCCGGAGATCGAACCAGGTACCTTCAGGTCGACAGTCGAGCGCTCTACCGCACGACCACCCGTCCCACAGGAAACCCAGGCATAACTTTTCATTTTCCCTGTGATTACATTATAAAACAAACAGCTTTTACCGTTTTGCAGCTTCTAGTCATAATTCATATACATTTTATCTTTTTAGTGGTTCATCTAACCGGGTACACGATGAGGCCACACAGACACAACATTCGTTCAATGAAACAATTTTGCTGTTAAACAACAGATAGACGATGGTCGCTTAGCTGGGAGACCGCCCGAGGCTATGGCTGCCCATTGGGGGATATCATGGCTGGAGCTACTGTGGCCTTCAACTTTGATCTACAGGACAGCATCTACCTGAGCGCCGAGATCATCATCGGAATATTCGCCGTGTGTGGCAACAGTCTGGTGCTGACCACCATCTTCGTGACCAGGGGCCTGCACACGGCCACGAACATGTTCCTGTGCAACCTGGCGGCCGCGGACCTCTGTGTGGGCATGCTCGTGGCCCCCTGCGCCATCCTCGCCCACTACGGGATCCCGGCCCACTTCTACGGCTGCGTCTTCATCAACTGCATCATGATGGTCTTCAGCGACGTCTCCATCCTGACGCTCTTCGTCATCGCCGTCGAGAGGTTCTTCGCCATCAAGCAGCCGTTCATCTACCAGCGGGTCCTGACCATGCAGGTGGCCCACAGGATCAACATGCTGGTCTGGGTGGCCGGCGCGGGCGTGGGGCTGGCGCCCATGTTCGGCTGGCAGCGGCCCTACAAGGAGATCCACTTCTGCAGGCTCGACGAGGTCATCACGCCCGAGTACATGGTGTACGTCCAGTTCTTCGGCGTCGTGCTGACGTCGCTGGTGGCCATGACCGTGTCCTACGTCTACATCTTCGTCGTCGTGAGGCGCCACATCCACCAGATCGACGCCATCAGGGACATGCTGAACCTGCCGCAGGACGCCAACTTCCAGAGGTCGTACCGGCGGGACCTGAAGACCGCCAGGACGTTAGCGGTGGTGCTGGTCCTGTTCTGCCACTGCTGGCTGCCCTTCTGCGCCGCGTACAGCGTCAAGCTCTTCTGCTCCTTTTGCCTCGTCCCCTACCCCATGCTCCTGGTGACCACGGTCCTGAGCCACGCCAACTCCTGCATCAACCCGCTCGTCTACTCCACCGGCAACAGCGCCATCAGGGCGGCCATGTGGAAGCTGCTGTTCAGCGACAGCATCTTCGACTACGCCCCGGGGCAGGGTAGCGGGGAGATGATCTCGAGGCGGCAAACCATCCATCCTACGTCCCTGAGACACAAGTCAAGCCACTCTATGGGCTACGCCACCACAGCGACCTACTCGGAGCCAGACGTCAGCAGGGTGGAGTCAAGGAAATGTGTGATGCAGTTCGCTGACGAGTCGGATGTCGAGTCGGCTACAATCTACTAAACAAGACAGTCGGTACATCATTTCGTACTGCAATAACACAGACATGTGAACACAGAGACAGTCAAGACTTTAGACACAAGCACTGATATTCTAAGTTTTTTTTTTTGCAATTAATTGTCGAGTCATTATTTGTTTCTTTAATCAGGCTATATTGGTACAAAATAAATTATAAACTTTAAATTAGTCACTTAAATGGAAATGAGTGAGAGTGAACTGCGAATATTTTTGTATAAATAAATAACACTTCTAGATATTTGGGATGTAAACTTTATTTCTGTGAAACAGTTAAAGAGGCAGATTTAAAAAAAAATCCATTTAAAAGGATCAGTGTAAAGAAAGAGCCATCAAACTAACTATTAGCTAAACAAAAACAAAACTAACTGAAGAGAGTCGTATTTGTAAATAAACAAAATAATTCCACACTTAAGTTAGACATCATATTTCCAAGCGCATGATTAACTCAGGAATGCATTCCTTTATATTATTATTAAATGTACAAATCCAAATTCAGAACTCGAACGACTTATAGTTCGAACAACTTGTAGTTCGAACGACTTGGATGAATGGGTTGTCAGCTGTTTTGTATGGCTACATCTGTTCTTAGGGTCTCGTCTAAAATTGATTCTTACACTAAAATAATACGACTTTAAGGTCAAACGTGAAATATTTGAATAGTTGATACACTTTTGTGTTTTTATATGTACGATGAAATAACAAAAAAAGAGAAAAAAACTTGAAATATCTATCGCAAAAGAAGCTAAAAATCACATGAAATGCAGTTTGCGACAAGTAATGTTAATGGTGGTCGATAATTTTACCACGTCTGCGGCAGGTGTTTGAATTCCAAAGTAAGGTTTGTCTTTCGGATTCGAGCAGTTTGAATTTCAGGGCGTTATTTATTTGGAGGTATAAGGTTGCATACTTTAATAACGCATAACGTTTGTTTACATTTATACTGTAAACAATAACATGTGGTTTGGCTCAATTTTTAATTTCAGTAATTTTAACCAAAGCTACAAAATTCAAATTTGAAGATCTAAATTAAGCAGTATCATAAATGTTCCTCTTTTTATTGGTGCTTTCAACACCGGTGAGCAGTGCGGATTTAGATAATGAACGGACCAATACAATTCACGGAAAAAATAAAAACATAAATAAAAAATTCGATCTTCTATTTTTTTAATTTCGCGTCCCGTGGGGGGAAAAATAAATAAATCCACATGGGAAGTGAAAATAAATTTGTAGATAATGGGCGACAGTCTTATTAGATAAGTAGAAGATACACAGTCTTACTTCATACCACCATTTGACCGTCAGACTTGGGTAGCTGGTACTATGGGCATACTTAGACCACTGTTACCAATATAGGTAGGACATATTTCAATAACGACTCAACGATGGTAAGTTCGGCAGCAAACAACTGATTAATTTGAAAGCGATCAAGAAATCAATCCAGCCACATAAAGCCAAGTAAACAAGAGGTAAGTATCGAGGTGTGGATGTGTGTGGATGTCTGTGGATGTGTGAGGATGTCTGTGGATGTGTGTGGATGTCTGTGGATGTGCTTGGATGCCATTAATTCCACCAGAGGATTACAAATGACGTTTATTTAGCAACATAGAAGTCCCTTGTCAAGATATTACACCGTGACAAAACTCTATATACACAGAATATAGTCAAGTGGTTGAGTCTTGTATGCACGGCGCTGGCTATAGGCTTGAATCCAGCTTGCCTCCATGATGTCGTTAGGGACACTAAAGTCTAAGCCATGATAGAGATGCAGACATGACATTCTAAACAGTGTCCCAACAGTGGGTATTGTTTGAGATAGACCGATAGAGATTAAACAAATTAGATTAAGACATGTAGTGATTAAGACATGTAGTGATTAAGACATATAGTGATTAAGACATGTAGTGATTAAGACATGTAGTGATTAAGACATTCAACGACTAAACAGATAGAGATGAAGATAATGAGACACAGAAAGACAGAGCGTGTAAAAGGTGAAAGATTAGAGAAAGAAAAAGCACCTCATGACCACACGAATCTCTCAGTGCTTAGATGAATGTTATATTGAAATTATTAGTTAATGAATTTTTTGTAAAAAATGAATCAAATAACAACATCCATATGAAATGTTTTCAAAATACTTTCTCTGCTGGCTTAATTTACAGTATAGTAACAAAAAAAAAAATGATGTATATGTATAGTGGATTTTGGTGATAAAATAGCGTGAGAATCATGACTAATCTATGCATCTATTGTTTTATAATGTAGACCGCTGCCAAGCACCGAAACCCAATGCAATGGACGAGAGAGAAACTGTGACATTAAGAAAAGGACTATTGACCAGTGTCACAGCCTTCACTTTGGCGCATGAATCACGGCGTATAGACTTACACCGATGTGTTGAAATGTAAGACCCGCAATGGAAGGATCGAACATTGTGGAAGGGGCGGCCGAGGGGTTCGAACTGCGAGACGGTTTGTACTTCATGGCAGAGGCTGTCATTGGAATCACGGCCGTGTGCCTCAACACTCTGGTGGTGTGCGCCATCTACCAGAACCCGTCCCTCCACAGCGTCACCAATATCTTCATCTGCAGCCTCGCCGCGGCGGACATCTGCGTGGGGCTGTTCGTCGCCCCGGCGGCTATCATGTCCTACTACGGCTTCCCGGGCAACTTCTACGGGTGCGTCTTCATCAGCAGCGTCCTGATGGTCTTCACCAACGTCTCCGTCATGATGCTGCTGGTCATTGCCGTGGACCGGTTCTTCGCGGTCAAGGAGCCTTTCCTCTACCAGAGGGTGATGACCCTGCAGGCGGCCCTGGCGGTCGACGGCTGCGTGTGGGTGCTGGGGACGGTGACGGGCCTGATCCCGTTGTACGGCTGGCACTGCCCGTACCGCGAGATAACCTTCTGCAGGTTCAGGGACGTGATCACCACCGAGCAGATGGTCTACCTGCAGTTCTTCGGCATTGTCCTCACTTCCACTGTGATCATGTTCGCGGTGTACATCTACATCTTCTTGGTGGCCCGCAGACAGTTTCAGATGATCGACAAGCTCAGGAGTCAGTTCATCAGCGAGGACGAGCTCCAGAAGGTGAAAAGGTCCTACGCCCGCGACATCAAAGCGGCCAAACTGATAATACTGGCCTTTACGTTGCTGGTGTGCTTCACCCCACTCTATATACTCCACTGCATATCCCTGTTCTGCAAGACCTGTCGGTACTCGGTGGTTACGCTCCTGGTCGCCATACTCATCAGCCACTCCAACTCCTGCTGGAACCCCATACTCTACGCCGCGGGGAGCAGCTCTATCAGGGGCGCCGTCCATAAAATGCTGACGGACGTGGAGTTGTCGGACTTTCTCACCCCGAGTACGTCGCGATCCTTCAGCAGAACCGAGCACACCCTGGTCAGCGACATAACGGACGAACTGACCAGCAAACACGCGGGCATTCTGGACATATGCTGCGGACAAGTGCCACAAAGACAGGTTGAGCAGAGCAGCACAATATAAACTAACGGTATTCATGTGAGGACGAGTGTGACGCTGAACAAAGACTGAAGTATGTGCACTTTTAATGTGGACTTTGCACTTGATGACCATTTTGTCCACTTTGCATTAGCACGATCATAGTGGATCATGTGAAATCAATAACAAATCAAGTGCATCTTATAACAAAATCATATTCTTGTATGACTTCATACATGTGTACATTAAATAGAAGTGAACATAAAAAGGTGTATTGAAATAAATCAAAACAAACACATACTGGCTGTGTAAACCATAATTGCAGAGCTGTTTCTGGAAATCACAAAAAGTTATACTTTACTTTTTAGAGCATTTTCGAAAAAAAATGCTCTATTGTCCCCGTTTTGTCTGTCTGTCTGTCCGTCCGTCATCACCCTTGATCTCAACAACCATAAGTCCTAGACCCATGATGTATATATCATTTTGTAGGTCTTGGCCTGCTAAGAAATGACTTTTTTCCATTTCGCGATCTGACCTCTCAGGGCCGTAAAAGGGGCCTTAGTACCGTTTTTTACTATATAAGCTATATTAATAAAGGAGCGCTATATCTCAGCAACTATAAGTCCTAGACCCATGATGTATATATCATTTTGTAGGTCTTGGCCTGCCAAGTGTACATCAAAAGTTCATTTCGCGATAGGACCTCTGAGGGCCGGGCTTAAGGGCTCCTAAGGGGCTTATATATTATATATACACCTTGTACGTTCAATAACCCGTTCATTTGGTGCGAAATACTGCAGCACGTAGTTTCACCTAGATTTATTAAGAAACTCATCAAATGAAATAGTAAGCTTGTGTTCTGAGTTTAATTGAAATTATCAGAGCTATGCAACAATTGACGGAGTTTTCGGACGATTAAATGACTATAATTTCGAATGTTTTCAAATGTCCTATTTCAGTAACCACAAACCACTTGTAGTTAGATTTAAGAGAAAATAATTTTTTTTTCAAATATAAAGAAACGTCTTTATAACATTTTTTTACAGATATATGCATTACACAATTGAATTTATAAACATTTCCAAAATTTACAAATATTTACTGAAAGCTAACAAACGTACTGATACTTAACATGAAAATGCGCTAACACGTCCTGTGTCCAGAATGGAACAGGCTTAATTGCTTGTTTTTTAAATTTTCTCTTTCTCTACCAGTTTGTACATTGAGCTGAGATCAGTTATGTGTGAGGAGGGGTTTGCATTCTTAAAGGACTCAATGCCTATGGCAGAGTGATTTCAAAATATATACATGTATGTTGTCTGTCAAATGCAGTATAAAACGATGATGAATTTATTCTGCAACGTTTTATGTAGATTCTTTTATAATGTTATTTTATTAAAAATTATTTTGTTTAATTTTTTTTTTTTTACTTATAGTTGGTAGCTGAACGAATGAAAATATGTTGTCAATTATTCATTTGATAGTTTGAATGGTAAAGTATCATTGACAATTTTGGTTTATTTCTACAGTATTTAAAAATACATGTAATTGTTGTTAATCGACAGGGGATACTACTGGGTATAGAACACATTACCCCTGGTGTACTGATTTATCGAACTTTGCTTTTTTTTTTTAGAACTTAAAGCGTTTCAACCCAATTGAATAGTTCACACCAACCTAATACTTTTAGTGCAAGCACACAAAAACACAAATATTTAGGTGAAAAACAAATCAAAGGAAAAATCGCTACGAACTTAACGTACACACACAAACATACAGACACAATTGACCTGCACACACACATAAACATATACACACACATAAACATACAGACACAATTGACCTGCACACACACTAACAAACAGACAAACTTAAAATGCACATACACAAACTTACAAACACAATCACACAACACACAATTATACACATCCAATGAACACACACATACATAGACCAATAGACATATAAAGGACTCGGACAACGAAATACTATAGCATACTAAAATTGACTAATACACACTTATAACAAAAAAAAACAACATCTAATCTAACCGTGCACATAAAACATACAAATTCTCTGCATGAAACCGAAATGAAACAGTGACATTATACAAATATTCCACGTACCATAACCGGTAGACAACGTCGTGTATCTCATTTTTACAATTCACTTTATTGTACATAACACATGACGTGCACTTGATAACACATGACGTGCACTTCATAACACATGACGTGCACTTGATAACACATGACGTGCACTTGATAACACATGACGTGCACTTGATAACACATGACGTGCACACTTGATAACACATGACGTGCACTTGATAACACATCATGTGCACTTGATACCACATCACGTGCACTTGATACCACATGACGTGCACTTGATAACACATCACGTGCACTTGATAACACATGACGTACACTTGATAACACATGACGTGCACTTGATAACACATGACGAGCACTTGATAACACATGACGTGCACTTGATAACACATGACGTGCACTTGATAACACATGACGTGCACTTGATAACACATGACGTGCACTTGATAACACATCACGTGCACTTGATAACACATCACGTGCACTTGATAACACATCACGTGCACTTAACAAATCATGTGCACATAACTTGGGCACTGCATAAAAAAACGTTTCCTGTAAAAAAAAAAAGGTCAGGTGCACGTCACGCCATTGATTGTTTTAACAAAAAAAAAATAAAATGCTGCATCAATCACGGCATGACAATAAATGCTGAATATGTCATTTCAAATGACACCTAACTTGGACGTTATTGCAGCAGTGGCCATAACAGAGCCGCACTGTATTTCCATTTAAATTCCAACCGTTAATTTAAAAAGTTTAATAATATTGTTAACTTAATTTTATAGGAGAAGTATTATTTACTTTTTTTTATGATATCTTTACTACATTTACAGTTACAATAACTGCTTTCATTTCAATCATAAGAAAAAAAACGCGTATGGATTGGCCTATTATAAATTATCTACGACCACAACATGCAAACTGTATTTCGATCATTTTTGGGTCTGGTAGCTATTGAAATATTGTGGTGGTAATAGTGTGGTGGTAATAGTGTGGTGGTAATAGTGTGGTGGTAATAGTGTGGTGGTACTAGTGTGGTGGTTCACACCAAAATATGGTTCGCACCATTTAGACACTTCTAGTACAAGTAGACAGAAAACAGGAAGAATGAAAGAATCTTAAAGATGAAAGTAAAACACAAACTATAGTAAACATATTATATTCTGTGGAAATTATCAACATTAAAAATATAGAACAAAAACATTACCATGTGAAACCCTAGACCCAAGCTAATGTCAGGTGAGAAAGACTCTAGTGCTATAGTCAGGTGAGAAAGACTCTAGTGCTATAGTCAGGTGAGAAAGACTCCAGTGCTAAAAAGCTGTTTTTTTTTTGTTCTATCAGAATAGAGTGACATCTGCTACACTGCCCACACATTGCCTAGTTAAATAACTGTGAGTAGAAATATAACATTTTAAATTCTTCTTGTTATTTTTTTGTTTTTTAGTTAAATTGTTTACTTGTTCACGGGTCACATTCCACGATCCACACTTAGACGTCATTTGTTTATTATTATTTTTTTTATAACTGGCTGTAACACCCGGCGTTGCACGGGAAATCATGTCACATCCCCATCCCTCACCTAATCATTGTAACCGTTTTTTTTTTACTGATTAGGCTGTATACTTTTACATTCAATACAAAAAGTTAATTGAAACAAAAAAGATACATTTGCATAATGCCAACTGTTTAGTCTCAGAAACTGATACACACAAACACACACAGACATTTCTATTTCAAGCCCCTGTTTTCATCCCATTAAGTAACGCTGCAGAACTTTGACTTTACATGTTACTCGTCTTTGGTATAGTTAAACTGTCACTGCCTGACAGGGTCATAGAGTTCAGAATCATTATAATTAAAAAAAAAAAAATCAGAGTGATACAAACATTGTTTACAAAAGCATATAGAGATATACGGCGACATTACGACATAGAGATATACGGCGACATTACGACATAGAGATATACGGCGACATTACGACATAGAGATATACGGCGACATTACGAATCATGATGCAGTGATTCGCCATTTTGTTTTTGTTTAACTCACGATTGTGCAAGTAAGTTGATGTGGCTATTCTACTCAACAATGGAACTTTTCACTTTGTAAAACACACACGCGCCGACGCTCGCACACGTCACACCACCACACGTGTGTATGTGAAGGCCCTAGCCCGAGACCCCAAGGGATGTATAAATGGCCCCTAGACCAGTCGCATAGTTTCCCCCTATCGTTTGGGCAGGGGGTATGGTGGGGGGGGGAGACAATAGGTTTTAGTCTTTCAACAATGGGCGTCAAATCATTTTCCCCCCCCTCAAACAGTTTTTTATCTTTTTTTTTTTTTGAATGAAGACTTAAAAAAATATCTTCACAAGTCTGCATTTTACTTTTGTTCGTGTTTACCACAGAAAATAGTTTATACAGAAAACAACAGTTCATACAGAATGTACATTGGTGTTTAAAATATCCCCTAACACTATCGAAAAAAAATGAAACCCGACCTGTAGCTCAAAGCTTTTCAGCACACAAATATTAATATCAACAGTGCAGTGTATTAAAAAAAAAAAAAGAATGATTTTTCAACAAATTGATTAATAACAAAATGCGATCAGTTCTCAGACAACTTCGTCAATTTAAATATTTTCCTTATAACAAAATTTGAATGATAGATTTCTTCATAAAAATGTTGGTTCGGAGTTAGGAAACTACAGTACTGTCTTTCAATGAATTCGGCGACAAAGTAATAGGAGAGGCTGAATAAACAATGATCCAGTAATGTTTCACAATACGTCGGTAGAGTTCATGAACAACAAAAAAAAAATGGCCGCATTCGTAAAGAGCCATCAAAATGATTTCTGCGCAGTTTGTATAATTTATACTCTAAGTCGTTTATCTGATTTATACTCTAAGTCGTTTGTCTGATTTATACTCTAAGTCGTTTATCTGATTTATACTCTAAGTCGTTTATCTGATTTATACTCTAAGTCGTTTATCTGATTTATACTCTAAGTCGTTTATCTGATTTATACTCTAAGTCGTTTATCTGAGCTCCCCAAATCCTCCCATTATCGCTAAAGTCACACCATAAATCACCAATGGGCCGGTTTATTTTTTTAGTGCTCTTTTTACACCCCGAGTCTGCAATGGCTAGGGAGGCACCAAGGGGGTAGGTGAATGGAATCTTTGGAATTTGAATCAGTAATCTGAAGCTCCGTAGCGCCACCGAGTTACCACTTCATTCCCAACTTATCTGTATATTTCATTTTTACATTTATAGATCATACAAGCAAACACAAAGAGGAAAGACAAACATGCACACACACAAATATACATAAATAGTCATAAAGAAGCCCCCCCCCCCCAAACGTAAATGAAAACACGCCCATAAAAAGCACTGACAGAAAAAAAAAACACACAAAAATACATAAATAAGCGCAAATATTAATGTATTATCAAACATTTGGCTATTTGAGAAAAACAATAAAAACAAAACATTCTCTCATTTTACAATTATTGAAAATTAATGATGTATACAAACCATCAACATTACTCCCAAAAATCAAATTTACCACATATTTGTATTTTCGGTTTCGGTTTGATCTGGGTCTAAATTAAAATCTTATATTTAATATTTTAGCACAGGAGAGACCATAACGAACAGGAAGAGAAGACTAAGTAAGGTCATAACGAACAGGAAGAGAAGACCAAGTAAATCACATGACCAGACACAGACGTCATGACAGGCGCCGAAAGAGGTTTCGAACTTAGAGACGGCTTGTATTTCACCGCCGAAGCTGTCATCGGGCTGATGGCAGTGACATTCAACTCCCTAGTGGTGGCCACCATTGTGAAAACTCCGGCGCTCCACTCCGTCACCAACGTCTTCATCTGCAATCTCGCTGCAGCCGATGTAAGCGTCGGCCTCTTTGTGACGCCGGCAGCCATCATGTCGTTCTACGGCGTCCCTGGCAACTTTTACGGCTGCGTCATAATCAACTGCATTCAGCTGATCTTCACAAGCATTTCGGTTATCATGCTGCTAGTCATAGCGCTGGACAGATTCTTCGCCATCAAAGAACCATTTCTCTACCAGAAAGAAATGACGCTAATGAAAGCTTACTTCATAAACGCCTCGGTCTGGGTGCTGGGCGCATTAATCGGGCTAATCCCGTTGTATGCCTGGGACAACCCATACAAGGAGATGGAATTCTGTAGGTTCACGGAAGTCATATCACTTGACTTCATGGTCTATGTTTATTTTTTCTGCGTCATCCTGACTCCCATGAGCGTCATGTTCACTGTGTACATTTACATCTTCTTCGTGGTCAAGAAACACTCCAGGCTCATCATATCGTTAAACTCCAGGTTCGCTTCGTCGTCCGAGATCAACTTGGCCATGAAGTGGTACAAGCGGGACGTGAAGGCCTTCAAGATGATCATACTGGTCGTCGCCTTCGGCGTGTGCAAAGTTCCCATTCAGATCCTCAACTCCATCACTCTATTCTGCAAGAGCTGCACCTACCCGTACGCCCTCCTGCTCTGCACCATCGTCCTGGACAACTCAAACTCTTGCCTGAACCCGTTCCTCTACGCGGCCGGCAGCAGCGCCATAAGGGCCGCCATCAAACAGCTGGTGATGCCTTTCCTCTTCCGCGAAGCTGAGGGTACGTACCCTTACCTTACATCGAGCTCTCTTGTTTTAGAACGCAGTTTGCAGAGGGAGGCGCGGAGCAAAAGCATCTTGAGTGGCTGCGACATAGAACGTAAAGTTCGGGGAAGTATAGAGATGTACAAAATACATCCAGTCGACATCTCTCCCAGCGTTTAAACATGGGGGAGGGAGGGGAATAGACAGATCTAGACAGACAGTACGAACAACGAATACGCCTTACAAGTGTTTTTAGATGCAACAGACTCTAGGTACATCAACATAAGTGATGAATCAAACCGGAAATCTCCGAAGCCTGTTGGGCCTGTCCCGAACAAAAAACGTTTTTTTTCCTTTTATTTTGAGAAAAAAAAGAAGATAAATAAAAATAAAAATCCAGACCGCAATATGTATGTATTGGGAGACCGCTATATGTATGTATTGGGAGACCGCTATATGTATGTATTAGGAGACCGCTATATGTATGTATTAGAAGACCGCTATATGTATGTATTAGGAGACCGCTATATGTATGTATTAGGAGACCGCTATATGTATGTATTAGGAACGAGCAGCTGTGAGGTAAATTAGTTTCTCACCTCTAAATTTAGCAACGGCAATACAGTTTATGTATACATGTATGTATAGCTGCAACAAGCAGAGGCGGCCTAGAGACTGAAATAGAGGGAGGGGGGCGGTAGGGCGGTACGCGAAGTCCTGGGCGGATATTAGATTCAAGGAAGAGATGAGCTTTGTTTTGTTACAGACAGTTGACCTAAAAAATGTCCTATAGCGGGGCATCCCCCCATCCCTGCCCCCCAGTTACAGAACTTACAGCCCCTGCAACGCGATTGAGATTTGTTTTTTTCCCAGTTGTATGCGGTAGGCCGATAGTGCGTGCAGGTCAAAGGTAAATGATTTGAAACACGATGCTTGGTGTTTATAGAGGGTAGACAATAGAGATATCAAGACGGTAGTACGACACCCATTTGCGATTTCAGAGCTGCTTACAATAATAATAATAATAATAATAAAAAAAAACCCACTGCATATCAAAGGCTAAACACGATCAAGGCACGGGTATGTGTGTGTGTGTGTGTGTGTGTGTGTTTGTGTGTGTGTGTGTGTGATTTGGGCACTGACAAAAACATGACAATGTCACACAGACACATGCTGCGCCATTAGTAAGTACTGGCGTAACTTTACGCCGTTTCATTTTTTTTTTGTTAGAAATAAAAATATCCATGTATATTTTGGCTATATATATACAGTCGATTCCGCTTGATTGGGACACATCGGGACCGAGGCGTTTTGTCCCAATTAAGCGGCTGACCCAATTAAACATACAAATTTACTATTGGCTTCTTGGTTTGGTTTCTTTGAGATTTGTCCCAAATAAGCGAATGTCCCAAATAAGCGGTGTCCCAATTAAGCGGAATCCACTGTATATGGAAACTATCCATCATTGGACCCAGCAGTGAAACATGCACAATTAGTTCAACGCTAATATATTGACTTGACACTAGGATGGGGTAAATTCCGAGTAAGATCGATAAATATCGGTTCATTAAAAAAAAAAGGATTTATAAAACTTGTTCTGTAAAAAAAACAACAAACAACAACAGTCAACTAAAACAAATTCAGGACATTCCTTTGTTAGTTTTAAAGTTGGACACGTAACCATGGGGTGGTGGCATTCACACCAAAATTAACTGTAAGCCATTTTAGTGCACGCACCAAAAACAAAAAAAAAAACATGATCTAAATAAACGGATCCTTCAGTTAAAAACAAACAAACAAACATCACAATCAGATAACAACAATAATAATTGCATGATGAATTGTGGGCAATATTTCAAAGGATATGATACTAAAATAATGTAAACATTGTCCTAACTGGCATTGACTTCATGCATCCACCAATAACAGAAATACATTTTGTGTAAGCCAATGCTGTTCTATTGATCTGGTAAATAATAAAAAAAAAACTAACAATTAATCATTATGTCAGCCAGCGGTAATGCATTGTTCTTATAAGTTAAAATAATTATTGTTTAAGCCAGAGGTGTTTTATTGTTTTTGTCAGTGGTGTTCTACTGTTCTAGCAAGTGAGCAAAACAATTATTGTGCAAACCAGTGGTGTTCTACGGTTCAGGCTCTACATAAAAGATTAAACCAACAACATTGGGACAATAAATGTGAAAATAAGTCCCCCCCCCCATTGACTTTTCCTAGTTTTCTGGCTACAAAAAAAAAAACTGAGGCAATTCTTGTATTTACTTCGGTCATGTGTAGTAACTGGACTATTCACAATCCAATCTTTGTAATTTTTAAACACACTCTCAGACACACTCTCAGACACACGAACACATTCACCCTCCAATACGGATTAAAATTAAATAAAACAACAACAACAAAATAACAAAGTAGCACACATTTACAAATACACACTTATAGACGCTATAGACATACACACATGCACAAACACAAGCACACATTACTCACACATTTCAGACACACAGAAATCCATATTAACAAGCACACATTACTCACGCATCCCAGAATAGACACACAGACATACATACACACTAACAAGCACACATTACTCACGCATTTCAGACACACAGAAATTCATATTAACAAGCACACATTACTCACGCATCCCAGAATAGACACACAGACATTCATACACACTAACAAGCACACAATACTCACGCATTCCAAAACAGACACACAGACATTCATACACACTGACAAGCACACATTACTCACGCATTCCAGAACAGACACGCAGACATTCATACACACTAACAAGCACACATTACTCACGCATTCCAGAACAGACACGCAGACATTCATACACACTAACAAGCACACATTACTCACGCATTCCAGAACAGACACACAGACATTCATACACACTAACACGCACACATTACTCACGCATTCCAGAACAGACACACAGACATTCATACACACTAACAAGCACAAATACAGTTATATACAAAAGAACACACAACAACACAATCACAAACACCATACTGTGCTTACCGTCATGAATTTCTGCATAGCAAAGTGCAAAAAGTACATTTTTAACATTATCGTAGTCGATTCATGTAATCCCCCCATGTTTCTGTTCTATTTTAGGCGCGGCCAAAAAAACTAGCATAGCAGACTTTGATTTGGGACAAGGATCACGTGACCCATGAGTGAAGCGCAATGTCTGGAGCTGCCAGAGGTTTCGAGCTTCGTGATGGTGTTTATTTCGCCACCGAGGCTACCATCGGGATAGTGGCAGTGACCATGAACTCCTTGGTGGTGGCGGCCATATTGAAAACTCCGGCGCTCCACTCCATCACCAACATTTTTGTCTGCAACCTCGCAGCGGCCGACATTAGCGTCGGCCTCTTTGTGACGCCGGCAGCCATTTTGTCCTTCTACGGTTTCCCTGGCAACTTCTACGGATGCGTCTTTATCAACTGTATAATGCTGATATTTACATCTACTTCAATCCTGATGCTGCTAGTCATAGCGCTGGACAGATTCTTCGCTATCAAAGAACCTTACCTGTATCACACAATGATGACCGCCAATAAAGCGTACATGATTAACGCCTCTATCTGGGTGTTGGGCGTTGTCGTAGGGCTGATCCCGATGTACGGCTGGCATCACCCGTACAAGGATCTCAAGTTCTGCAGGTTCCTGGAGGTAATCACCTTTGAGTTCATGGTCTACATTTATTTTTTCGGCATCGTCCTGACGCCGATGAGCATCATGCTCGCCGTCTACACGTACATCTTTTTCGTGGTCCGTAGGCAATCCAAGCTGATCCACACGTTGAACTCCAGATTCGCAACGGACTCGGAGATCAACTTGGCCATCAAGTGGTACAAGCGGGACGTGAAGGCCTTCAAGATGATCATACTGGTCGCCGCCTTCTGCGTGTGCAAGACGCCCATTCAGATCCTCAACACGATCACCTTCTTCTGCAAGAGCTGCAAGGTCCCTTACGTCCTGCTGCTCTTCACCATCGTCTTAGGGCACACGCTGGCGTGCTGGAATCCGATCCTGTACGCCGCGAGCAACACCGCCATCAAGGAGGCCGTGAAGCAGTTGGTGAGGTCCGTCATGCACCCCGAAGACGGGCTTACATTTCCCAACATAGCGACGAGTTCCATGACCTTCGACCGCAGCCTGCACATGGATTCCCGCAGTAAAAGTGCAGTGAGCTTCAGTGAAGGGGAGCAGAGAGTTAGGGGCAGCATAGAGATGCACAGTATCCGACTGTCCCACAGCTCCACCAGTGTTTAATTATACAATGAACAGGTCTGGCAACATAAAGTGGAGAAAGAGATATTTCAAAAGACTGCTTTGATTGAATTAGACACACAGATTTTACGACGTGACACACCAGATGTGCAAAAATAAAAAAAAATAGTTTGATTCAAATATGATTTCTTGAATTTAAAGCAGGCGTGAATTGTCGTTTCATAGTGAAATAAATGAACAAGATAACCTAAATTTAACAAATAAGTGAACAAGATGACCTAAATATATAACTAACTACTGATAAATGAAGAGGTCAATGTATCATAAAACGTCTCCCTTAAAAATAAAACAACTACAAAACAACAACTCTTGATGATACGAAAAAGGATGACCAGTCGACTAAGTGTGGACTGTGAAGACCATCTGTTGACCGTGCCTTTCACATGACGTCCGTGGTGTAGTTATATTATAATTATACATGGCTGACATGAGCTACATTATATACCAATGCAGATTTTCTTTTAAAACGAAGTGTATTATTTCATATTTTATTAAAGAGTTCTCATTTTATGACTTGTACTGAACAAAGTTTTTTTTAGTTATAAAGTATAACTACTAATTACTGGACAGAGACAGAGATGACTTGATAAAGTTTGAGAGAGATAGAAAGAAAGAGATAAGAGGAGAGGAAAGGAGAGTGACAGAGATGGAGTGTTGAGGAAATCCTGAGAGAGAGCGTAAGTGGAAGCAGGAGTGTTTGAAATATTTACTTCCAAATCAAAATATTCTCTGTTTCCAAATATACAGACATCTTAGGACAGAACATATTTGAAACCATGAATCTGAAACCAGCTGACCAGAAATTAGTTTGATTTTTCAAACGTTTTACAACGATGAATTTAATTGAGTAATCTTTTGAACCATTTTTATAGAACAAAAAAACTGATCACAGTTAACATTAAACAACAAAGTTGACAGTAACATCGAACTAGTATTTATCATTTCCTTTTTTTTATATTTAAACAGACACTTGGCCGACTTAGAACTTACACTAGATCAATTAATAAAAAACAAACAATTGCGCACCAAATGATTTAATTATAGAATTATGTCGATTCGCTCATTATCTTACTGAACTAAAACACAGACACTTTGCAGGAAGAAGCTAAAATGACTAAAAACAAAGCAAGAAAACAATAAGTACAATGAACATTTCCTGTGTGTGTTGTTAGGAAAGTTGACATAAATAAAGGTTGATTCTACAGTCACAAACAGTTATGTAATATCAAGTATGTTTTAACATTTCCTTGTCTTATTCATTCTATTTTCTTTCAACAGTTAATTACAGACTGAGATATAATATATGCCACTTTCGATACTCCTTTAGTAATTAGGGACCGTTCACATATAGAGCACACATTTTAAGCTCCTCACCTAACGTTATGTAACAAAATTCAGGACCCCCCCCTAAAATTATATATCATAACCGTCAACATACCATTATAATTATTTTTTTGCTTTATATAACGGTTATCCACTAGCCTCAACTTCCCTGTATAAAGATTATAACAAGAAAAAAAAGTTTAAAAAAAAAACAGCAGCAATATCTCTCCATGCCTTTTATTTTGCGAATGGTCTCTATGTCAAAGTTAATTTAGTAGCTTCCATTTGAAAATTAAATATTAGCGGTATTTACAATTTCAAATTATTTCGACTTATCTACAGAATGTATTCTTATAAAAATACCGAGGTTTCTGGACGGTAGAGCATTACATTTTGTTTATTTTATTTTTAGAGAGCTATACAATTATGTAATGGCAAATTTAAAAACAAAATGTTAAAAAAATCCACCCCCCCCCCTTTCCCTTTTCCTTTTTATCATGCTGATAAACTACCAGTGACTATAAACTGGACACGTGTGTGATGACCAGTGAACTACAGACATTCCAACCAAGCAACAGAACGTTAAAATAGACGACAGGGGGGGGGGACTTTTTAAAAAAAATATATTCTCTGAGGACAAATGCCGTATCAATACATAAAAACACGATCAGTTTATGCCCTTTAATGCGTACATGGCAACAGGCGAAAATTTACAAATGTATACAATTACTAACAGTTAAGTTACCATAATTGCGAAATCGCAGTCTGACAACACTGGCCCTGAACCGATGAAATTTACCCATGTTGTAATAACAAAAATAAATATAATGAAGACACAACAACCCCAACCATTGACATATATGAATTAACATTTAGCCCAACGTCTTTCCCCTTGAATATAAACAGAGATCAATATAAACAGAGATCAATATAAACATTACTGTCAGTGTCTAAAAGTTTTATTTACTTCGTTTTTCCCCCCAGTAAGTAAAGAGTTACCAGAGCACAGCCAATGAAATCTACTGAACGAGTAGTCAATCAAATCCCTGCAACTAGACACTGACTCTGGGTTTATATGACATAAACGCCGGTCTCTGAAACCCCGTACAACTCTCGTAACAACAAACAATGCTGTATGGCGTGTAGGTCAACGGGCCAGACACACCCGACACGTATGGCCGGGGCCGGGGCCTGCTGCTGCTGCTGACACCATGTCACACTTCACGACTGTCACTGGATCCAACGCTCGAGACAACTTCTTCATCATCGTGGAGGCGTCTGTCGGATTCCTGGCCGTCCTCGGCAACAGCCTGGTGGTGGCCGCCATCTGGAGCACCCCGAGGCTCCACAACATCACCAGCATCTTCATTTGCAACCTCGCCGCGGCGGACGTCGCGGTGGGGCTGCTGGTGGCCCCTTGCACCATTCTGTCCTTCAAGGGCCTGCCCAGAGACTTCTACGGCTGCGTCTTTATCCAGTGCGTCTTGCTAGCCTTCACGAACATCTCCGTCCTCATGCTGCTGGCCGTGGCCGTGGAGAGGGTGTACGTCCTCAAGGCACCTTTCCTGCACCACAAGTTCGTGTCAGTCCGCAAGGCGGTGCAGATCAATATGTTCGTCTGGTTCGTCGGCGCCCTCCTCGGGATGGTGCCGATGTTCGGCTGGAACGCCGGGTACCGGAGGATAGACGAGTGCCACTACGACCACATCATGTCCCCGGAGCACATGGTGTACTTCCAGTTCTTCGGCCTGGTGCTGACCCCACTCTTCCTGATGCTGTGCATCTACATCTACATCTCCGTGGTCGTCCACAAACACATTCGGCAGAACCTCCTGATTGAGCTCCTCGTGCAGTGCGCCAGGCCCGTGGAGGACAAGTTCAACCGAGAGGTCAACGCCGCCAAGACCATCGCCCTGGTCATCATCAGTTTCGCCGTCTTCCTGCTGCCCATCAACATCATCAACTGCTACGAGTACTTCTGCATCAGGCGCTGTGTGGTCCAGGAGAACCTAACCCTGACGGCCACGGTGATGAGCCACGCCAACTCCTGCATCAATCCCTGCATATACGCCTACAGCAACAAGGGCATCTTGAGGGCCATAAGGAACCTGTTCGTCAAGAGCAAGACGCCCATCAAGCCGGTGGTGATGGTCGAAAGTGAGTTTCGCATAAACTCGACCAGCAAAATAGAGATGGAACTGTTTGCCGGACTCGAAGGTAGGAGAGAAACGGCAGAACCTTTCGGAAAAGAGATTTTGCTCATAAGAAAATCGAGGGCGTCGTTGTAGTATTGCACCGAGCCAACAGACGGACCTTTTCAGAGAAGGAACTGTATAAACCAGTTGTTTTAGACAATTCTCAAAATCAGTTTAAACGCTTTGAATGCAAGCCAATTATAAAACCATGTATAGAAACCATGTGATTTTTGATGCATTTTTTTTTAATTCTTTGATACACAAGACCTGCGTCTAAAGACATCATGTGAAGACAATCTTTATATTATATGGAGATAGAGTAGCAATAGTTAGATAGACTAGTGGTACGAGTAAATGAATCGAATCAAATAAGAATCCAATTAAAAACTGAATCGAATAAAACACGAAGAAAAGGTGCGGTGGTTTAAGTAAATAAAGTTAGTTTGCCACATTGAAATATTCCATTCCTAGCGAGCACCTATCATCGAGATAATACTAGGTGGCCTTATAAATGATAGAGATGTATGCACAGAATATTTACGATCAGTGTATACGAATTTTTTTGGTAAACGGAGTCAGTGCTGTGAACAGTGATGGGTACTAAAATTGTCCAATGGCAGACTACGTTATTAAGTAATGGCGGTGCATGACTAATATATCGTTGAATGAACTGATTATAGATTAGCAGACGTACAAATGATTACATATGTAATCGCCGTGATAGTCTTGAATCATGGCAAATTTAAAAAAGCAAAAACAAACCAGGACAGAAAACAGATGGACAGTTATCGGAAAAGATAATATAAATGTGCCGAGAGGTTTAAGAGTTAAAGTGTTAGTCTTCAAGTTGTGTCGGAAAAAAATTGTTTTCAAATAATCGTTGTGGAAAGTACTTGTTATTAATCTATGTTTATGGAAGGTAGGCTAGAAGACGCCAAACTGAGAACATACAGCCACAAGCTTACGTGGTCGGCTGTAAGGAGAAAACCATATTCTTAATGCAACACTAAATCAATTCAAGCAGATCAAAGGGAAATAATCCCCACAGTTCTGGCTAAATTACCGGACACGTCCAGATAAGGGGAGATAACTAATGAGTTCTGACAGCTCCCCACTTTGCCATCTGTGGTTTGGACAAGAAAAAGAGGAAAAAAAGGGCGTGGGGGTGGGGGAATGATTTGTGATACATTAAGGAGGGTAGGGGGAAGGGTTAATACAAACATGACTTGACTAGATTTTTCTTACTATATACATATGCACTTTTTAAATATTGTGAATTCCGAGACAGACATAAGCTGATTTGTACAAAAATTATATTTTAGTGGAATATTAATGAGGGCAGTGTCTGGTTGTGTACATATAAAGGTAAGGGAACTGTGGGTACACATTTAGTCAAGTGTACAATTGTCAGATTAAATGTCCAATATATTTGTATTTTTCAGTGTCTTTAAAATTATGAACTGTATATTACAATATTTTTATGAATAGTGAAATCATCCTTTTATTACAATCCAAATGAATATGAAAAGAATGTGTGTGCGTGTGTGTGTGTGGAGTTATAATATATTTTTTATAATAATTAAAATGAATTACGGGGGGGGGGGTAATAACCAAGTTAAAGAAATATTTTCTATGTTATCATTTTAAATTATTTGAAATAAAAGTATGCCACAGCATTGACCTCCCCCCCCAGTTCACCTGTGGAGCTGGTGGTGTCTACTGACCCTCAACCAACTGTAGAAGTAAGTAAAGTCTCATTAGCCCTTAAGGGCAATCAGGGGATATGAAGTGTAGAGTGTAGAGCTGAACTGTTTCTGTAAACAAGGCATATTAGATCTAATTGGTTAGCACACCGCCCCAACTGCCTTTATTTCCCCTAATTAAGTCACATACCCATTTAATGCTGGGTGAACTTGGAGGATTTGTAAAATTCTTTTACCAAGACTTAAGGAAAAACTCCCTTAGTTCATACCAAAGATTGAATCCTAAACTATCAGGCTGACAGTCGAGCGCTCTACACAGCTCAACCATCCATCCCCTTTTCAACAGTCATATAATAAAAAGCCCTAAACTAAAATATTATCATAGTTAAAGGTTGCGGTAAAAAAATAGAGCTGCGGAAACGTTAGATTTTCATGATGATCGGTTATACATTTATATATAGACAATACAGGCAGTTGTGTATACATTTATAAATACAGTACAATTAGTGGTGGGGATGTAACAAGAAAGTATGTATGGGGGGGGTGTTCAATGATGGCAGCACAACAAATTTTATTTCCACCCGCATCTCTTAACTGACAATAAAGAATCTCAGAATCAGAACAATACAGAATTTCATGCATATTAAGTTGTACAATATTATTCAAATACACATTACTCTCCCAGAAATCTTTGACACCATTGAAGATTTAACAATGATGCAATGGCTGAACAATGTCATTGATCTCTAAGGTACATATATCTAACATGTCAGTAGCTAGCAATGAATTTTGTAAGTGCTATTTATCAGGGTGTTTGTTGATGCAAAATATGGATTTCTTTTATCATTCAGCTATTCCATTTTTTTGTTGATGTGGTAGGTTTTTCTCCAAACACTTAAAACCATGACTTTATTCTGAATGAAGTATTAAATTTGTTTCTATCAAATGTTTACACTGTTGTCTCACTGGTGAAATCCACTGCCCTAACTCCCATCTACTTACATTGAAGTCACATTGATTTTTGTAGTTCAAGGCTACTCTTATTTAAAATACCTCTACCACTGAAGGGAATCTATAAATGGATAGGTAATTTATAAATGGATTGGTAATTTATAAATGGATTTGGAATCTATAAATGGATTGGTAATCTATCAATGGATTGGTAATCTATAAATGTATTTGGAATCTATAAATGGATTGTTAATCTATAAGTGGAATGACAATCTATAAATAGATTGGAAACCTATCAATGATTGGTAATCTATAAATGGATTGGTAATCTATAAATGGATTGGTAATCTATATATGGATTGGTAATCTATAAATGGATTGGTAATCTATAAATGGATTGATAATATATATATAAATGAAATAATATATAAATGGATTGGTAATCTATAAAAGGATTGATAATATATATAAATGAAATGATAATGATATGATAAGGGGATATATATGATTGATAATAAATATATAATGTATATAAATGGATTAGTAATCACAAGGATTGATAATATATATGATGATGATAATATAGAAATGGATTGGGGATATATAATTGATTACGAGAATCTATAATCAGATTGGGAATCTCATAGCTGTGAAAAATATTTTTAAAAAGGCAATATAAAAATTTAACTCACAGCTATCCCGACCTCCCTGGAGTTGAAGTTTGCATGTGTCCAAGGCTCACAATGGTACTTGCGTGAAAACTTAGTCAATGGGCCGGCTGCTCGAATGGACACATCATTTGTGTGAAAGGTGGAGTTGATGACCAGCTTGCCATCATAGACCAGACAGGCGCAGTTCATAGCTGTGTTATAAAACAAATTATCTCTATTTACTAGTTATCCAACAAAGTTCATCTGAGGATGTTAATCTCTTTTGATAAAATAGGAAACCTAGAAAGAAAAAAGGGGGCAGTCTATTGCAGTGTTTCCTCTGCATCCAGTCATGGCCAGTAGTGCAATGGCCAGAGAAGCTTGCCTGTGTCCACCATAAAATGAGCCCAAAGTAGCTGTGCCATCTGGCTTTCTTAGATTAACATGTTAAATATTTATAATGATTACAAATTTGCTATATTAATGTGCTGAATAAAAATAATTTTTTTTTCAAATAAACAAACATTTCAATTTTAAAAACCTAAAATTCTGACATGTCCTTAAAGAGAAAGATTCAATATCTTGGATTTTTAAAAATAAAAAACCCAGAATATTATGATACTAAATATATACATCAAATGTACAAGTTAAAAATACTTTGTAAACAGTTTACCTGTGAAAGCATCCAAGTCAACTTCTCTCTTGTGAAAACAAATCAACATCTAAAAAAAAACAAGTTTCATGAAAAAATGTATTTTCTGTGAATTTAGTTAAAAATTTTTTTTTACAATAAACATAACAGAAAAATTTCTATTAAAAAATATCTTTTTTTTTACAGATAATACAGATTTATTATTTGTAGCCTAATGATTATTCTTATCTTTATGTAGAATGTATATATCAAATTTATGAGCTTCAATTTCTTGGGTGTAGAGTATGTACTGACCTCACATTGCAGTTCTATAAATCCGTTCGGATTGGTGAAAGCCACTGATGTTATTTCTTGCCCTTTGTCAGCCTCTTGACCACTCCAATGGGCTAGATAACAGTCAGTGTGTATTGTTACACCAGCAGCCTGTAAACTCTGTTTAATCTCATTCTCAACAGCTGGGTTGTTAAAACATGTAACACCCTGGAGATGCAGAATTAAAAAAAAAAACATACACCATCAATGCCAATCCTACAAAATACATTTTTGAAAAAAATGAATTCATATAGCTTAGAAAGTGTACATCAAAGACAAATATGATATTAGGATCTGTAGCTTGTGGAGCCCAGTTAAAACTATACCAACAATTAAGGTTTTTGAACAGATATTGAGGATCCAGTGACATGTATATACATAAAAGATTTTTAAAGGCCAATAGTCCGAGTTAAAAAAATGTTCCAGGGAATTATGTTAATAGAATGGTTCCATTTTTAAACAGTATGCAAATTAAGAATACGAAAATGATAAAACAATTAATACAAAAATCATAAAATGAAGAGACTCAAATGGTTTAATCACATGCATTTTAAACCATCAATCAATAATATGAAAATAGCATAAATATTAAAGACATCAAAATTATTAAATAATTATCATCATGAACAAAATAATTTATAGAGCATGCAGTTATAATTACATGACATAATTATATGTAATAGCACTGATGTATTATAAATATTTAAAAAACATGTTAATTAAGGTGATGAAGGGTGTTATACAACTAAATTCACCAATCAAACTTACATCTACAACTGGTGGCTCTATTAGAGTCAGACAGTTCCCTTGTAAACCACTAGTTAGAAGAGATTGCAGACAAGTGTAAGAGTCTATTGTGTTTCCGTAAATCACAACTTTCACTGTAGACGATAAATTAAAAAAAAAATTCCTTTGATCATTATTGATTATTGTTAATTAAAAAAATTACACAATACAAAATATGAAAGATGCTTTGCTTTTTAAAGAAAATTTTAAAATGAATTGGACTTACAAAAATTATCATTGGAGAAAAACTAACAAAAATAAAATATTTTAAATTTTAGACAACTTTGGTGAAGCTAAAATTTTGTCATTACTTAAAAAAATCAAATTCATTTATTTTTGTTTTTTCTAGGTTTAATGTTTGACTTTTAAAATATTACAAAATATGCTTAATGTCAGCTTAAATAAAAAAATATAACTGATCCACAATAAGCCACGTCTTACTGTCTTTAGAAGAATTTTCCACTTTGTGCAACACCATGGCTGCATCATGAGCATCATTAATGGTATACAGATTAGCTGGCACTGGTCCCCTGTACCGGGCATCTGGTGAGCAAGGGAACAGCTCCTTCTGGTGAGGCTTCTGTACAAGTTCAGCCCCAGTTGGAGAAGGGACCTGGTATTGCAGCCCAGTGCAGATGATGAGGTGATCGTAGGGAACAACATCCACACCATTCACAATAACATGTTTCTTTGTCCTGCAATAATATAAACATTCATACTGTGAATATTTCCTTCAAATGTACACCCAGACAAGAAATATTTTGTTTGAAAATAAATTAGTACAATTCTAAAATGAATAATTTATTACAAATTAGATTTTTTTAAATTGTGAATCTAAAGTTGGAATCGTGTTTTGTTATTATTTTATACTTTTTTTTTAAAAACTGAGTAAATAATTTCATGTATCATAATTATGATGCTAAAGTCAGTTAACAGGCTTCAAAGCTAATGAAACTAAAAGCAAAAGAATAAAACAAATAAACCAAAAAAAAAAAATTACTACCTGTCAATAGCAGTCATCTTGCCATAAACAACATTGACCCAAGTTCTTAATGCTAGTTTGGCAAAGTCATCTTTAACAAATGAAAAACTGGGAAAAAAAATATGAAACAGATTTGTCATTCTATATATTTATCTCTTTATTTTCAAATAAATAACCATTATGTTTAAAATATCTAAAATAATAACAACATAATTTAAAATGTCATCAATGGACCATAATTCAATATAAAATTTAACAGTAAAGAAATGACCATGATAATACTTAAAGTTGTACATATAAGTACTGACCATAATTCAAGTTGGTCAGTTAATAAGTATTGCCCATTAAAGTCATACAGTTAAGTAATGACCATGATTCAGCTCAAAGATGTCCACTTAATTACTGACCTGCTGGCCAAGAACATTTCTCTTAACTCATTTTGGGGCAGATCACCAGGGAGTCCATGAGATGAGATGAGAGTAATGTTGTTGAACTTCAGGTGTGGACTGGGAAATACATTAAAACATAGTGAACAAATTTATTCAGTCTTTGTAAGACGTTGGTCCATACATACTAAATTTATTCATTATAACATGTAAATATCTTAGAAAATATTTGATACTAATGCAGTTGTTTTTATTAGAATTCTTTTGAATGCTTCTTTTCAATACATTTTCTAGGCTTACTGAATAGAAGTTACCCACTAGCATTCACTGATAGAACAAAGGAATTCATTAGCATTGGAGAAGGGTAAAGACCATAAGATGATAAAATAGAAGTAGTCATAGTTAGTCATAAGATGTAGAACGTAATGTGTAACCTATTTTTTCGGTACACTCCTTTAGGATGGTTTTTTTTAATCCTTAACTAAATACAAGTACTAAACACTGTCTAGAAAGGCTCACAGTGTCCAATTAACTAGCCACTATTTTGACATACGATATCACGACATGAGATAACAGCTAGTATTTAATATTTAGTGTTAAAATAAAAAAATTGGAAACTCGTTTGGGGGTCCCCCTCAAGCGGGGGCCCGGGGGGACGTTCAAATTTGGACCCCCCCTCCCCCCACCCTAGCTACGCCACTGGACGGGAATCATGTAACAAACATACAAGCCATATTCAGATTTGGTTAAAATTTATGATCTTGATGATTTCACAAGTTATGTACTTTTCTTAAATGCAGCTATTTTCTAGAAACAAAAATAAATTAATTATACTTTAGAAGTATAAAAGTCAAGGTTGACTTTATTCAAATAACAGACTAGAAAATTTTACTTAATGAATAATGTATATAAATTGTTCAAAACCTTTTTATTTTGGCCTAATAAGAAGGACCACTGAGTTATACATAATATAACTGGACTGCCCATTGGGCTAAAATACTGGAAAAGATATTTATCTGCTGCCATAGGGAATGGTTTTTTTTTTTAAACCTTAATGGCAAGCTCTAACCACCAGTCAGAAATTCTATTATATAGACCTCACTAATTCCATATATGTTTCACTGCAATGAACACTAATTGAAATATTCAGAAAAGTTTGGATTCCGTCGATTGCAGAAGTTTTTCTCATGGGTGTAGTTTTTACAGTGGTAAACAAACCCAAATGGCTGCTAAGAAACATCAATCGAGACTTCTTGAGGTCCTAGACATCTCAATTTTGGTCTGGTTGAGATTTACAATAATTTTACACCATGGTACATAAACTAATATGGCTGCATAGAAACATTGACTGAAATTTTCAAAATGTCAGTATTAATGTATGTTCATAACTAAACAATTCTTTACACATATATTTTAAGAGGAAGACTTAAAGTGTATCTAATAGTGGATAAAAGTTAACAGTTCAAATAAATTTTTGCTTGGCTAATAGCTTATTAAAGTCAGTTTTGATATTCCAATATATGAATTGATTGAAATAGGAAGTTGACACATTGCTGTGAAAATTTTGATATGCAACTGAAAAAGACACCAATAATGGTGTAACATCTAATTAGGACTATCAATAAATAGTAAAATATGATTGGTGGGCACTCCAGTTATGTTAGACCTCAGTATTGATATAAAGGACAGCTATCCAGGATTAGATTCAATAAAACTACACATATAATTAAGGGGACAGATGGTCATGTGGTAAAGCACTCGCCCTGTCGACCTGAGGGTACCTGGTTCAATCTCCAGTGAGGACCTAGGAAATTTTTCAGGTCATGGCTTAAGTCCCAGCTATGTCTCCCATGGTGCCTCCATGGCCATTGCACTATTGGCTATGGTGGGGATGAAAGAAGGGCACCATAAAAACTGTCCCATCAGTGGTATAAAGGATCTAAGAGATTTCATCTCATCCTTACAGGGACTTCACACACAAATTTAATTCCAAAAGATGATGTTAATAAAAGTACCAAAATACTAGAGTCTCCATGAAAGTCATTCCAACATCAGATGCTCCAACCACAACTATTCTGGCATTAATGGTCACCTTAAATGTACATGCAGAAAAAAATAGCAATCAATTTTAAAATCAACAGTTTTGCACTTTTTAAAAAATGTGGAGTGAATCATGAACATTTATTCACATTTATTTATGGTTAATTTTAGAATTTTTTTACCTTGGGCTCAAGAACAAGTTTTCTGTTCATGTGATTCAAGGCAAATGGGTCAGCTTTCTTAACAATTTGTTCAGAGGGACCATTGATTCCAAGACCTTCTGGATAATCAATCTGCCGTCTGGGCCTAACAGGAACCAGAGAACTTAGTCCAGTGATAAGAGAAAACCTTTCCAGATTCTAAATAGAAGATAAAAATAGTTAAAAATTTATGGAAAGAAAAAAATAGAAAAAATTTTGTAAAATATAAGTTGAATGACCCACATATTAAATTGTTAATATGTATAATAATGCTATTGGTAAAAAACACTGAAACCAACAATTTAAACATAACACACGGTAACAGATTTTCTCACATAAGAGCCTATACTTAGTTTGTATTACATCTTATCTAGTGAAAATAGTAACTTTCCCAATCGAAGCTAAAGAAAAATAATGGGAGTGAAAATCTGATGACATTTATACCTTGGCAGAAGTGAATGGTGGATACAGAGGGTAGTACAAACTTGTCTTTTTAGACAGCCTAAGAATTTCCTGAATTAAAAAAAAGAAAACTATTATACATAAACCATACTTGGTTTTCTATAAAGAAAATAAAAATTGCTAATAAATTCAAATCACATATTATACATTAAAATCAAAACTAATTCATAATTTACACATACAGAGATGGTCAAAGGTGTACATGTTTAAGAAGAAAAGAAAATAAGGCTACCTTGAAAAAATGTTTAGTCAAGTGACTGAAAACTGGGTTCAGCACAAAATGATTAAGATGTCCATGCTGGTCCCGACTGTGATGGTTGAAGTAGATAAAGTCTTCAATGTTGTAGTGAGACCTGATGTAATCAATATCCTTTTAAAAAAGAAAAATAAAGCTGCAAGTTAGTATTGTAAGTAGTTAAGAAATCAAAGTATGTTCTGATACAGAAAAAAAATCACTGTAACCTCTTCTCTGCGTATGATGGAAATCCCCACAACCTGATTGAGACATTCACCAACAAAGGCTAGTATTTCTGTACCATCCTACAAGAGAGAATATTGTCATAGAAAATATTACTGACACAGCAAAAAAATCTTACAATAAAAAATATACAGGTCTAATTAATTATTAGCAATTAAAAAGAGGTTAAAAAAACAATATAATAATTAAAATGATAAAAAACCTCATTAAAAAAATAAATTACAAGAGAACATTGTTAACTCATGTATATAAAATAAATATCTAGAGCCCCTGTCATTTTGATCTATCCAATGGAGTGCAAACATTCTTTTTCATAAAACGTTGACAGAAAAAGACAATCAATATCACACTTACAGGATCTCTTCTAGCATTCAAGTATTGTTGTAGGTCTTTCAAAATATTTTGCTTAAAGTCAATAGTTTCTATCAGCTTCTTAACATTTTCAAAATCTGCTTGAACAGCTTTACGAACTTTAAAATTTCTAAGAAAAATAAAAATGAAGACAAAGTTTTAAATTGAAAAGATTAAAAAAAAATAAAAAATAAAAATAGAGTAAGCCTATTTAAAGCATGATTAATAATTATAAAAATAAGTAACGATAAAAATTTTAAGTTCATAAAATGTATCAATTTTTTCAAAAAAGACTTGGAAGCCATGAAATTTTTATAAGTGAGAAAGAAAACTTACTTTAGAAGTCCAGATCGATGAAAAACATACAACTCCTGAGGTAAGATACTTGGACATTTTGGTGTTACTCTCTAAAAGAAATGTGTATTTAATAAGATATAGTTAACATTAAAAATGAATGACTTAAATTTCAAAGCTGTAAAATTTTAAGAAAAAAATCTGAATCAATGAAAATCATAAAAGAAATTATTTAAAATGATGAAAAAACCTAATGAAGGTAACATGGATTATGTAAAAGGGTATCAAAAAAAGCTCATTAATGTTCATGTTTAGAAATATTTATGGAGTTCGGCATTTGCTTTAAAGACTTACTACAAAGTTTTGTATCAGGGGAAACTCTGGCACCATGTGAGGAACTGTGATGACACAAAAGTCTCTATCTGGGAATTTTGAAAATGCTTTTGGTAAAAAGTCAAAAGATCTGAAAAAAAAGCAAAAAAAAATATCTGTCAGCAACAGATAATACTTTTCTACTTTTATTCTATTCTAACAGCTTACAACTAGGGGACAGGTGGTCATGTGGTGTAGACACTGAGCTCTATATTTAAATAAAGAGCTCAGTGGGTCTTGAGTGTCGTTAGTCGACAGGAGAGGTCCCAGGTTCAAACCTTATTGAGAACCTTGGGATTTTTTCAGGTCTTGGTGAAAGACCCTAAGTTGGAGGAGTAAAGGCAGCTGGGCATTGTGCTAACCACACAATACCTTAATATGCTGAGGTTACTGAAACATGGATTATTTACTTCATCTGCCCCGATGAGTCCTTAGGGGGCTTGAGGTAATTTTACTTAAAACAGCTTACAACAATTAAATGAAAATAATAGATAACAGCATTGATGGTACTAATATAAGCTAAATATTTGCTTACCTCATTTCATACTGTTCTGCAATGCAAAATAACTGAATACTAAAGGCATTTGGGGCACCACAGAAAGTTGGTACAAATCTTGTTTGTATTGGTGGATTCAGATATTTTGGAATTTTAGGAAAGGTTTTCTCCTGTAACTAAAAGTATTAAAAAGATCTATTAAATATAGTTCTTTGAATTATTAAAAAAAATAATCTTTTATTGTATATTACTGAAAGAGCATATTCAAAACATTGAAAAAAAAAGACAAAAAATAATCTTCAAAAAATATTTTAATATATTCTACTTATTAAAATTGCAATTCTACTTATTAAAATTGCAACTGGGTCTAAAAATTTCTTTCGAGCTTTCTCTTTGTCTTATTAGCTTACATTTGATAGATGTTGATGTAGATGTGAAGGTTTAAGCTCTGGCGAAGGAAGATTCATTTTCACCTCACTAAAATTGACTGATGGAAGCGGCCTGTACACAAACTGAGAATCAGTCAGCTTGATCGATTTACTGATAGATCCTGATGGTTCTAGACAAGGAAATTACAAACTTGATCAGCCAGGAGATAATGGCATTTTTCAAGTCACAAATTTAAATGTCAATTTTTGTTTTTTACTTTAATAGGCTCATTTTTTTTTAAACCTATGTTTTATTTGACACCAACACCTTTTTCTTGATGTCATCAAGAAATTATTTTTGTGTGTGTATAGATGCTTGATGTTTTTCTGTAAAAAGCACGCTTGCTCTCCCTATTTCCAATTTATAATTACAAGTAGTCATGATTATGTGCATCTTTTAAACTCTTTAAACAAGGGTAAAAAAGTATACAATAACATTTTTGTATGAGTTTCCTACTGATTACAGAAAAAAATGACAATGATGAAGCATAGAAAAAAGATAAGAATCTGAACATTTACTATAATTCAAAAATACTATAATTTCAAAATTTCATTCTATGTGGAGTAAAAAAACTTATGAAGAAAAACAGCAAATTAAAATAAAAACACATTGGATCACAGCTATCTGCAATAGTCTTCATTAGTTATATATATATATATATATTTATATATATATATGTGTGTGTCTGTTGTTATTAATGCGGAACCTTCTTTATCAAACTTTTTTTGAATACCATTCCTTTTTTTTTGATAATTCCTTATTTAGTTCTTATGTTTAATTGCTGTTGAGATACAATTTCATTTGTCAAAGACCTCTTCTTTATATAATTAGCTATCGTTGAGTGGTAGATGTAATGCAGGGCTAATGTTCACAACTTCATCACTAATATAGAAAAAACACAACTTACTTTTAGTACTTTGGTTACTACCTACAGACACAGCATCATCCCTCACATCAGCCTCAGATGCTGGAGCTTACAGAAATTTAACAGAATACAAATGAGTGAAATAAACAAAATAATAAGTTTTCAGTGCATTATTTTATCAGAATACTTTATTATTCTCAAGTAAAATGACTTGCCACTATTTTTTTTGTTTAAAGAAAAAAATAATAACAACTTTATATAAATGAGTGTAGTTTTAATGATAACAAATCTAAACAAAACTTTATTTAAATTAATGGGGCTGCATTATTTCCATTTAAAATAACATTTACTTCTTAGCCAAGCTGATAACTTCAAAAAAAGACAATATTTTTTCGTAACATAAAATCTTGAATTTTTTTAAGTTTGAAAAAAAAAACACCACTTTAAATGGATGGTGAAGAAAGAGCTTACGGAAGTTTTTTTTATAGCAAATGTTTTTGAATTGAATACATAAAATATTTATTAAAACCTTACAGAAGTTGACACCTGTAAAACTGTTATCTCTTTGAAGATAACTTACATTTCTTACATAGGCTGTCTGAATAAAGCCTCCCTTGATTTTCAAGCCTCCACTTTGCATAATTACCAGTTCACTGAATTTAGCAGAATTTAGAGGGCAATGCACTTTCTCATATTACCTGATTTCAAATTTCATAACAAATTGTTCCTAAACTTTATTTCATTGTAGCAAGGCCCTAACCCTGACCTCCTGTACCTACCTACATCAACACATCTTCCTAAATTCTATCATAACCCTATTGTTTATCATCTAACATCCTTCTTCTTTGCTAAATTTAACAAGTTATGTCTCCTTCTCTGTCTACCCTTTCCACGTCCAATTACGTTCATCTGACCCAAAACCTGCGCTTAGCTTTACCTATGCCTCGACCTATTTTCACTGTCCTCGAAAACCTATTGAGTTAATTCAAACAAAACAACAACTAACCATCAGATTGAACACTTTCTGTGCTGGGAGGGCGGGGTGGCTCTTCAACACTATCATCCGGGTGTGGCTTTCTCAGTCCATTAAAAGGAATGAGCTCAAAGCATTCATTTAAGAGATCTAAGTTTACATCTGTACTAATGCTCATAAAGCCATAGGATGTTTTCTCCACCTAAGAACAATAAAATATCCTTAAATTTTACCGTATGGGTTGAACATTTTAAAAATTTGGTGAAGAAATGCTACAAATACTTAAGGTATAATTAGAAAAAATGTAATTTACAGTATAAAATAATTTTACATTGATTTTTATGACTACCACTGTAGAAAGCATAAAATATGTGTTTTATATTTTGACTAAACATATAGGTTTTTATTAGACACTTAACAATGGCACAATAACATAAAGTGGGAAATGAAAACTGACCTCGGCCACAAGACACTGCATCTCTGGATCTTGGGCCTCAATGAGCTCTGCCAAAAAGTAATCACCATAAGTGTTGTGCAACATTTCACTCTGACGATTGAAAATTGGTGTTAAGTCATCATGATCTTCCACGCTAGATTAGAAAAAAACAAAACATGTTACTATTGCTGAAGGGTAAGACAGATTTTATTTTTGTCAAGCAAAAACAAAGTAAAACATGTCAAATGATTAAACTACAGAAATTTAACTAAAAGCTTTGATCAGTCTAGAATGAGTCCATCATCGATTTATATCCTACCAAAAATCATAGCGATACATAGCCACTAAATGTAATACTTACAAAGCCTGTCTAATGTGCAGAGTTCTCACATGATCATGTCGTTTACAAACAAATAGAGAATGTGTATTTGATGACTGAGACTCTTTCTTTTCCATTGGTGCAAATACCCTTGCCAATGAAGGGTCTAGAAGAAAATATTTGTAAGTTATAAAGCTGCTACAAGAATTGAAATAAAGTATGATATATATTATACTATGTGAAATTATTGACAATCATTGAACATTCATTTTTAAATTTTCTGCTGCAGTAACTTCAATTTTTAGCAAAAAAGGAGAAACTAAGTAGCTTAGTTAATCAATAAAATCGGATAGCTGAGACTTAATTCCTAGTTTAACCAGTAATTGTCGAGGAAGGGGGTCGAGTAACCAAAATTTTAAATTTCTGCCCTAGTTATTAATATTTGCATAGCTTGACTAGCTAAAAATTAAAATACAATGTAATACAGTAAAAAGGGGGTTTTACCACTAAGAAATACTATTCCTAGACTGATTGTTACTTAGATCTAAAGTATGTAAATGTATTTTTTTATCTGGCCAATTTAGAGACACATAATCTTGGATAAAATATGAGGTTTACTAATAAAAAGGATGCTTTTTTTTAGTACAGGATGGACTTCACATGATTTTCAAAGAGCCTTTGACAAAATTTAGCATCCACTTCAGCCCCATTAGGCTAGATAGTTTGAGTCTGCAATATTTAATACCTGGCTTAAATCCATTTGGAACAACTAAAAATAAAAAGTGAAGGTCTGGTACAGCATTAAAAGCTGTTTTAATGATCTCTTGTGCGCATCCAGCAGCATAACTTCCCTTTGTTCACAAAATAAATGAAGGGAATAGACTGTTTAGAGGTGTTATCTAAAGTAAAAAGAAATTTATAAATAAATATAAGTGATTTTGTTTCATTTTTGGCTTAAATATGACCTAAATTGATCACTCATACTTAGTAGCCGAAAATCCCCTTACTTGCTCAGATGTGTAGCTTGCACTGAACCATGTCTCCCACTCTGACTGATCAACTTCTGGAAGGTTGGGATAGTCAAGAAATGCTCCATGACCCATTATTTCATCCTCCTTGTTGCTTAGTGTTATGGCTAGCACTGCTTTTTCACTATATTTTGAATAAAATGAAATTAAAAAAAAAACAAATTAATAATGAAATTCCTTTAAAGGCTATAAATAAAAAAAACACAAAAGCATATACTGAAAGCAAAGTTTTTTAATGAAATGTAAGTCCTACCCCACTATTTTAAAAGCATTTAGAAAAAAATAATTAAAGTAATTGTTTAATTCATTCAAATGTTGCGTTCTTTTGATTTTATTAACAGTGTGTCATGGAAGAGTGAACAGCAAGTCAAAATACTTGTGATTTTACTATATTCTAGCTTATTTTCATATTAAGAATAATTCAGTAAGACAGTAAAAAGATAAGAAATGAATAAAAAAAACAAAAGAAGAATGAGAACTTAGTTTATTAAATATATTTATATTAAAGAAAATTTATATTATTTTATGTTATATTTTAACAGAAATTTCAATGTTATGTTCTTCATTTAAGGAAGATTTATTAAAATGTGTACTTAAATTCATTCAATGTTTCAGATTTTATCAAATACTACAACAAAATATGAAAAAATTAATAATTGAATTAATTGTCTAGGAAATAGCTTTATACAATAGATGACTAGTTTAGAACATGAATACATATTCATTTTACACTTTCATACATGATATTGACAATGTTAACTCTTCCAAAAAGTTTTTCTGTCCATGGTTTCACAAGTTTTTGTATGTGTGGCGCATCAATTGATTCTGTACGTCTAGCAGTAATTACTTCTGCATCATTTTCAACATTAAAAGTGGCCATCTTTTGTTTCCAAGACAAATTATAGCTGACAGTAATCCTATAACTGCAATTTAGACAAAACAAAATTAACTTTGCTGTAAAATAATAAAAATAAAGCAATATAATTTAAGTTAATTTGTTTTTAATGTAGTTAACTGTTAAGTATGAAGAGGTGCAAATACTAAATCTAACTAAGTTTAAAAAAATAGTTTAGAAATTTATTTTGTACGTAAATTATCTTAATTCATTCAATACAATTTAAATGTCTCAGATCTTGTCTACACGAATACAAGTTTCAGTTCTAAGTGATAACATTTTACATTGCTATGTTTTGAGTAAACTTTCGTTCAAGTGGACTAGTTTAGAGTTTAGTCTATCTTGATTGAATAAATGCCTGCAGGAGTTAATCCAAAATTAATAAAGAAAAAATTTATAGTAAGCTTACTAACAATAAATTATAAGTGTTTAATCTCTTTGCGAAGTGAAAAACTAGTTAAAAAAAAAACAAAATTACTTAGAAGCTGACAATAGTTCAGTCAGTTATAAATAAATACATCCGCCATATTTGTCATAGCAACCAGTTATAAAGTAGGATGAATTTATTCGCTTTTTAAAATATTTGGAACTCTTTTTTTCATTAAACATTTTTGCAAACCCATAGACATATTTTGTAAGTATAATATGTCTATGTGCCAAACATTGGGGAAAAAATACTGATTTATTTTATATAAGAAGGCTTGAAACGCTAGGGAAAAATATTTATTAAAAAATTAAGATTTCTCAAAAATTTAAGTAGTACAATAAAATAAACGATATTTTCTATCTATCTATCTATCTATCTATCTATCTATCTATCTATCTATCTATCTATCTATCTATCTATCTATCTATCTATCTATCTATCTATCTATCTATCTATCTATCTATCTATCTATCTATCTATCTATCTATCTATCTATCTATCTATCTATCTATCTATCTATCTATCTATCTATCTATCTATCTATCTATCTATCTATCTATCTATCTATCTATCTATCTATCTATCTATCTATCTATCTATCTATCTATCTATCTATCTATCTATCTATCTATCTATCTATCTATCTATCTATCTATCTATCTATCTATCTATCTATCTATCTATCTATCTATCTATCTATCTATCTATCTATCTATCTATCTATCTATCTATCTATCTATCTATCTATCTATCTATCTATCTATCTATCTATCTATCTATCTATCTATCTATCTATCTATCTATCTATCTATCTATCTATCTATCTATCTATCTATCTATCTATCTATCTATCTATCTATCTATCTATCTATCTATCTATCTATCTATCTATCTATCTATCTATCTATCTATCTATCTATCCATCTATCTATCTATCTATCTATCCATCCATTAGATCATTAGATTAAGGTGACCAACTTAAAAAACAATGAAAAGCCCTTGGAGTAGTTTGTTGCTCATTGCTACCACAATAAATTGATGAGGAGACAATGCCATTTATTATTTTAAATGGTGCTATACTAAATTATTTTTTTTTGTACATAAATAATCTCAAAGCGAAATTTCCCAATTATACTTACCCAATTATAAAAAAAAATTACTAAAATCTTCATATTTCTGGAAAATGTAAATTGATGGACTTGAAATTATTCAAATCGTGTATTGTCATGTACAGTCTACACGTTTCCCAACTTTGAGCCTTTTCACTGAATACGAAAAGGTTAAAAAGTGAGTTATAAGATTTGAGGACCAACCCTCTACCCGCAAACCCAAAGAAAGTGAAACAAATGAAAAGATTTTAAAAAGGGGAAGTAATACTCGTTACGAATAGATTTTTCTAATATCATGAGTAACTGATGTTAGATTGAAGTCTTATGGGAAAATTGGGAACTTCGAAAAAATTTGTTTGTAAACTTGTTTTTACGGTTTAAATTTCACTTAGTTATCCGTATTGAAAAAAATCACTACTCACATTCTGATTGTCATTTTATGCTTTAAAAGAAACAAAAGTCAAACAATAAGAATATTTTTTTTTAATCGGTGGTATGTCTTCACTATTCCATAGTCATGGAGCAGTTGATATAGGTCAAAAAGTTAGTGTAATTAGCTTATATAATTCGTTGTGTTGGATAGAATGTTTCAAATTCTCTTACAAAATTTACTCCCGGGCAATAACGTCTGCCATGGGAATATTAACAAAGTGGATTACATCCAATAGTGTGCCCTACTCCACACAAGGCTTGTTTGATAGTAAGTAAAAATAAAGTCAAGTTCACTTAAGCCCTTAAGGGTACACCGGGTCAGATGAAGGGTAGAATATATCTGTGTCAGTCGCCACAGCATACTCAGTGATTGTGTGGCTAACACAATGACCAGTCTTATTGTTTCTTCCTAACAAATGTCAGGTACCCGTTTAAAGCTTGGTGGACTTGAGAACTTTCACCAGGATTTACTTAGGTTCGAACCCAGGATATACAGTCGAGCTCTCTACATCATAAGATCACCGTCCCCATTGTGTGATAGTTAAGGCGCTGATTGAGCATCACAGTTTACAATGTAATGTTTTGAGCATTTTACTTGCTATGTTTTCTAAAAGAATTCTCGCTATTTCTTCCTAACACTTATTCATTCCTGAAACATGTTTAATTTGTTAATATTTTCCTTCCTTCTTTTTTACTTTTTTAAAAATCTATAAATTATTAATACTTCTTTATTATTATTATAATTTTTTAGCTTTTTTCCCCCTAGCAGTAATCACTTTTCATTCCTCAAACATATTTATTCTTAAAATCTTTTACTTTTATAAGCTTTTAATAACTAATTAACTTCACCATCTATCGGTTGGTGGATAGGATTGTTTGTAAATCTTGTACCATTCGTACCATAGAACCTCTGACCCCAATATGTCATCCTAACAAATAAAACATGATCACTTTATCCTACATGACGCATATAGGCTACTAGAAATTATGGACTGTTTAGTAGTGCCCTTTCTACAACTACCACCACAGGCTGTAGTGGCGATGGAGGCACCAAAAGGGCATATCGGGGGCAGTGGCATAACAATAAATGGCGGTCTCCCCCCCCCCGCTCCCTACCCGAACACTAACTTTTTCCTCCAGCAAAGGGAGACCTTTTGTTTTAGTAATGTTTGGCACGGGAAGGTGGAGGTAGTATCCGAGCCCGTTCAGGACTAACGTTAGCTACGCCCATGATTAGGGTTTAACCAGGCCCGTAGCGTGCGGGGGGGGGCAGGGGACCGGGTCCCCCTGCGTTTTGTCTGCCCCCCCCTGCTTATTTGTTCTACTTAGTAAAATGTATTACCTAGCCCCCCTGCTATTGCCTGGCCCCTGCTGTAGAATTTTCACGCTACGGGGCTGGGTTTAACCTACATCACATACTTTGGGCTCATAGCCTCCCCGTCTTCTCACGAGTCAATAAAACCTGGTTTAGACTTAATTACCAACTTTAAATTGAAATAAAATTCATAGTACTAAAAAAAAACAACATACGTTATAAATCGGTAATAATATAAAAAAAAGGAAATATTCCCCGGATAAGACTTTAATTTCACCATACACATTGACAGGCACAGACATTCACACAGACACACACACAGACACACACACAGACACACACACAGACATACACACAGACACACACGCAGACATACACACAGACACACACATCTATTACATTTGTCACCCATTCTCCAGTATTTATTATTCTTCCAGTTGGTTATAAAAAAAGGCAGTTTTTTTTTTTAATTCTTGATGTTTAAAAAAAAAAAACTATCTTCGCACACATTTAAAAATAAAATAAAAATATAACGACCACACAGTAACGAAACAAAAAAAAATCAAACACAACAAACCTCAGCATTTTATGGCAAGACACGTAACTCTGGCACTGTTATGACGTCATTGCGATACTTAAACTACATTTTCATGGCATTTACTTGGACTAATGGGCGAACTGCTTCATTTTCTGTTTTTTTTTTTGTTTTGTTTTTCGAGGTCATTATTTTCATTTTTTTTTTTAATTTTAATTGTGGACCATAAACAAATGTAAGAAAAAAAAAGCTCATCTCGATAAAAAGTTCATAGTTAACAGTTTCCTGATTTAAGCTTTTTACTCATTTTTTTTGTCCCTCTTTATTTTAATTCAATTAATCTAACGTCTTTGTACGCCAGATTATATTACTTTAAGTTCAAAAAGGTTAAATAACAAAAAAAGACAAAGCTAACGTATTTAAAACACACAGACTAAATCCCCAAGACTCTCTAAAGACTCAAGTGGAGTTACTAAAGTTAGTTGTTTTGTAAGCAGAACACGTTCAGCAGTTAAAAACAGTGGATTAAGTTAGTTTTTTTTTTGTATGTCTTATTTACATTTTTAAAAATACATAAACTGTCATAAACACGTATCAGAGATTGGTTAGGATCTAGCAATGAATACATTAGGATAACGGTAACGCATGTCTTTCTTTTATTTTTTCAAAATAGTTTTATGTCAATCAATTTCATTAATCATATATTTTTAAAAATCTGTTTTCTTTAATAAAATCAGTATAAACAAAAAACAAAATAACAACAAACAAGCATCTCTTAAAGTCTCATGAGTACCCCAAACATCTTGTAATGTCTATGCTAGAGCCTGCTAGCACCCCAAACATCTTGTAATGTCTATGCTAGAGCCTGCTAGCACCCCAAACATCTTGTAATGTCTATGCTAGAGCCTGCTAGCACCCCAAACATCTTATAATGTCTATGCTAGAGCCTGCTAGCACCCCAAACATCTTGTAATGTCTATGCTAGAGCCTGCTAGCACCCCAAACATCTTGTAATGTCTATGCTAGAGCCCGCTAGCACCCCAAACATCTTGTAATGTCTATGCTAGAGCCTGCTAGCACCCCAAACATCTTGTAATGTCTATGCTAGAGCCTGCTAGCACCCCCAAACATCTTGTAATGTCTATGCTAGAGCCTGCTAGCACCCCAAACATCTTGTAATGTCTATGCTAGAGCCTGCTAGCACCCCAAACATCTTGTAATGTCTATGCTAGAGCCTGCTAGCACCCCAAACATCTTGTAATGTCTATGCTAGAGCCTGCTAGTACCCCAAACATCTTGTAATGTCTATGCTAGAGCCTGCTAGCACCCCAAACATCTTTTCTCTCCTGTAATTAGACAAAGAGTCCGTCAGTCATGAAGAAAGTCAGTCAAAAAGCTCTATTGTAAAATCGAAAGTAAAGAATTAATACAACAGTATTGCAGTTAAAAATACAAACATGAAAAAATCGGATCTGCCCGAAACCAAAAAATAACCTAGCCTACCGATCAAGCCTAAGGGGATATAACTCTATGCAAAGTTTTTGCAGGGTACAGCTAGTTGGTAAATATTTCTCTTGTACCAAATTTACTTCTATGGCGCCTGTTGTTGCCCCAAGTTTTAAGGCACAATACATAAAAAAAAAGTCATCTAATTCTAACACATTTAAATTTGGCAATATTTAATTTTGAAGAACAGAGTATTTTTTTTTTTTTTTTGAACAGTGTAAACGTTTCCTGCATGAAACTTTAGATTTTAATGTAAAACCATTACCAGTACAACAGCAGCATCAGTTATAATAGAATTATCATTCAGTATTAACACGTGACCAAACAGATTACCAGTAACTGTCAGTAACAGCTGTCCGACTCAGGCCACAGACAAAAAAAAAAAGAAACCGACCAGACAAGCTGACAAAAGACGTGGAGCCCTACATGTTAAAGTACACAGTCATATACACAGTCATATACACAGTCATGTATACAGTCATATACACAGTCATGTATACAGTCATATACAGTCATGTACACAGTCATATACACAGTCATATACACAGTCATATACACAGTCATATACACAGTCATATACACAGTCATATACACAGTCATGTACACAGTCATGTACACAGTCATGTATACAGTCATGTATACAGTCATATACACAGTCATATACACAGTCATATACACAGTCATGTATACAGTCATGTATACAGTCATGTATACAGTCATATACACAGTCATATACACAGTCATGTATACTGTCATTATACAGTCATGTACACAGTCATGTATACAGTCATGTATACAGTCATGTACACAGTCATATACACAGTCATGTACTCAGTCATGTACACAGTCATATACACAGTCATGTACGCAGTCATATACACAGTCATGTACACAGTCATGTACACAGTCATGTACACAGTCATATACACAGTCATGTACACAGTCATATACACAGTCATGTACACAGTCATGTACACAGTCATGTATACAGTCATGTACACAGTCATGTACACAGTCATGTATACAGTCATGTATACAGTCACGTATATAGTCATGTATACAGTAATGTACACAGTAATGTACACAGTCATATACACAGTCATGTACACAGTCATGCACACAGTCATGTATACAGGCATTATACAGTCATGTACACAGTCATGTACAAATATAAACTTATAGAGACTCCACTCCCCCCCCCCACTTTTCCCACCCCAGGTGACAAAAGAAGTCGGTAACTCAATGAGTTCACCCTATCAGTGGTACACGCCTCTGTTACTATTGATGCTACAAGATACACATTTTTTCACAGAGAGTGGAAAGAAACATTCTTTTAAGTTATGTATTTTATATTTTCAGAATAGTTATAAAGATAATATGAAGCAAAATATCCGTCTGTTCAAGGCCTGTCTATTAGTAATGTTTGTGTCTGTCTGTTTGCCCGTCCATATATCAATAGCTGAGTGTCTGCCTGCCTAGCTGTTCGTATGTTTTCTCTCCATCTGCCGTTCCGAACACATATTAAAGCCTTTATTTGTGCACTCAACTTCGCTGTCTGTCCGTGTGTATGCCTATGTGTCTCTAACTTCCTATGGTCTCTTGTTTATGTCTGCCTCCCCATAAATCTGTGTCTGTCTGCCTCCCTATAAGTCTCTGTCTGTCTGCCTCCCTATAAGTCTGTGTCTGTCTGCCTCCCTATAAGTCTGTGTCTGTCTGCCTCCCTATGTCTGTGTCTGCCTCCCTATAAGTCTGTGTCTCTCTGCCTCCCTATGTCTGTGTCTGCCTTCCTACAAGTCTATGTCTGTCTGCCTCCCCATAATCTGTGTCTGTCTGCCTCCCTATAAGTCTGTGTCTGTCTGCGTCCCTATAAGTCTGTGTCTGTCTGCCTCCCTATAAGTCTGTGTCTGTCTGCCTCCCTATAAGTCTGTGTCTGTCTGCCTCCCTATGTTTGTGTCTGCTTCCCTATAAGTCTGTGTCTCTCTGCCTCCCTATGTCTGTGTCTGCCTTCCTACAAGTCTATGTCTGTCTGCCTCCCTCTAAGTCTCTGTCTTTCTGCCTCCCTATAAGTCTGTGTCTGTCTGCCACCCAATAGGTCTATGCCTGTCTCCCTCCCCATAAATGTCTGTCTGTCTGCCTATCCATATTTATGTAGGCCTTTCACGTCTGCACTATTCTCTCGACAGTCTCTTTTATGTCCGCCTCACTGTCAGCCCGTCTGTCGGTCTACCTATGTATCTTTTAGTCTGTCAGTTCAGTCTAATCATACAGACACGCAAACGTCACGATGTCTTTCCAGCTTCCAGGTTGGTCATTGAATGGTTGTTTGTCCTTGAGGTGATTCCGTGTGGCCAAATGTCAAGTTGTCCTCCGGATAGGGGTCAAGCACACTGCCAACCTTTTTATTTTTTTTTATCGATAGCCAGCGACTTGGATTATGTCTTCCATCACAAGTCACTGACAAACTGGTGGTTATAGTAGCTAGAGAGCTAAGACTTTTTGGAATATTTACCAATATTTACTTGTAGTTGTTTTATTAAAAATGATTATGCTAAATATATTCAATAAACATAGGACCATTGTAAAGCTATATAATGATGCTGTGTTTATTGAATATAGTTAGCATAATCATTCATGATTAATTGAGCAATAGTTTAAATATATATAACATCAGTTATATATAAAGTGTATATATCGTTAGTCCAATACTTTATACAAATATATTATATACATCTTTCTTCGTTTTTGCTTTGTATATAGCATGTTGACAATTATCATAAAATCTGACAAGTTAAAAAAATTCATAGCTTCCATTATATTTTACCATACAAAGACACATTTGCTATCAATCATCTTAAAATGACTCATATTTTGTAGCCAAAGTGTAATAACAGTGGCGTAACAAGCTTAACTCGCGCCCGGGGCACAATACCTTTTAAGCGCCCCCCCCCTTCGAAAACCGTATAATATTATAAATAAAATATACCATTTTGGCGCCCCTTTGTGAATAGCGCCCGGGGCATGAAGCCACCTCCCCACCTTGCCCACCTCTCACTACGCCACAGTGTAATAAACTTAATTATTTGAAAAGGAAAAAATCAGTTTGGGATACCTAATAATATATCCATATCTATGAATATATCACTCTTTCTCTCTTTATATATTTTCTTTAATAAATCACTTACGGCGTACATTTTTTTTTTTTACTTTTAGGTGCTGATCGTAGAACGTTTGCATTGTAAAACCCGCCTTGAGGCTGCATTTTAGCACATCGGATCGGGTGACGCATGCAGCCCGCGGGCCACAGTTTGCACACCCACGTAATACACACTACCTACATATCATCGCTATACCTCTCCAAGAAACAAAAAAATTCAAATCTGTGGACAACACAGTAGGGTGAGATTAAAAACAAACAAAACAAATACAAACATTGTTAATACAATAAAACCAAAGTTTTGAAGTATTTCATACGCTGTAATGAGTGTAAAAGATAATGGATGAGAATTACCGTCGGTTCGTTCAGATAAAGAAGGGAAAAATATCTAAAATAATTACTTTCGCTGGATATCTAATTAACAGGCGTGAAATGAGCATAGTTTGTAATTAATTCACGCCCCCCGCCCCCACCTCCGACTCCTCCTCCCCACCCCCACCCTCCCCCATTCCTAGGATTAGGTTTCTTAAAACAAACTGTTGAATGTTGAACTAAATAATAAGGCCCACATGTTGATGAATAAACTGTTGAGGGTTTAAGTAGATAATGAGGTCTACATGTTTGTAAACAAACGAACGCAACCACGCAGTTAATGGAGGACACAATTCAACAAGGAAATATTAACAATAGGGTAATGTTATAATGTAGTGTAATGTTGTAATGTAGTGTAATGTTGTAATGTAGTGTAATGTTGTTGTGTAGTGTAATGTTGTTGTGTAGTGTAATGTTGTAATGTAGTGTAATGTTGTAATGTAGTGTAATGTTGTAATGTAGTATAATGTTGTTGTGTAGTGTAATGTTGTAATGTAGTGTAATGTTGTAAAGTAGTGTAATGTTGCAATGTAGTATAATTTTGTTGTGTAGTGTAATGTTGTAATGAAGTGTAATATTGTAATGTTGTGTAATGTTGTAATGTAGTGTAATATTGTAATGTAGTGTAATGTTGTAATATAGTGTAATATCGTAATGTAGTGTAATGTTGTTCTGTAGTGTAATATTGTAATGTGTATAAAAAAATCAGCATTTTCAAGAATAACATTATATATTAGACAAGGTGTATTCATTCCAGTTGGGGGGGGGGAGGGGCTTTTGGGTGTCAATTAGGGGCAGGGCGATCCCCTCAGGAGCCACACATGAGAAGTTCCCCCGTGTTAGTTTTTGTTTCGTAATCACCTAAATGTGAGAAATTCCCTAGGGCCATACATACGATGCTCGCTGAGGGCCCTGCGGACTACGCTCCCCTCCCCCCGTAAGCCCGGCTGTGATTTATTAAGCTATTTATATGACGACTTTATACAACGACTATACTATGTAATGCTTACTTTATATAATGACTGTATTATGTAATGGCTACACATTGTAACAACCACATTACGCAATGAATACACTATGTAATTTATACGTTACATAATGGCTGCATTATGTGTGTATGATATATTATGTAATGATTTCATTATATAATGACTGTTAGGTGGACTTAAATTGAGGATGATCTCACCGACTACTGCCTGATCATTTCTTTTCAAGATTGTGGAAAATGATGGCCCTAAAGGCTAAGGGGCCCGTGTGGAGAAATAATAAGGCTTCACCCACCACAGCTCCTATGACGTCATCCCCCCATCTCGTCGTGGATTTAATCTGAATTCTACGTGTATACATACGTCACTTAGGTAAACATGACGTGTATACGTCAATTAGGTAAACATGACGTATACTACTACAACGAACTGCGGGGAGCACGTGCTGTATTCAGGAAGTTGTGAAATCTGTCTAGCTCTGGGGCTTCGCAGTATGCGGTTGCATGTTGTAGTTTGTATCTAGACAGTAGTTATTGTACTCCTCCTAAGTTCACCATTATATGTCAGTTCATGTTCACGCAGTTATATTAAAAGAATTAAATGCTATTATTTTTACTTTCAACTGGAGTCGACTTCGTATATTAATATTGTTCACCGTTGTTGTAACAGTAACATCTACTACCAGTTAATAAAAGGCCCTTCGCAACAGCCATTTAACTAATGTTGAGCTCCCCCCTCTCCCCCCCCCCCAGCCCTTGCGGCAATTACTATAGAAAATGATGGAAGCCTAAAAAGCTAACTTGAATTTGGATGCAAAGAATCAGATATTGGAAATCAGGAACAAGTTATACGATTCCGATACCAAAAATAAAATTTCGATATTCCCTATCTCGATTCAGATGTATCGCCCAAATACAAGCAATTACATGTCTACTAAAGGAACATCACTATTTAATACATGTCTATTCAAGAAACATCACACACCAGCTATTGATATACCATCACTAGTTAATGTATGTCTATTCAAGAAACATCACACACCAGCTATTGATATACCATCACTAGTTAATGTATGTCTATTCAAGAAACATCACACACTAGCTATTGATATACCATCACTAGTTAATACATGCCTATTCAAGAAACATCACACACCAGCTATTGATATACCATCACCAGTTAATACATGTCTACTGAAGGAACATCCACACACATATTGATATACAATGAACTTAAGAAAGGTAAATAAGGTCAGCTTTAATAATCAGCAAATGGAAGTTTATTTGAAGTTTGCTTATATCATAACACCATGAAGCGTGGGAAGACAACTTTGTCATCTCTACTCAGACTTTCTTACCTCCCCCTTAATGACACTTCTCAAAATCTACTAAATCTATATCATGTAATGTAGGAAAAAAAATATCCTGGGTTATTTCGTCCGCCCTAAACCTCGATTGTTTTTTTTTCTTCTCCTCAATGTCTAATCTTTCTGAATACATTTCATTTTTTTTACCCTCCCACGTAAGGTTTAAAAAAAATACAAATCTGGGTTTTTCTTCTTCCTCTCTAGCTCCCCCTATCGACTAGACGCGATGCCGTATTCTCTTTCTTCCAGAAGTCGTTGACTTGTAAATTTAATTTTACTCCCGGATCTCTGTCCTTTGCCCCGGGCTTATTAAATAGTAACCTACTTGTGTTGAACACTACATTTTTATACTTGAAGTATTGCTAAAAGAGGGAGGGAAAAAATAACATCTGTGGGGTTAGTTTTATTTTATTTTTAAAAACATACTCGATTACTTGACAAGTACGGAAACAAATGAACCGCATTTTTATTCTAAATCTGATAAAAAAACCCACATAAACAACAACAACAAAAAAAAAACCCAGACATAGAACTAAGAATACACATAGTTTTTATTCATCTTTAGATCAATATGATTTATTTCCCCTTTATTTTTGTTTATTTGTGGTTTCATTTTAATCTAGCATCTCACTGGAAGGTGTACAAAGTAGATGATAATATAGTTTGTATTGTTAACTCACCGGAAGGTGTACAAAGTAGATGATAATATAGTTTGTATTGTTATCTCACTGGAAGGCGTACAAAGTAGATAATGATATACAGTGGCGTTGCGAGCTTAACTCGCGCCCGGGGCACAATACCTTTTTAGCACCCCTCTTCCCCTCCTATTCGAAAACTACAAAATATTATATGAAAAGTATACCATTTGGCACCCCTTTGTGAGTAGCGCCCGGGGCATTATGCCCCCTTGCCCCTCCCCCTCACTATGCCACTGATGAATATAGTTTGTATTGTTATCTCAGTGGAAGGTATACAAAGTAAATGATGATATTGTTTGTATTGTTATCTCCTAACTGTTTATAATAAAACTGAACGCTTGTTTCAAGCCCTGCAAATGACACTCGCCCTTTAAATGACACTCGCCCTGTAAATGACACTCGCCCTGTAAATGACACTCGCCCTGTAAATGACACTCGCCCTGCAAATGACACTCGCCCTGTAAATGACATTCATCTGCAAATGACACTCGCCCTGCAAATGACACTCGCCCTGCAAATGACACTCGCCCTGCAAATGACACTCGCCCTGTAAATGACACTCGCCCTGCAAATGACACTCGCCCTGTAAATGACACCCTATGCACACATAGTACTGCGAAGACCGCCTCTACTCGCGTAGGTTGAGTGACAGCCGTTCAAATATTCGCCCCAACTCTTTCTTTCTCTCTCTCTCCCCCCCACCCCTAAAAAAAAACAACAATAAACAAAACAACAATAGACAAACACCGTACTTCTTATCATCACCGACATGTCAGCTTCAGTAATTCATCAGTGGACCCCCCCCCCCCCAACCACCACCCTCATAGACATCTGACTCTATTTAGTTACATCAGCGCCAAATAGCCACAGCAGTAATGCAATGAGAGAAACCTCACACCATAATGTATGGGCTAATTAAAAACAGTATGTCATACCACTGATAAACAGTATGTCATACCACTGATGCATCGCTGAAATGTGTGCGTGGACTCAGTCTGTACTACTACTACTAGTTTATCTTTATTTAAAAAAAACAAAACAAAAAACAACAAGTTGTCAAGTAAACAACCACAACAACAAAGTACCCACCGCCTTCACGCACCCTCCCATACCCCACCCCCTCCCTGCCTCCCACCTTTTCCCCCCCTCTCAGCATGACATGATCTAAAAGAAATACAATGTGTATTGAAAATGTGTCAGTGTAGTTCCGTCCCCTGGGATAAATCCTATTGGTCTGCACTCGTTGTGGTCAAAGTAATAATATGTGAACACCAAATCCAATTTTAGCGTGTGTATGACTTGTAAATATTACATGAATACGTTTATCACAAGTTGTTATTGTGTGTATATATTATGTCGATGAATCATGTACTAGAACTTGGTGACGATCATTTTTTTTTATTTACTGTAATGAAGTCTGAGATTTTTGTTGATCGGTCTGACCAAAAAAAAAGTGAAAACAAAGAAAGATTGGTCTATTTACAAGAAAGTAAACATTTGAGTTGTGGGAAGAGTAGCGGGGACTCAAGCAAAGAAAAACATAACTCATGTAAAGAAAACTGTTATATACCTTTTAGTTATCTTACCTTTGTGTGCACTGTGATATGTTTGCGGTGAGGGTGTGTGTGTCTGTGTGTGTGGGTGGGAAGGGGATCCATGAAATTATCTTTTTTTTTCCTCCCAGTTATCAACCTGTTATTATTTTACAATGTTTGTATGTCTGTCTGTATGTATGTCTGTCTGTAGATCTCTATGTCTGTTGAGTCTTGATCAAGCCAATCGGTTACCGCTTGGAGGTAATTCAGGACACCTAATGTAATAATCTTGACGAGATTACGAGTCCACGCATTTGACATCACCGTGTGTGTGTCCACGTATTTGACATCACCGTGTGTGTGTCCACGTATTTGACATCACCGTGTGTGTCCACGTATTTGACATCACGGTGTGTCCACGTATTTGACACCACGGTGTGTCCACGTATTTGACATCACGGTCTGTCCACGTATTTGACATCACCGTGCGTCTCAGTGTGGAACTATTTGTTGTGAACTTCATTCAGAAAAAACCAAGTAAAAAAAAAACTTGAAGCAATTTATTGATTGAACGTTTTTCTTTTTTTTTTGTTTCACACGTATGTGTTAATACGCCAACACTCACAAATGTCAACTCAGTTAAATTCACGTATTGTTTTTTTTTATTTCCCTTTATCTATCTGGAGAATTACATTCTTCGACTCTCAAAAAGTTTATTGTTGTGGAAGTTGATAATGACGTACTGGAATCAACGGTCTTTAATCCACAGATACGTTAGATAATCATTTTCTCAATGTCTTTATCTTATCTTCTCAAGTTATCTTCTAATCTATATAAGCTGAAGGCCCCCCCCCCGATGTAGGTTAATTGGTTATTGATCTGAGACTGTGGATTAGACCAATCTACACAGATTTTGATTACGTCAAATCATCACCACTGTTTTTAGTTCTTCCGTCCATCACGTCATAGCACGTACACAGAGAATTCGATGAAAAAAGCCTACGCGGGAAAACAACATCAACAGCCCGTTATGAAAATTAACCGTTGACCTACAGTTTAAATCCTGACGAACTGGTGCTTCCAGATTGAGAAAGTCACGTGACTTGAAGAGAGACGAGAATCAGATATACTCAGGCCCGTAGACAGGAATATTGGATTGGGGGGGGGCGAAGACATTTTCGGGGGGGGGGGCGAAGAAATTTTTTTCCGGGGGGGGGGTGCCGAAGAAATGATCGGGGCGGATCTAAACAACTTTGACGGGGGGGGGGCAAAACATTGACCCCGGGGGGGGGGTGCCGAAGAAATGATCGGGGCGGATCTAAACAACTTTGACGGGGGGGGCAAAACATTGACCCCGGGGGGGGTGCCGAAGAAATGATCGGGGCGGATCTAAACAACTTTGACGGGGGGGGCAAAACATTGACCCCGGGGGGGGGTGCCGAAGAAATGATCGGGGCGGATCTAAACAACTTTGACGGGGGGGGCAAAACATTGACCCCGGGGGGGGGCAAAACTGTTTTCATTGTTGAAAATTGGTCTTAGAACAAAAAATATTTCGATAATTTAATGATGTCTTACCTAAACTTGCGATAACGGAGGGGGGGGCAAAAATGGAGGCGCCAAGCGCCGAAAGCTTGCGAACGGAGAGGAGGGGTTTGGGGAGGGGACCTCAGTGAGTCCCCTCCCCAAGAAATTTTTTGCAGTTTCATATCTGGAATGGTGCATTTTAGTACCGATTGTTTAGCTATTAATTAGAAATATATAATTTTAACTACGTTTCAATAATGCATGGCATGTTGCAGTTTTGTTACAAATCATTTAAATAGTAAAGAGTTTTAATGATAAAAATTTATTGAGGTTGAGCAATTTCTGATTCCTGTTATAAATATATTCACCAATAGTTCTGCTACACAATTGTTACATAATAGATACCTGATTTATATTATTATACTATTTGTTTAACTTACAACCCGGGAAGAACGACAAAGATGCATGAATAAAGCTTAGCTATTGGTGTGATATTTCTTATAAAATATTGAAAACAAAGAACAGATCTATCAACAACAACAGTCGCAATTATTCAATTTAAAATAAAATTAATTCTGCTAAAAGTAAATTTCCAAATTAAATGACATCACTCAGAAATCACGGAGTTTGTACTTTATTATTTTATTATACATATGTATAAAAATGAAGTCAGAAGCCAATGTTATTTTATTAACTTATTTAAGTTGCTAGTTGTCCTCAGAAGATATCAATATATAAAACTATTACAAGGCTGCGAACAGGCTCATCGACAGAAATTTCGGGCCCCTGGGCTGATATTAATATTTTAAAAAGTTGATTGGCCAGCTCAGTCCGGGTCCCTAAAACTCGCCGGGCCCCTGGGCATTGCCCCCCCCCACTCGTCGGCACTGGTTCCGAACTTATATTATTATACGTTTCAAATTTGCAAACTTCGTAGCCAAGGGGGCACTGGGGGCTGTGCCCCCCCTCTAGGTGTAGAGTGCCCCCCCACTTAAAAAAGAAGAAAAAGAGGAAAAAATAAAGAAAAAGTTAAGGTGCCCACTTGCTGGGTATTGGTGCCTCCCTGCTTACTAATTTACCTAAAAATGCCAGCATTCAGATTGTCTGTTAAATCTTTTTCAAAAGCAAGCAGGAAAAGATTGCTTAGACGCTTTTGTAACATTGATCTGCAATATGGGGTGAGCATTCATGTGAGGGTTTGAGAAACTGCTCTCACACACGGCTGTTGAAGCACCAAATGCCAATGCTGCCCAAAATACCCAGAATTGAACTTCAATAAGATTCAATCTTTTATGCCCAAAAATTAGATAAGCTATATATGTAAGTATATATTAATAGCCTGAATGATTGCCAAAATATAAACTTTTAAGTTTTTATTATTATTGATTTATTAAAAAAAATGATTGATGTTTTATAGCCGTTATTATTAAAATTTTGTAAAAAAAACTCAAATCATGCACGGGGGGGGGCTCAGGTCATGCACGGGGGGGCTCAGCCCCCCCTAGCTCCCCTCTGGCTACGGGCCTGGATATACTTTCAGTCTAACGGTTTTCTTTTCTCTTTCTTTCTGGTTATTAAAATAACACGCTGATAGGGGGAGCTCTTCAGTTATGAGGATATAATAGTTACGACGTGAGATAAACACAGTTTTTTTTTTGCAAAAGCTACTTAGTGAGGACGTGGTTGGTCTGTTCATTCGTCTGTCTATTAATCTGTCCGTGTGATTGTCTGCCTTTCAATTTGTCTACTTTTTAAATTTTGTAGTACTACCTCGTCGTACATTTCAACATTTTTTTGCCATTTTATTATTTTTTTTGTTCTATCAGTCTGGTAGTTTGTTTGCTGTCTCTGTTCACACATCTGTCTGTCTATGTGTCTTTCATACTGCCAATTTCTCAATTTATTCCATTTGTGTTTATCCACTTTCTGTCTGTCCGTTTACTCTTTCAGTCCATCTACGTTGTTGCATGGCAACTTGTTCATTTGTCCACCTGTTTACCCACCTGTTTTTTCACCTGTCTACACACCTGTCTGTCCACCTGTCTTCCACCTGTCTACCCACCTGTCTGTCCACTCAACAGTTTGCCCACCTGTCTACCCACCTGTCTGTCCACCTGTTTGTCCACCTGTCTACCCACCTGTCTGTCCACCTGTTTGTCCACCTGTTTGTCCACCTGTTTGTCCACCTGTTTGTCCACCTGTTTATCCACATGTCTACCCACTTGTCTACCCACTTGTTTATTCACCTCTCTACCCACCTGTCTGTCCACTTGTCTACCCACCTGTCTGTCCACCTGTCTACTCAACAGTTTGCCCACCTGTCTACCAACCTGTCTGCCCACCTGTTTGTACACCTGTTTTTTCCACCTGTCTACCCACCCGTTTGTCCACCTGTCTACCCATTTTTTTGTCCACTTGTCTACCACCTGTTTTTCCACATGCCCACCCAAATGCCCACCAGAGCATATATTAACTTTATAATTGGGCGATATTTATATTTCATGTGTGCCCCCCCCGACCAGCCCCGCACGGCCACCCCCTCCTCCCCCCCCCTAATGTCGACCAGTAATATCTCCTTAAAGTATGCTCTGTTTTCTTTGATCTCCAACCATCAGAGTCTACTGCCGATCTCCTCAGAGTCACCAAAAAAAAAAAGACTCCATCCTATCAGAACAAACTACTACAGTCAACAATCAGAACAAACTACTACAGTCAACCATCAGAACAAACTACTACAGTCAACCATCAGAACAAACTACTACAGTCAACAATCAGAACAAACTACTACAGTCAACAATCAGAACAAACTACTACAGTCAACAATCAGAACAAACTACTACAGTCAACAATCAGAACAAACTACTACAGTCAACAATCAGAACAAACTACTACAGTCAACAACCATGGAACTCTTTATGAAAAATTAAATTTATTTTTTACGTCATTACATTTTTTCTATATTTTGTGTGTGTGTGTTTGTGTGTGTGTGTGTGTGATGTTATGTTGTGCGGGTACGTTGTTTATTTCTTTTATCATATGAACCTCTTGTCAACCGGTCTTTACTGTAACATTGACATTACTGTCACATTGTGGATTTCATTAGCCTTATGGCAATGTAACTTTTAACTGTAAAAAAGTTTATTCCGAATTAAAAGCATTTTAAAATCTTAATTATAATACCACAAATTCCATTTACTTGATCATATACATGAACTTAAATTCCTTATAAACGTTTTGTAAATAACGTTACTCTGCATATAACGTTTCTCTAGAACACGGAAATAAAAACCAATTGGCTAATAAACCGACATCGACTAGAAGGGATATTGTCTAGATTTTGCTCAAGGGCCATGCCGAATTTAGAATCTGATAAAATAATAACGATTGGGGGTTCTGCGTTAAATCGAAAGGTAAAGAATAAATACAACAGTATTCCAGTTTAAAATACAATCATGAAACAAATCGGATCTGCCCGAAACCAAAAAATAACCTAGCCTACATTCTGTTAAAAAGTTTTGCAGGGTTAGGCTAGTTAAAAATATTAAAATTCAAAATTGTTTGTTTTGTATTATCGTGCGGTTTTTTTTTTTAAATTATATTTAATGTGCGTTTGTGTGTTTTCAGCAGGATGACGTAAATGAATTAGTTAGACATTCAAACAGAGAACTAAAAATATTTTAAATGCACCGATCATCAAATTTACTCAAATTCAGTAGTCCAATTGAAAGTTAAAAGTCTAATGGTTTTAATATCAGCCGGTTTCACAATGGACGCCATCAGCTAAATTAACAATAACAAAACCATCAACAACATCCTACAGAAAGTGTTAATTAAAACACGTAACGTTGGCAGTCAATTCTGTTGACCTAGGTTTAAACTCAGTTTAATTAAGTGTATGTCCTAGTTTTTTTAGAGCATTTTCGAAAAAAATGCTCTATTGTCCCCGTTTTGTCTGTCTGTCTGTCTGTCTGTCTTTCTGTCTGTCATCATCCTAGATCTCAACAACCATAAGTCCTAGACCCATGATGTATATATCATTTTGTAGGTCTTGGCCTGCCATGTGTGCAGCAAAAGTTCATTTCGCGATCTGATCTCTGAGGGCCGTAAAAGGGGGCTTATAAAGTACCGTTTTTTTACTATATAAGCTATATTAATAAAGGAGCGCCCTATATCTCAGCAACTATAAGTCCTAGACCCATGATATATCATTTTGTAGGTCTTGGACTGCCATGTGTACATCAAAAGTTCATTTCGCGATAGGACCTCTGAGGGCCGGGCTTCAGGGCTCCTAAGGGGCTTATATATTATATATACACCTTGTACGTTCAATAACCCATTCATTTGGTGCGAAATACTGCAGCACGTTGGTTTCACCAAGATTTATTAAGAAACTCATCAAATGAAATAGTAAGCTTGTGTTCTGAATTTAATTGAAAGTATCAGAGCTATGCAACAATTGACGGAGTTTTCGGACGATTAAATGACTATAATTTCGAATGTTTTCAATTATGAGTCCTATTTCAGTAACCACAAACCACTTGTAGTTAGATTTAAGAGACAATAATTTTTTTTCAAATATAAAGAAACTTCTTTATAATTTTTTTTTTACAGATATATGCATTACACAATTGAATTTATAAACATTTCCAAAATTTACTAATATTTACTGAAAGCTAACAAACGTACTGATACATAACACGAAAATGCGCTAACACGTCCTGTGTCCAGAATGGAACAGGCTTAATTGCTTGTTTTTTTTATCACTGTTAACTTTTTTATTTTATTTTATTGAACTAAAAGACTTCCATACAAAGTAGAGGGATAGATTATAAAAAAATATTGATTGAACATCAGAATATTTTCCCGTAATTTCTAGACCAATCAACTTGTGTTCTTTTATTGATGATGAAGCTTTGAATTCTCATCCTCCCCCCCCTCCCCTGGGCCCATCTAATGCACAGGTGCATACACTGGGTTTATTCCTTTGAGTTTTTGTGTTTGTAGTCGTAGGGTCGGGGGTAGGGGAAAAAGGGGGGGGGAGGGAAGGGATGAATTGAACTTTTGTTTTTTAATTATTTTAGATTACAGGTGGGGGGTTTAAAGCTTGAAGGGAAGGCATTTCATTGGTTCGTAGGTTAAGTAGTCAATGCATGGCTGACTGTCTGGCTGTGTGTGCACTTTTATTCACATTGTCACATTGAATAACGCCCACGTTGTTGAGTTCTATTTAATTTGTCTTGTCAGACTCACGTGAAAGTCTTGTATAAAAAAGTCGCGTTTAAAGTGAATTTTTATTATGATCGTCTCTTTGTAGATAAGAGTAAAATCCTCCCTCCCCCTTACTATTTTGTATCTCTCTCTCTCCTTGCTCCTCCATATTACGAATTCTATTTACCCATACGTATTCTATTTACCCCTACGTATTCTATTTACCCGTACGTATTCTATTTACCCGTACGTATTCTATTTACCCCTACGTATTCTATTTACCCCTACGTATTCTCTATTTCATTACCCTCCATTTTCTGTATTCTCTTCCTTACATGCACTATCTCTTCCGCCTCCAACTATTCTGTTTTCAAATTTCCCCACATGCCCCCCCCCTCCCCTTTCTGGAGCTAATTTCTGTCATATTCTAGTTGAGAGACTTTTGCTATTATTAAAAATAGAGATTTTTATTGTTCCGAAATTCCGCGTGCAACATTGTCTCCAAAAATCGACATTAAAGTTACAAAATAACCGATTATTTGTGTGGGTGAAATAATTAGAGTACGCTACAGCCCATTTAAGGGTCTGTTAATACAATGAAGTAAAACGTTGATGTAGTCATCTTTGGAAAAAAAAATTGAAATGAATGTTGCCAAACACACGAAGAAAACATAATATCCATGGACACAAATAGAAATATGAAAATGTCATCTAAAGGTCACATGTCATTCAGAGGCAGTGGTAACGATGTCGTCAACGAGCAGACGTAGAGAACTGTGATGCTGCCAGATCTGTCTGTCACTTACTGTTTACAAAAAAAAAATATCATTTTGGACTGTAACCTAGTATAGATAGGTCTGTTTCAATTCATTCCAATTCCGTAAGACATTATTTATATTATTTTGGATTGTAACCTAGTATAGATAGGTCTGTTTCAATTCATTTCAACTCCGTAAGACATTATTTATATTATTTTGGACTGTAACCTAGTATAGATTGGTCTGTTTCAATTCATTCCAATTCCGTAAGACATTATTTATATTATTTTGGACTGTAACCTAGTATAGATAGGTCTGTTTCAATTCATTTCAACTCCGTAAGACATTATTTATATTATTTTGGACTGTAACCTAGTATAGATTGGTCTGTTTCAATTCATTCCAATTCCGTAAGACATTATTTATATTATTTTGGGCTATAACCTAGTATAGATAGGTCTGTTTCAATTCATTTCAACTCCGTAAGACATTATTTATATTATTTTGGACTGTAACCTATTATAGATAGGTCTGTTTCAATTCATTTCAACTCCGTAAGACATTATTTATATTATTTTGGACTGTAACCTAGTATAGATTGGATCTGTTTCAATTCATTCCAATTCCGTAAGACATTATTTATATTATTTTGGACCTGTAACCTAGTATAGATTGGTCTCGTTTCAATCCATTTCAACTCCGTAAAGACATTATTTATATTCACATTTTGGACTGAACCTAGATATAGATTGGGTCTGTTTCAGTTCATTCCAATTCGTAAGACATTATTTATATTATTTTGGACTGTAACCTAGTATAGATTGGTCTGTTTCAATTCATTTCAACTCCGTAAGACATTATTTATATTATTTTGGACTGTAACCTAGTATAGATAGGTCTGTTTCAATTCATTCCAATTCCGTAAGACATTATTTATATTATTTTGGACTGTAACCTAGTATAGATTGGTCTGTTTCAATTCATTCCCATTCCGTAAGACATTATTTATATTATTTTGGACTGTAACCAAGTATAGATAGGTCTGTTTCAATTCATTCCAATTCCGTAAGACATTATTTATATTATTTTGGACTGTAACCTAGTATAGATTGGTCTGTTTCAATTCATTCCAATTCCGTAAGACATTATTTATATTATTTTGGCTGCAGAGTTAAACTAGTGGTAACACAACCGCCTAAAATAAAATGAATTAAATTGTGGATATGAAATCAATATTTTTTTACTGTAATTGTGAACGATCACACAACTACTGTACAGACCGGTGGTCAGAGCGGTATTGACGAACGTAACTTAACTTTGTCTCTCTCGTCCCCCCCCCCCACGGGTATAATAACCATACAATAATTGGACCTTTACGTGTGACCATTTTTCTTTTCGCGCATGTACGTGTGGTCGTGTATGTTTCTTTCTTACTACCGGGGGCGTTGTATACACTGGCCCATTGACTGACACATGACGCTCTATGACACGTCACATCAACTGACCATTTGGTTAACGTACCTGTTGGGAGTATCTTATTCTAGCCCTCAGAGAGTGTTCAGCCTTACGGCTATCTATCTATCTATCTATCTATCTATCTATCTATCTATCTATCTATCTATCTATCTATCTATCTATCTATCTATCTATCTATCTATCTATCTATCTATCTATCTATCTATCTATCTATCTATCTATCTATCTATCTATCTATCTATCTATCTATCTATCTATCTATCTATCTATCTATCTATCTATCTATCTATCTATCTATCTATCTATCTATCTATCTATCATAGTCATCTCTCTCTCCCTTTCTTTCTTTCTCTCTGTTATATATATATACCATTTATGGAAGTGCCTGGCCTATGCCAATAAAACCATTTACTAAAACACCGAGTACTTACATTTTTTACAGGTAAGTTTTATTAGCTAGCCCTGATAACAGTCTTCGTTTCAATCGATTACCACAGCATTGCGCGGGAAGATTGATTGCCACGTGACACTTTAAACATATCTAATGCGGATAACCGACACCATGTGAGGGATGGGGGCCTATTAGGGTAAATAAATTAATGCTAATTTCCTAAACAATCTACATTTCATCCATCACAAATTACAATTTAACCCGCCAGAGATTACAGCTTTTTCTGGACAAAGTGTTAAAACAGTAATTATTTAATCTCAGGGTTAAATTAAAACAAAACGCTAAATAAAGACACAAAAATTATTTAAAAAAAAAATCTTTGCCTGCGTTTGTGTTTATTTTTTAGAATGATATCGCAGACTGAATTCTGTTGTATCATGTGGTCAAATTTACTGCCTTAAAAGCGCAGTCCAATGTATCATAATTTGTACTGGTGGTGTAATTATTTTATGCAGCGGGACATGCTTTGAAAATATAACTGGGTAAAAACAACATAAATTATCTTGTTGATTAAAATCATAGTGTGCACCACAGTGCGCAATGCAAATTGATGAACAAAATATTGTGGTACATGTGTTTGTCATACCCGAGTTACCAGGGTTGTTGACAATACTCTTAAATTGTATCGTCAATACCAAAAACCAGTACTTCATGAAAAGAGTATCGCCAATACCAACACAAACACTCAAGTACAAATGTATTTCCAAAATCGATACCAGTACAATACCAATACTTTTGAGAACAAAAAATATTTTTATTTAAAATATAAAGAGTGCAAGTTTTTTTTTTAGAACTGACAGATGGATAAAAAAAAAAAAAAGAAATAAAGTTTTCTTTTCTGTCGTTCATTGAAACATTGAACAAATAGTTGATAGAAAGAAAGTAAATGAATGAAAGAATATAAGAATACATTCATAGATATCTGTGCGCTAAGCAAAAACTTCAAAAGAAAATTAAAATTTAATTTTCCCTTCAACTCGCCGACCGTGGTTGTATTGGTGGGGAGGTGGGTGGTGTTAATATTGCTAGGGTTGATGGCTATGGTTGCTAGTAGTGATTGAATGTATGTAGATTTCTTTTAAAACAGTGTATTAAAATCGCTATTGTTTTTCTGCAATTAGCTGATACATGTAGTGGCAATAGAAAAGTATTGTTATGGAGTATCGAAAATGTTTGGTTTATAATGTATCGGCGATACACAAATCAATACCTGATACAAAAAGGATTGGCAATACAGCAACCAATACTACAAAAGTTTTGCCGATACTGTATTAGCCGATACCGATACTTCGGTACTAACAACCCTGCAAGTTACTGAACCCTAGAAAGATGCGCACCAACTTTACCTCGTTCACAAAAGTGGTCGATTTTTAGTACTAGATTTATTCAAGAAATAAAAATACTGCTTCTGTGTAAATTAACGTGGACATACATATATACATACATACAGTAGTTCACAAGTATAAATGGAGAGAATAGAGATACACAATAATTGTGCGACGAATGTCGTAAATTGACCTAATCGCCGTTGTGTTTTAGCTCCGTGGTCCATAATATCTCCCGGGAGTCCAAAATGGAACGCCTACACATATTTTTTTCAAGATATAAATGCGTCATTCTTTAGTTGCGTTACTTGATCGATATATAATGAGCTTAAACAAAAAAAACAAACACGTATCTATATAAATAATAGCGGTGTGGGTTCTGCGTTAGATCGAAAGTAAAGAATTAATACAACAGTATTCCAGTTTAAAATCTTCAAACGTAAACAATAGTAATAAAATCATGAAAAAATCGGATATGCCCGAAACCAAAAATAACCTAGCCTACCGATCAAACCTAAGGGAATATAACTCTTATTCGAAGGTTTTTGCAGGGTACAGCTAGTAATAAAATAATCAACAACAACAACAACGTTGTATTATATAAACAACTTGTTTACAGTTCCAGTCCCCCTCAGACCAAATGGCTGGTATTTCAAAGTAATTAAACTGGCCAATCATAGTGGTTTTACCTGTATATTTAAGTCTTCCATTGGTAAATGTCATGTGTTATTGATTGGCAAAAAATATTTAAAAATGGGAAGACGATCACATTGAATGTTTATGCAACAGGGAAAGATAAATCTTCTATCGAACTTGGTTATCTCTCATGAATTGAACATACCGCAACATCTGATCGGGAATATTTCTTTTTTTAAATTGGATCTGGAATTTTCCAGAAGCATCCGGATAAAATGGGTCAACGATGATATACAAATTAAACATTTTTTTTTATTTATATCGGTGTGAATATTAGATTTCAAAATGTGTATGGATTATGCATTTTTAAAAACATTCCCTGTATATAACAAATAGAAAACGATACGGCTAGCCAAGTAGTTTAAAAATTACTTTAAACACCGAATTATAAATTGCTCATAAAACGTAAAGAAAAACAAGACAATAGACTTATTGAAGAGGAAGAATCTTTTGAACCGCGGACCACAACGGCTTCTTAAATTTAAAGAAATGCCCGACCAAGTGCATTTGGATGGAGTTTTAAAATAAAATGATAAGAATTAAAAGTAAAACTATATACTATATATATAGGTGAAACCATTGACTATAAATGGGACAAACCAAGTTCAGCATGTCTGGTCAGTTCCATGCTAGAGACTTAGCCCTAACGGGCCATCGGGGCAGATGAAGTGTAGAATTCAACTGTTTCTATAACCTCGGCATATGAAGGGATTGTGTGGTTAGCACAACGCCCAGCCGCCTTTACTTCCCCAACTTAAAGTCAGGTACCCATTTAAAGCTGGGTGGACTTGTGGGACGACTTTGCACCAAATTTCACCTGGAAAAATTCCACGGGCCTCACCGAGGATCGAACCCAGGACTCTCAGGTTGACAGTCGAGTATCTACACCACTCGGCCATCCGTCCCACAAACAAATCAGGGTGGGTATATATTTTTCTAAAATATAATTCTTTATTTATATAGGGGGGGGGATGGTTGGTTTATGTTATAAAACGTAAGTAGACAAAAGAAATGACATGAAAACTCGTGAAATTCCTCTGTAGATGGGGGGGGGGGGGAGTAGAGTCTATTTTATATAATTATAAAGAGAAGGAACCTACATAATTTGTATACAGTTATTATAATGATGGGGAAGGGGAGGTAAAATGTTTTGATCCGGTGTACATTTTTTTTAATATGCAATCGATTTCTTAAATTATCGTTTTGAATTTACAAGAAAAAAAACAACAACCTGAGTTATTTCTCATTTAACTGGTTCTGTAAATACACACTGTCATCTATTGTTCAAAATATTTACATACATTATGTTGCGTTAGGTCTATTTAAACGTACACATGTGCTGGAAGTTTACAACAGCGCTTCTCAAAGTGGTGGGCCACGAAAAATGTGACACATAAAATATAATTAACCTAATGCATTGTATTTAAATAGTATTAATATATGTTTAAAATCTAGTTTATCTTATTTTATATGTTGCATCCTTTCACTCGTTTCATTGTTAACATTAGAAAAAGCATGTATTGACTAGTAAAAGTTTAAAATTATAAATCTAATCAATCTAAACCAAAAAAAATAGGGGGGCCGTGACTTCAAAAAGTTTGAGAAGCACTGGTTTACAACACATGCACACTACTATTGCCTTTAAAGCACAACAAACTGTAAAACAGCAAACTTTAAACGGCAAACTTAAAACAGCAAATTTTAAAAAAAGGAAACTGTAAAACAGCAACTAAAAAACAACAAACTGTAAAACAGCAAACTGTAACATAGAAATAATAAACTTTTTTGTGCCAAACAAACAGTTATATCTATTATTTTTTATCAAGTGCTGTATTTAATGAAGTAATTCACTGGATCCTTACTGTCATTTGTACGGCTAAAGACGAAGAAGGCATTTTTGATGAAGCGATAAATAATTGAAGACTGGACTTCATAACTCCAGGTATCTGGCACTCCACATCTGCACTTCCTCTTCCCATATTTTGGTTTTAATCATCAGCTCAGTTTATTTTTTATTTAATTTATGTCGTTTTCGGCAGTGGAGATAGTTTAAAAGAGACAATTTATGTTTGTAGATTTTTTTGTTTGGAGGTATCTGTGGAAAATGACACGAACAAATCATAAATTATGAAAAATGTCATGGCCTAAATATTTCTCTTTATACTTCATATCAATAAAGTATAAAAAAAATAAAGTAAAATTAAAAATATAAAAATATCTGTTGATTATAAATTGTGCATTTCATGTCAGGAAAACAATTTCCTTCTTATTAGGAGTTTAAAAAAAAATAAATGAAAAATACAGTGTTAGATTGTTTGTAAATAGAAAATACAAGTGTTAGATTGTTTGTAAATAGAAAATACAGTGTTAGATTGTATGTAAATATAAAATATAGTGTTATATTGTTTGTAAATAGAAAATACAAGTGTTAGATTGTTTGTAAATAGAAAATACAGTGTTAGATTGTATGTAAATATAAAATATAGTGTTAGATTGTATGTAAATAGAAAATACAGTGTTATATTGTTTGTAAATAGAAAATACAGTGTTAGATTGTTTGTAAATAGAAAATACATTGTTAGATTGTTTGTAAATAGAAAATACATTGTTAGATTGTTTGTAAATAGAAAATACAGTGTTAGATTGTTTGTAAATAGAAAATACAGTGTTAGATTGTTTTGTACATAGAAAATACAGTGTTAGATGATTATTTGTAAATAGAAATTACAGTGTTAGATTGTTTGTGATTATCACTGTTTACAAGATATCACAGTAAGTCTGGCACATAACAAGAAGATAGTTTGTGCGATGGATAGTACAGATGGGCGTGAGGTTTAGATCTTGACTATCGGCCTGAAGATCCTGGGTTCGATCGCCACTAAAAGATCCAATATTTTTTTTCAGGTTATGATGAAAGTTCTCATGTCCGCCCTGTCTTAAATGAACGTCTGACATTAGTTTTGGGGGAAGATCCGATGTTCTAGCACCATAGGTTAAAGATAAGAATGAAACAGCTAGTCAAAAGCTGCAAAATAAAAACTGTTTCCTTAGTGGTTTATAGACTGGGGAATAGACAGTAAGCAAGTTTGTTACCGCCTGTCAATAGATATGTCAGTCTATCTATCTGATATGAAAGTTTCAGTCTATCTATCTGATATGGATGTTTCAGTCTATCTATCTGATATGGATGTTTCAGTCTATCTATCTGATATGGATGTTTCAGTCTATCTATCTGATATGGATGTTTCAGTCTATCTATCTGATATGGATGTTTCAGTCTATCTATCTGATATGAATGTTTCAGTCTATCTATCTGATATGGATGTTTCAGTCTATCTATCTGATATGGATGTTTCAGTCTATCTATCTGATATGGATGTTTCAGTCTATATATCTGATATTAATGTTTCAGTCTATCTATCTGATATGGATGTTTCAGTCTATCTATCTGATATGAATCTTTCAGTCCATCTGATTGTTAGTGTGTTTAAAAAGGTAAGCGTGAAGTAATGTTTATAAACAAACTGTGTAGCGTATTATGTAAAGTCTTCTGTGGTACTTAAAAAAAAATCAATTCACAACGTAACTTTCTTTCGATCGATAGCATATTGACTAAAATCGATATTGCACTGTGCTATTAGAACATTTCGTGTTGCCATTTAATGTGTATACTATTCAACACATAATATAAATAAAACTGTTTTGAGCTCTGCGTTAAATCGAAAGTAAATAATTAATACAACAGTATTCCAGTTTAAAATACAATCCTGAAAAAATCGGATCTGCCCGAAACCAAAAATAACCTAGCCTAAGGGAATATAACTCTATGCAAAGGTTTTGCAGGGTATCATATAATGTCAATGAAATACTTTCATCTTCTTGATAAATTTTCATATAAGTAACGTCCTATTAACGACACTAAGCTGTCTAACTGACAATATTTTTTTTTTAAATTCACATTGGGGGGGGGGGGGAGGGATTTTAGGAGAAAAGATTTATTAAAACTCAGATCTTGTGGCATATGTCATATCTTGGCTTTATCAAAATAAGATGCACTGATATCTGTCGTATTAAAGGGTATGTTGTATCTTTCATTTATGTGATAAGTCAGATTAAGATAATGTATCTGTCATTTCTGTGACATATGTCATGCTAGCATGTAGCGGTATCTGTCTTATCTGCGGCATCGATACTCTGCTATCGGGCGCTGCGGTGTAAGTAAGGTTTGTGTACTAATCCCAGTCTAAGTCACTTGTGAGGCAGATATAAGGGTGGGGACGTCAAGGTGAAGGCAGGCTGTGGGGTGGGGGGTGTTAATGTATATCACCCAGGGGAAATTCAGATCCCGTCAGCTGTCGTGGCCATCATTTGTCTCACATCTTGTGACGTCATCTCTGGGTGAGGGGGAGCGGGATAGAGGGTGTGTCGAGGTCTGAAATGAACGAGTGACAGGTCTATGGATCATGTGATTCAAGTACTATGACTTCCGGAAGTCAGTTCTATTGATGAATGGTTTTGTTTTGTTTACACTTTCTTGATGAATATTTGTGTGTTTCAGTCACGGAAATAACAAAAGAATAAATACAGTTTGATTATCGTCGTAAATTTGATATAACAGTGCCAAATTTATATTTACTCTAAGACTCGTTTGTTTACCGTTGAATGGTAGTAACAAACAAACAATGGGAACTGTATTAATTACTTTAAATTGGAACGGCTTAAATAAATAAAAAAAACAAAATCCAATAAATAAAATAAAATAAAGAAGAGTGAACAATTATAAAGATTCATTTTTGTAAAGATTGTTACCACTGAAAAAAACAACAACGTAAATTTGGAACTGGTGAAATGTTTCCCTGTTTTGTTTTGTTTTTGATGGCACTTGTTCCTTCATCCATCATATATATTTTGGGACCCCAGACACTTACATAGATGTATTGGGGCCATAGGCAGACACTTACATAGATATATTAGGGCCATAGGTAGACACTTACATAGATGTATTATGACCATAGGTAGACCCTTACATAGATGTATTATGACCATAGGTAGACCCTTACATAGATGTATTATGACTATAGGCAGACACTTACATAGATGTATTGGGGCTATAGGCAGACACTTACATGAATGTATTAGGGCCCTAAGATAAGGTATCTGTCAAAAATCTCTTATCAACAGAAATTAATATTAGAAGATGGTCGTGCGGTAAAACGCTCGACTGACGACCTGAGGGTCCCTGGTTCGATCTCCGGTGAGAACCAGTGGATATTTCAGGTCATGGCTAAAGCTCCCCCTGTTCCTCCAGTGGTGCGTCCATAGCCATTGTACAATTGACTATGTTGGGGATGAAATAAGGGCACCATGAAATCCACCCCGTTAGAGGTTTGTAGGACCTAAGAGATTTCATTTCATCCTTACAAGGAGACTTCACTCACACTAGAAGAGCCACTCCTCCCTCCTCACCTTGCAGGGGGGAAGTCCTAGAAGGTTTGACAGTTTGCCTATCTAGAATGCCTATCTAGAACAAAGTAAATCATTTCACTGAAAGCTAGCAGTCTATTTGTACTTATACTACTTGTACTATATATACCAAGAAAATTTCAGTAGTCACGTAAAAAAGGACTATTACGATTCACCATCTGCTTAGTTCGAGTCCTTGATACACATAACATCACGCCAGGTTACAAGCTCCCTCACCACTCAGCCAGTCAAAGTCTTTGACGTGATCATAAGGTCTTGTCTGTATAACATTAATGAAAGACAAACACATTTCATCTCTTGTCACTCATGTTTGATTGTTACACGATATAGATTCAACAAGTCAATTTCTTGGATAACTTTAGACCGACATGTTTTTGTTAATATCTCAGGCAGAAAAGATTAACATAGAAAGAAAAAACAACCAATTACCTGGCAATACTCCTTCTGTTGTTTAGCTTCATCAATTTAATAAGCTGATATGATCAGCCAACTGAATACTGACAACTTAAAGTATGGCTTCTTTTTATGGGCTTCTTCCTTGGTTGTTTTATATGGCAAAAAGAACTCCGATGAATATTGTTAAATACGACAATGCTAACAGTGCCGGCTTAACTGTAGCGGACTCCCTGGACAATTGACACTATATGGCCTAGTATAAAATTAAATTGTACACATCGTATTGAAAAAAAAAAGTTTCACGGTGGCGTCCATCTGTAAGTTCATGTCAACACTGCGTCCATCTGTTAGTTCATGTTAACACTACGTCCATCTGTTAGCTCATGTCAACACTACGTCCATCTGTTAGTTCATGTTAACACTAAGTCCATCTGTTAGTTCATGTCAACACTACGTCCATCTGTTAGTTCATGTACTTATTGATTTCAGATTATGTTGGTAAGTTTGATACAAGAAAAAATGTGAATTTTGTGGCGTTTAACTTGTGGGTCCGATCTGCATGCTGTAGGTGACGGGTTCAGATCCCAGCGTGTTAAGTAACTGACCTATGTTCTCCGTGTTGACTTAAAAGCTACCCTCCCCCCCCCCCACTGACCGGAGAAACAGTGCTAGTAAGCCAGAAATTGAGGTTGGCAGAATGTTAGTAGTGAGAACCACCACAGTGAATCGTTGTTATAGGTAGTGAGAACCACCACAGTGGACGTTGTTATGGTAGTGAGAACCACCACAGTGGACGTTGTTATAGGTAGTGAGAACCACCACAGTGACACGTTGTTATAGGTAGTGAGAACCACCACAGTGACACGTTGTTATAGGTAGTGAGAACCACCACAGTGACACGTTGTTATAGGTAGTGAGAACCACCACAGTGGACGTTGTTATAGGTAGTGAGAACCACCACAGTGACACGTTGTTATAGGTAGTGAGAACCACCACAGTGACTCGTTGTTATAGGTAGTGAGAACCACCACAGTGGACGTTGTTATAGGTAGTGAGAACCACCACAGTGACACGTTGTTATAGGTAGTGAGAACCACCACAGTGGACGTTGTTATAGGTAGTGAGAACCACCACAGTGACACGTTGTTATAGGTAGTGAGAACCACCACAGTGGACGTTGTTATAGGTAGTGAGAACCACCACAGTGACACGTTGTTATAGGTAGTGAGAACCACCACAGTGGACATTGTTATAGGTAGTGAGAACCACCACAGTGACTCGTTGTTATAGGTAGTGAGAACCACCACAGTGACTCGTTGTTATAGGTAGTGAGAACCACCACAGTGGACGTTGTTATAGGTAGTGAGAACCACCACAGTGACTCGTTGTTATAGGTAGTGAGAACCACCACAGTGACACGTTGTTATAGGTAGTGAGAACCACCACAGTGACACGTTGTTATAGGTAGTGAGAACCCCCACAGTGGACGTTGCTATAGGTAGTGAGAACCACCACAGCGACACGTTGTTATAGGTAGTGAGAACCACCACAGTGACACGTTGTTATTGGTAGTGAGAACCACCACAGTGACTCGTTGTTATAGGTAGTGAGAACCACCACAGACGTTGTTATAGGTAGTGAGAACCACCACAGTGACACGTTGTTATAGGTAGTGAGAACCACCACAGTGGACGTTGTTATAGGTAGTGAGAACCACCACAGTGACACGTTGTTATAGGTAGTGAGAACCACCACAGTGACACGTTGTTATAGGTAGTGAGAACCACCACAGTGACACGTTGTTATAGGTAGTGAGAACCACCACAGTGGACGTTGTTATAGGTAGTGAGAACCACCACAGTGACACGTTGTTATAGGTAGTGAGAACCACCACAGTGACTCGTTGTTATAGGTAGTGAGAACCACCACAGTGGACGTTGTTATAGGTAGTGAGAACCACCACAGTGACACGTTGTTATAGGTAGTGAGAACCACCACAGTGGACGTTGTTATAGGTAGTGAGAACCACCACAGTGACACGTTGTTATAGGTAGTGAGAACCACCACAGTGGACGTTGTTATAGGTAGTGAGAACCACCACAGTGACACGTTGTTATAGGTAGTGAGAACCACCACAGTGGACATTGTTATAGGTAGTGAGAACCACCACAGTGACTCGTTGTTATAGGTAGTGAGAACCACCACCCGTGACTCGTTGTTATAGGTAGTGAGAACCACCACAGTGGACGTTGTTATAGGTAGTGAGAACCACCACAGTGACTCGTTGTTATAGGTAGTGAGAACCACCACAGTGACACGTTATTATAGGTAGTGAGAACCACCACAGTGACACGTTGTTATAGGTAGTGAGAACCCCCACAGTGGACGTTGCTATAGGTAGTGAGAACCACCACAGTGACACGTTGTTATAGGTAGTGAGAACCACCACAGTGACACGTTGTTATTGGTAGTGAGAACCACCACAGTGACTCGTTGTTATAGGTAGTGAGAACCACCACAGACGTTGTTATAGGTAGTCAGAACCCCCACAGTGACACGTTGTTATAGGTAGTGAGAACCACCACAGTGGACGTTGTTATAGGTAGTGAGAACCACCACAGTGGACGTTGTTATAGGTAGTGAGAACCACCACAGTGACACGTTGTTATAGGTAGTGAGAACCACCACAGTGACACGTTGTTATAGGTAGTGAGAACCACCACAGGTGACACCGTTATTATAGGTAGTGAGAACCTGCAAGTGACACGTTGTTATAGGTAGTAGAACCCCCACAGTGGACGTTGCTATAGGTAGTGAGAACCACCACAGTGACACGTTGTTATAGAGTAGGTAGAGAACCACCAGCGGTGACACGTTGTTATTGGTAGTGAGAACCACAAACAGTGGTCACTGTTGTTATAGGTAGTGAACCACCCTCACATAGACGTTGTTATAGGTAGTGAGAACCACCACAGTGACACGTTGTTATAGGTAGTGAGAACCACCACAGTGACACGTTGTTATAGTAGTTCTGAATGTTATAAAGAAATATCTTGTCAACAAATAAATACAATACCAATGAATCTCAATATATGTGGATGGTAGAAAGTTGTTTTGATACGGCCAGTCAACAAAAGATGTCTTTCTCTTCAAGACATGGACTCGGCAGCTGCGACAACCCATTGAAAAAAAAAACGTTTGCACTTATACACCTTTAGTTTATCTAATTTGAAATACTGATAGTGTAGCTTCTAAATAATGATAGTGTAGCTTCTAAATAATGATAGTGTAACTTCTAAATACTGATATCAAATAGAAGTTGCATCTATCTATATGTCGGTTCCACGACTTTTTGACCCCGGACAGTTGTACCCAGCCATTTCCACTCCACGACACTTTGACCTCGCGACACTTCCGGCTGACTTATCTGTATATTATTTCTTATACCTGTCTTGCCACACTTTCCACACTTCAGCGTTTTGATAGACATAACAATAGGTGTGAGACTGACAAGCTGTTATTTTACCAGAGCTTGGTTATAAGTATAATTGATAGAAGGGGGGATATTTGTTTAGTGGAAAAAGTATGTCACATAATCACACAATTTTTATTCTTTCTAAGACATCACAAAGACTAAAACATTTAAACACTTAAAACAAATATTTAAAAAAAATTAAAAATAATACAAATAACAATTAAACGTCAACAATTATACAAATAATGTGAACAAAGTTAAAAAAATGTATTTAAAACTAACAAATAATAATTCAAATATTCCTTTTTCAGTTGACAGGGTCAATTTGACCTTATATGTCCATCTGGCTGTTAGATTGGCTGTCAATCTATTTGTCAATCTGGCTTTTTGGCTGGTTATCTATCTATATGTCCGTCTGGCTGTTTGGCTGGCTATCTATCTATATGTCCGTCTGGCTTTTTGGCTGGTTATCTATCTATAAGTCCGTCTGGCTGTTTGGCAGGCTATCTATCTATATGTCCGCCTGGCTTTTTGGCTGGTTATCTATCTATATGTCTGTCTGGCTGTTTGGCTGGCTATCTATCTATATGTCCGTCTGGCTGTTTGGCTGGCTATCTATCTATATGTCCGTCTGGCTTTTTGGCTGGTTATCTATCTATAAGTCCGTCTGGCTGTTTGGCTGGCTATCTATCTATGTGTCCGTCTGGCTTTTTGGCTGGTTATCTATCTATAAGTCCGTCTGGCTGTTTGGCTGGCTATCTATCTATATGTCTGTCTGGCTGTTTGGCTGGCTATCTATCTATAAGTCCGTCTGGCTGTTTGGCTGGCTATCTATCTATATGTCCGTCTGGCTGTTTGGCTGGTTATCTATCTATATGTCCTTCTGGCTGTTTGGCTGGCTGTCTATCTATTTATCTGTCAGCCCATAGCTCTAGTCAACCAGTGTAGTAAAATTGTAATTTTCATTCATATAAAAAAAAATAATTCTTTCATCTGAAAACGAGGTTGATTCTCCAATAACATTTATTCCATTGTGATAAAAACACTTTGAAGTGAGGACGAAGTAAATATGTCCGCAGTAACTGGCCGTAAAATAAAGACTGAAACTTTTTGATCTTTTTCCAACATTCCCATTCGATTGGCTGTTGAAATCAAATGAAGTCTGAACTCTACATGTTCCTGCAGAAATTACTGGATCGGTTAATTTCTTTCTTTCTCATAGATGCCGATTGATCAGTTTCAGTAATTACTGGATCAGCTAATTTCTTTCTTTTGCATGAATCCCAATTGATCGTATTCGAGTTAAAAAAAAAATAACTTTGATCTTTTAATGACCAGGTCGTAGTGCTGATCATTTCCAGAATGGTTGACTGGAATTTTACGGTGAGTTTTATCTCATCAGGTGAAAACCACAGAGAGTTACGTGGGTTTTTCGATAGCAGGTGAAATTAAAAAAAAAGTATTTGATTTTTACACAAAGAGAGTAATTTCTGTTCTTGGTGTCATTCTTTGGAATTATGATGTGGGACCGACCGCAAGTTCATTAAGACTGCACACATTTTAAGGTGTAATTTGTATACAACATTATTATACTCAACATTCAAATAAACGATATTCACACATACGACATTCACAAATAAAATATTCACTTATAAAACATTCATATATAAACCATTTACATACACCACATTCAAATATACAGCAGTCACATATTTAAGATTTACAAATACAACTTTCATGTGAACATGATTCAAACACTGAACATTTACATGTTTAACATTCAAACACTTAACATTCACAGGTATAACATTCCGGTTTACAACATTTAAAGATATGAAATTCACAAATACAACATTCACATAAACAGCGATCACTAATACAACCTTAAAATAAATATACAATATAAAATATACTCATATTTAACATCCTCCAATGTAGATGGCATGAATCCATCATTCTATCCATTCTATCCATTCTATTGTACTGGGTGCCAATCAGTCGATCGATTTTAATAACAAAACATAAAAAAAATAAGATATCAATATTTCAAACAGGAACATGTATCAATGAATACAGGTAGTAGAGAATTAGGACAGAAAACTACAAAACATTTCCAACAAACTTTTCTGTCACTGGGCACAAGTTTAATTTGAGCGGTAAAGAAGGCAGGGTTCGATCACCTGTGAGAAACAACGCCATTTTTCCAGGTCCTGGTGAAAGTTAATTGTTGCCCCCCTCCCCCAGTCTCACCCTACTTTAAAAGGATACCTGACATTAGCTAGGGAAGTAAAGGCGACTGGGCTCTAGTACTAGCCACACCATCCCTTAATATGCTGTGGTTAGAGAAACAGATTGATTCTGCACTGCTTCTGCCTGCCCCGATGGCCCTTATGATCTAAGGACATTTTTTTTAAAGTCACTGTCTTGCAGTTCTGAAATTACGCTCCTCAGAGTATAAATGGGTTTGTATCCATTTCAAGAAAATACAATAGCGCTTACTTTACTTGTAAATACCGAGAACTCTTAAAACATTTGGTAGACCGTGTGGGGGGGGGGGGAGGCAATTTATTATAAATATTGTCAAGTGTGGACTAAAACTAGACCAGTTGTAGTGTTATTTATTGATGTTTTTCTTTGCAAACGTTTTGGTTGTTGTTTATAATAATATTAAAGAGGTCTGTTCTAAATGGTCGCCCTGAAGAAAAGTAACTTAAGTACAAGTAGTACAACTAGTACACGTAATACACTTAGTACAAGTAGTACAACTAGTACAAGTAGCACAACTAGTACAAGTAGTACAACTAATACAACTAGTACAACTAGTACAATTAGTACAAGTAATACAGTTAGTACAAGTAGTACAACTAGTACAAGAAGCACAACTGGTACAAGTAGTACAACTAGTACAATCAGTACAACAAGTACAAAACCGACACTTTGATTACCAAATATACTGTAAAAACGTTCAATAAGGTTAAAACGTTCATAAAGCTTTATTTGTATTTTAATTTTTTGTTCATTCAAGAAATTTATAAATTTAGGTCATAAATTTTAGAGTTTAAAACAATCAACATTTTCCTTCCTCTCTATTCCTCTAAATTAACTGTTGTTTTTGTCACTATGAAGTCTTTTTTTAGTATCTCGTAAATCTCAATGTTAACAGCATTTCCTTGGCCTAATCCAGATAATGTGTGAATTCATTTGTTCAAAATGAATGGATAAAGCAGTCAATTATTTAATTACACTGTTGTTAATAAAAATACCTAAAGTAAGTAACACCACGAACAATTTGATGTTATTCGCCGGAAACTGCAAATACTTTTGAAATGTGTTTCATTCAACCTGGAGCTTTTAATTGTAACATTCCTGAGATATGACTAGAATTGAAAATTTAAAATTTATATTTAAACTCTTTCAACACAATATACAGTGCATAGTTGTTTACAGCTAGTGAGATTTATTTTTTAGATGTTTAAACAGAAATAATGTTGTGAAATACTATGTGATTTCTTACTACTGTACATTTGGCATTCAAATGTGGAATTTCTTAGATACAATAACTCTACTTGTGTAAGAAATAATTTATGTCTAAATATATTCACTTAAAGCAAATGTCTAAATATATTCACTTAAAACGAATGTCTAAATATATTCACTTAAAGGAAATGTCTAAATATATTCACTTAAAGCGAATGTCTAAATATATTCACTTAAAGCGAATGTCGAAATATATTCACTTAAAGCAAATGTCTAAATATATTCACTTAAAGCAAATGTCTAAATATATTCACTTAAAGCAAATGTCTAAATATATTCACTTAAAGCGAATGTCTAAATATATTCACTTAAAGCGAATGTCTAAATATATTCACTTAAAGCAAATGTCTAAATATCTTCACTTAAAGCAAATGTCTAAATATATTCACTTAAAGCGAATGTCTAAATATCTTTACTTAAAACAAATGTCGAAATATATTCACTTAAAGCAAATGTCTAAACATATTCACTTGTGTAAGAAATATTGTATGTCTAAATATATTCACTTAAAGCAAATGTTTAAATATCTTCACTTAAAGCAAATGTCTAAATATATTCACTTAAAGCAAATGTCTAAATATATTCACTTAAAGCAAATGTCTAAATATATTCACTTAAAGCAAATGTCTAAATATATTCACTTAAAGCGAATGTAATATGTTTTGGGGTGTATTTATTTTTGTAATCTCCCCTTTTTTATTTTAAACATTCAATTTATCCAAGAAATATTTTTTCTCGAAAATTATACAAGGTTATATGCATAGTAAATGAGGTTAAACCAAGCCAATAGTATTCGCAGCTGGCGGTGGTGACGGATATGGTCAGCACACAACAATCGTCCACTCTGTCTCACTCTAGCAAACTGTTGCAACCTGCTTTTTCTGGCACATGGTAGACATCACCCCCCCTCTGTCCTTTGTGGCGGGAAAATCACCCCCCCCCTCTGTCCTTTGTGGCGGTAAAATCACACACCCCCCTCTGTCCTTTGTGGCGGGAAAAAAACATTGCCTTGCAATTCTAGCGATCGGCTGTACCCACACCATGCTGGTATGACCGGTATGGAAAACTGAAAAAAAAAAAACTTTTTTTTTTCCCGCCATGCTGGCAGACGTGGCGAGCACATTCAAACCTCCGCTGTAGGCCTGGCAAACATTTTCACCTCGATTCGGGGGGGGGGGGGGTTAACCTATCACGGGGTAGGAGTTTAATTGTTATGCCGATTTATAGTTCGAGTAAGATAAATTTTGTGAACGTGTGGTACACAGGGCAAGATCTACTGTACGTGAAAGTCCTGTGTCTCACCAGTTTAGAAAATTTAGACCAGCAGTCTCCCCCCCATCACCCCGAGGGTGTCACATAAATTGTCCCAGGGGGAGGCGTTGGTCGAGGATAGCTGTAATTATGTTTAACCTAACACTGATGCCCGCGCCAATGGTCAAACGATATAAATATATGGGTGGTACTATGTTTGTGAGTCGAGAGAAGAAGTTAGACTGAATTTAGACTGAAGTGAGCTTGTACAAACAGAATGCAGCGAGACTGTTGGTTGATGTTCTCGTCCAATCTTCCTGTCTATATTGCTCATGTTCTTTTTAAAAAAAAAACAGTTGTGTTTTGTATTTTAGTTTTTAAACGTCAGAAAGTGAGTCTGGCATTTAGAGGTGTAACACACACACAAAAAAAGAGCCCAATAAAAATGTTTATTATGTGATTGGATAAAAAAAAAAAAAATTATTTTTTTCAATTTTTCTGTACCGACTTGGATTTTTTTTTTTTTAGAGTTGTAGCACTGGTTATTGATCATCGAAATTGAGACAAAAGACATATCTCTGCGCATGAGGTATTGAAGTTGTTCTTTGATATCTTTTTAGCAAGTGGGTAGGGCACATAGAAAAAATGGAAAACAACAGAGGTCCAAAAGCAATAAATGAGGCAAAACCCAATGAGAAAAGGCCTAAAGGAAGACCAAGAAGCAGATGGCTGGAGGAAGTGGAGAAAGATCTTAAATAAGAGAGAGAGAGAAAGAGTGGAGGAAGAAGACCATGGATCGGGAAAAGTGGAGAAGAGTAGTATGGCAGGCCAGGGCCCTAAATGGGCTGTAGAACCAAAGGAAGAAGAAGAAGAAGAAAGTTACATAAAAATGAAACAAATTTACGTTTCTCTCTCCAAAGTATGTGTTACACCATGGATATCTAGATACCAGGATAGACAACCAAACAAAATTTCATTCTAGCTGTGTACGGTTTAGGCTGACGCAAGGATTTTTTTCTTCTTTGTGTTTGTGGATTGTTTAATATATTTTTTTTTCTGAATATAATGTCTTCAAAAATATCCTACACACAGAGTATTGAATGTAGTTTAATAAAAAGTAACTTTTATTGAAATGAATCATAATGAATTTTTTTCTTCTTTGTGTTTGTGAATTGTTTAATTTATTTATTTTTGTTTATTTTTTTCATCTAAACTTTTTAAAAATAAAAAATACTTGCATAATAATATCACTTTGAAAAATATATTGTTAAAAAGCCCTTTCAATTTACTACATTTTCATATATATACTATAATAACATAATTTTTAAAATAAAAGCCTTAGAGAAATATTAGTCGATAAAAATTTTAAAGACATTGACCAATTAAGATTGAAAAAGCTGGATGTTTTTTTTAACAATGTCAACAGAGGAGGGCCATCAGAGTACACCTTCTCTACTTGCCTACTAAATTGGAAAGTATTCAATTCATTGAAAAGATCAGCAAGTAGTCTGAAACTATTTCTAGGACAAACAAATAAAAAAAATTGTTTAAATTGTTGATAGCGTAACAATTGATGAGTCATTGCTGATTGAAAAAATTATTTTTTTATTTCAATCATAATTTAAAAGAACTTATTTATGTTAAATTTTTTAATTGTTCGTCTAAAAATCATGTTAAGCAATTGAATGAGACCGTTCATGAAAAACCAATGAAAAAACGAAAAATAATTAAATTGACAAAATAAAGATTTTAAATTAACAAAATTGTTATTAAAAGTTTTCAAACTTTAATAGCGTTTGTGTTTAATTCATAAAAACATAAGTACCAAATATACAAAACTGCTATTAAACATGAAGACTAACGCTAAACACTTGATTGTGTGTCAGCCTAAAACGTATTTTTTTAAATATTGGTTGTCCTTCCTGATGCTATATCTAGATTTCCATGGTTACACACAGCTTAGTAACATCACACACTCCATGTGTTCACTCTGACTCCATGCGTCCACCCTGACTCCATGTGTCCACCCTCACTACTTGTCTACATGTGTCTGACGTAATTACACTAACGATATATGCATAGCCGGGGAGAGGGGTGCACAATTTTTTTTGGACTAACATCTCCTCAGTAATAACCTATATTTTCAAAATCAGCTGTGTCGCTGTGCGGATTGACGAATACCGAAACATGTGGCGTAGGCACAAACAGATAGAGGATTGTTGTTGGCGAGTGGGCAAGCAACGACTTGAGTAAAAAGAAAATGTCTACCAGTGGCCTGTACTAGTGGGCTGTACCAGTGGGCTGTACCAGTGGCCTGTACCAATGGCCTGTACCAGTGGGCTGTACCAGTGGCCTGTACCAGTGGGCTGTACTAGTTGGCTGTACTAGTGGCCTGTACCAGTGGCCTGTACCAGTGGCCTGTACTAGTGGCCTGTACCAGTGGCCTGTACCAGTGGCCTGTACCAGTGGCCTGGACTCATAACTGGGGTCGCTGTAACTAAAAAAAATAAACTTATCAATTTTTCAAAATTACTTAAAAACAGTACACACTCACACACACACACACATTCGTGCACACACAAACACTCTCTCACACACACACACACACAAATATGTATTTATAGCTCTATGACTGAACTAAACAACCTCATATTTATGGAATTAAAAACAATCTTAAAAATACGATGCTTAAAGTCCCAGTATTTTAATGACTTTCTTTTGATCCTAACATCGTTAGTATTATTGTTATCCCAAGGATATAGGCCTACTAGTTATAATTTTTGTTTACATCAGGGCAAAGTTTAAAAGCTTGGTTACATCACCTAGATTAATCCTTGTCAGACAAGGTTCCAAGTGACATCAAACAAAAAAATCAAATTAAAAATAGTAGAAGAAATCCATGTCAGGGTTTTATTACATCAAATTATAAAAAAAAAATAATTATAACCATGAAAGGAAAAGAAGCATTCATTCAAACTATGTCATAAAATGGCAAGGTAAGAAGGTAATGTGTCCATTCGCCAGAGGTAATGTGTCCATTCGCCAGAGGTAATGTGTGCATTCGTCAGAGGTAATGTGTCCATTCACCACAGGTAATGTGTCCATTCATCAGAGGTAATGTGTCCATTCGCCAGAGGTAATGTGCCCATTCACCACAGGTAATGTGTCCATTCGCCAGAGGTAATGTGTGCATTCGTCAGAGGTAATGTGTCCATTCATCAGAGGTAATGTGTCCATTCGCCAGAGGTAATGTGTCCATTCGCAAGAGGTAATGTGTCCATTCGCCAGAGGTAATGTGTCCATTCACCAGAGGTAATGTGTCCATTGACTGCTAAGTAATAATATTTTCACAAGTAACCAGTAATAAAGCTTAGGCATCGTGTCCATCCTTTGAGAACATTTTTTTTTCATCCTCACAGATCATAGAATCGATTCTCTGTTGTTTATGATTATAAGAAAAAAAAAGGGGACATTAAAATGCAAGCGGTAATTAAAGTTATGGGACATAACCAGAGCATGTGAGACAGGACCAGCATTAAGCCGATTTGACCGATTGCTCCAAATTGGGCCCATCAATTTACATTTAGCTTATCACTATCAGAAATGTCTCATGTCACGGGCTTTTAAAGATTAGAAGAAGGGCCTCGCAATCATTCGTTAATCGGGCCCCGCAATTCGTAAGACCGGCCCTGATGTGAAATGACTGTGACACACAGCTAGTAGGCATATATAAATAGTTCATGGCATGTGCGCATGCCTATTATGAGATCAAGGTGTACCAGTTACATTTCTCGTGAGCCCTTAGAGCTCATGGTGGTCCACCTCACTGTAAGACTTTCCAGTTTTAAATAAAGATGTCATTTTGAAAATAATTAAAACTAGTACATTAATTAAATCTCAATAGTTGCTCCCACATCTTCGTAGCGCCGGGGGGGGGGGGGCTGGCACTTATAACGACGGCCCTGGAAGTGCGACAGATGTCCAGTGAAAATATGTAGGTATAGGCGGACTAAGGTCAGTTAAGGCCCTGGGGCGCATACTGATGGTATATTGGGCTTCTAAAGAAGTGTGTGTGTGTGTGTGTTGTTGTTGTTGTTGGGGGGGGGGAGAAGTATAAACATGTAAAACAACCGAAACAAGTGTTACAAAGGAAAAGGTATCTGTAAATTCTGTTATGGGTCACGATGAAGCTGCTGTGTTTGATTTGCCTACAGACTCGGACTGTATATTAGGGTCAGTAGGAGATGCCGGTTTGTAGCATGAGCTGCATGACAAAGAATAGTGTCATTCAAGTGATCTAGCTGATTTGGGAAATAACTGCATATCTATGAAGTTATGCTGAACATCTTTCTTCACAAAATTTGGAGTCAGATTTTACATTAAAGGGTAGACAATTTGGTGACAAGATCAGATATGCACGCAAAAAGTATTTTGCTAGAACTTTACCAAATGGTGAAATTGTCACGGGAGACTGGCTTCTCTTTTCTCCTTCAACGTGTAAAGTGTTTTGTTATGTGTACAAGCTGTTTGACTACAACACCGGTTTTTTCAAAGCAGTTTATCGATGGATTTGATGTCTGGAAAAACGCCATCGCATTGATTACATCACATGAGAAGTCACATTGTTGCTCTGTCAAGGATGTTAGAATGTCAACAGGCAACTAGAAATGACGAAAAACTGCAAAAGGTGAAGCAAACATTGTGCAAATACTGGACTGATGTTCTGAAGAGAATAGTTGCTGTGATAAGATTTCTTGCTGAAAGAGGGCTAGCTTTTCGCGGAGACTGCCATTTACATAACTGTTATAACAATGGAAATAACCTTGGTTGCAGTGACCTTTTACCTGAATTTGATCCCTTTCTAAATGAACACATTGAGAGCCATGGAAACTTTGGAATGGGGAATGTATTATATCTTTCTGCCAGTATATGTGATGAATTTATTGAGCTAATGGCCTGGGATCCAAAGTATTGACGCAGATGCTGTCTGAAATTAAGAATGCTAAATATTATGGAATCGGTATCGATTCCATTCCTGACATCAGTCATGTGGATCGCTGACAGTTGTTGTTCGCTATGTTCTCAAAAGTGGAACTGTTGTAGAGCATTTTCTTCAGTCCATTCCAATTGAACAATACGATGGTAAATACATTTACGATATGTTGGTGAATACTCTCTGACTTCTTGGTATAGATATCGGTAATTGCAGATCGCAGTCCTATGACAATGCGAGTAATATGAGTGGGATTTATTCGGGAGTACAAGCTAGATTTAGAGAGATTAATAAATTAGCGGAGTGGGTGTAATGCGCTGCCCACAGTTTAATTTGGTAGGCTCATCTGTTGTGGAGAGCTGTTCTGCTGCAGTCAACTATTTTGCTATTGTTCAGTCAATCTACACGGTTTTTTCACTTTCAACGCACCGATGGTTAAAATTGACAAAGTGGTGTAAAGAAAAAAAAACCTTTATGTTGCAAGGGCCATCAGCAAGAATGTGGTCAGCACGAAGTGACGCTACTAGAGCTTTTTATGCCAATTATAAGGAAATTAGACAAGCTTTGTCTGATGTTGCTACAAGCAAACGTCAACCACCAGCATCTGTGCATGAAGCCAAATCACTCATGAAGAAGTTGGACCATTTCGAGACAGCATTAGGGCTCGTTCGCAAATGACGTAACGCTTGGGGGGGGGTCTAGGATTTTGTGACATTTTGTGACAGGGGAGGGGGGTCTGTGAAATTATGACGTCACAAAAATAATAATTATCTATGAGGGAATCCAAAATTTGGTTTAATTTTCTGCCTAAATTACAATTCTTCTCAACTTGAAATTTTGAAAATTGACCGTTATGAAAATTTTGTATCTTAAAAATTTCGATAGTTATTACTTTTTTGACTAGGTTTGACTCAAAAACTGTTTTTAATACGCTAAAAGTTCATTATTTGTCTCCAAAAATAACGAAAGAAAAATAAATCAGTAATTTGAGGTATTTTAATTTATTTTTTTTTACTTGTGACGTAACATAAGGGGGGGGGGTGAAAAAATTGTGACACTTTGTGACAAGGGGGAGGGGGGGGGGTCTAAAATGTTGTTTTTTGCGTTACGTCATTTGCGAACGAGCCCTTAATGTGTGTTATTTGGAAAGACTTGCTCCAAAAATTGATATTGTCAACAAAGTTCTACAGGAACCTGGAATCATCAACTTGTATGACAGTCTTGTTCTTAATAACTTTCATGATACACGCGATAAATTTGAAATTTACGAAGGTATAGCATATGAGCTCTCACAAACGGACTATAAAGATTGTACTTAACGCAAACGACAGCGACACCGATTTCATGATGAATTTGTGGATGATAATGATCCGGTTTTAGGTATGAGTCCGCCTAGTGAAAAATTTCCGTACTCAGTCTTTTTATGTTATCATAGATAGACTTGTTACTGAGATGGGAAAACGGCTAGCAGCCTACACACCACTACATGAAAGGTTCAACCGACAATCTCTGTCAACTGATCAAACAGTTTCGAAAGCCAAGTCACTAAGAGTAATAGAGATGTACCCATCAGATCTGGATGAGGCCTTTACTAATGAATTTCGTTTGTTCTCACGGATGTTTGCTGTTAAGAAAACTGTGGCTGAAATGCTTACAGCACAAATACAGAATAGGTTGGTGACAAGTTTTCTAAATGTAAATATTGCTTTCCGGATCTATCTTTCAATATTTGGAACAAGTGCTGAAGGGGAACGTTCCTTTTCTAAACTCAAATTGATAAAAACGTATTTTCGGTCAACGAAGGGACAAACACGACTATCTTCCCTGGCATTACTTTCAATTGAAAAGGAGTTGATGAGAGAAATGACATTTGAGGACGTCATATGTGACTTTGCAAAGACAAAGAGCCGAAAGGTTAACATACTGTAATATACAGATCTACAGCACTGCAGCTTGACTTGCTCAGGTGCTCATTACACACGATTATATATAGATACTTTAGTACACACATTAATACATTTTACAGGCATTCCGAACTTGTTTTCACTTTATGTTCTGGCTTTCGTATGCCCTTGAAAAGTCCGTAGAGCCTAGGCACAGTGCCTACTGTGCCTAGTTGATAAATCGGCGCTGACTGCAGGACTGCATAACTTTTCACTTTCTCGACTTCATACCGACTGATGTTTATTCCGATCTGCACATCCCTGTCATCCAGTGTAACTCCTCTCATCCAATGTGACTCCTCTCATCCAATGTGACTCCTCTGATCCAATGTGACTCCTCTGATCCAATGTGACTCCTCTGATCCAATGTGACTCCTCTCATCCAGCGTGACTCCTCTGATCCAGTGTGACTCCTCTGATCCAGTGTGACTCCTCTGATCCACTGTGACTCCTCTCATCCAGTGTGACTCCTCTCATCCACTGTGACTCATCTCATCCAGTGTGACTCCTCTCATCCATTGTGACTCCTCTCATCCAATGTGACTCCTCTCATCCAATGTGACTCCTCTCATCCACTGTCACTCCTCTCATCCAATGTCACTCCTCTCATCCAATGTGACTCCTCTCATCCAGTGTGACTCCTCTCATCCAATGTCACTCCTCTCATCCAATGTCACTCCTCTCATCCAGTGTGACTCCTCTCATCCATTGTGACTCCTCTCATCCAATGTCACTCCTCTCATCCATTGTGACTCCTCTCATCCAATGTCACTCCTCTCATCCATTGTGACTCCTCTCATCCAATGTGACTCATCTCATCCAGTTTGACTCCTCTCATCCAACGTGACTCATCTCATCCATTGTGACTCCTCTCATCCAGTGTCTAAAGTTTTGACTACATTACAAATAATGACCATGACATGACCCAATTATCGGACAAAAAGTTCAAACTAAACACGCCACGTATCTAATACTAACAGTTTATTTGCTTCTCTAGTAACATTTATTTCTGGGTCGCGACCCCTGATTTTAACAGTTTTTCCCTGAGGAAAAGAATTTTTTTTGTTGAAAAGCAAAACGGAAATTAATTTAAAAATTATGCCATTTGAATCAAAACATTTCTAAAATAAAAAATCCCTTTCGCACAGAGAATATTAATGAACTTCAACCATTGGTATGAAAACATCAGTCATAGGGGAAATACATCAAGTCACTTCAATCAGTTCATGTGTTGTCAACATCTGATTTCTCCAAATTATTTTACTACATGGATCAGTTGTATAAATAAAATAATTTGACTATCAGACTTCAAAAGTTTTCTTCAAGATCAAAACTTTCAAATAAAAACAAAAACACATACATTGACACATCCACACAGACACACCCACACAGACACACCCACACAGACACACCCACTAGAATACAACTGATTTAGTTCTGTTATAAATGTATCAGCATGTACCAGGATAGAGCTAATTGATCTAGATATTTTATAAATATATCGTCATGCATCAGGGTAGAAGTTAGCTATATATTTGTTATAAACTATGAAAGGTTAAAAAAGGGACACACAAATAAATCGATATGTGAACTAATTGTTCAACCATTTGACATTCAATCAATCAATACTTCCTCTCATCAATACCTCAACGTTATACTTCGATATATCATAGCGAGGCTATAATATTTCAATTTATAAAATTATTATTTATAGATTTCGCAATTATTCCAGTAAGAAAATAGAAATATACCAGAATTTTAGCAAGAAATATGTCATCACAACATGTCTCTATTTATCTCTTGTTGATGCACAGCGTGTCTCTTCCACTAGTTAAACCGCAATAGTAGTTTGTAAACAAGCCTGCACTCAATTTTCCCCACTACGACTGTCAGTATATTTAGTTCAACTTGATCAGAGACACCAGACTTCTTCAATAACCAAATTGGTTAAAGAAAAAATCGAGCAAAGAAAATTTGATGGAGCCAAAAAAAAAAGTCCAAAAAAAAAAAACGTATTGATAGACGCCGTGAAACGGGTTTTCCCTTTTAATCAGTTGATTTCTTTAATCTGGTTTTTAAAAGAAATAAAAAAAGCATGACCGCTTTGATATTCCCGTTGAAATATTTAATTTACTTTCGTTTTAGATTTCTTTAAAAAAAATGTACAGAAACTTCGTGTTGAAAAAAACAAAACATTCTTGTTTCTATCCCCCCCCCCCTTTCACCAATACCATTTGCCTTACAATCCAATTTTTCAAAGTCGCCTTATCCCGCTTGTCGTCTGCCAGTCACATAGGCCAGGTCTTCGGAAGATTTTAGTGCCAAATTATTACTTGCCAGGAAGAACTGTCTCCGCTTGATGATGTAGCCAGAAAAAAAAATCTGTACCAAAATCAAGACAGAAGGTCGTGGTTTATTAACGAAAATACGGGAAATAGTTGACTAAAATATAAAAATATAAACAAAGATGAAAATAAATTACAAAGATACACTATCTATCTATCTATCTATCTATCTATCTATCTATCTATCTATCTATCTATCTATCTATCTATCTATCTATCTATCTATCTATCTATCTATCTATCTATCTATCTATCTATCTATCTATCTATCTATCTATCTATCTATCCATCCATCCATCCATCCATCCACCCATCCATCCATCCATCCATCCATCCATCTATCTATCTATCTATCTATCTATCTATCTATCTATCTATCTATCTATCTATCTATCTATCTATCTATCTATCTATCTATCTATCTATCTATCTATCTATCTATCTATCTATCTACCCTTTTCAAAATTACAGCAGAATCTCGAAATCATGTAATCATTCTTCGCCGCAATCTAACACTCAATTTACTACCTATAGACCCCATTTATTTATCATTTTTATCACGGATATTGTTGTTTCAATAAGCCGGATACTGAGAGGCTCGTAGTCGCGAGTTTAATGTACTTTAATATTTACACTGAAAAAACATCTCCAGAGAGAAACGCATTAGTCAATGACGTAATTTTCTTTTTTTTAAAAAAAAAAAAAGGAGAAAAGTTTTCCCATATTTGTTAAGATGAAAACATGAATAGACGGTGAATTGAAACTTCTATTACTCCATCGTCCATATCAGTGTATAGTGCACGTCCATACCGGTGAACAGTGCACACATCTCTAGCACTTAAGTAAATTCTTTTAACAGCTTTTTGACATTTCAGCCCTGGAGCACGTTACCGCAGCAATCAGTGTGTCTGCTTGTTTCATTTACAATCACACTACAAACTGAAGGGCGTTGGGGGTGGGGTGTGTGTGTGTGTGGGTGGGGGGTGGCAGCAGTTTATAATAGGAGTCTGTCGCACCTCAAAAAAAGATATTTGACCCATTTTATCCAACAACTGAAATCTCCGCCGCGTGCGGTTGGAAATGTCCAAATGGATTAAAACAAACGTCTCACGGGAAGAAAGTCTTGGTTCTAGGATCAATTAGAAGAAAGATGATTGGGGGGTGTAGCCGTAGTACATGGGGGGAAGGGGATTGGTGACGGTGTTGGTGGTTGGGGGGGGGGAAGAAGCGGGGGTTGGACCTTTAGGTGTTAAGGAACTGGACATGAAATGATAGAAGATCGTCTCCTGGAGATCAATGAAGTCTGCGATGTGTGGGTGGAAGATTTGAAGTGGCGGTGATTGGTCGTGATCTCTTTCTCAATATAGCCCACTGAACATACACACAAACACACACACACAAACACACACATACACACACATACACACACATACACACACGTACACACAGACACACACGTACACACAGACACACACACATACACACATATACACACATACGCACATGCATACATACACACACACATACTCCCATACACAGACACACACACGCACACGACAGACACACAGAGACACACAGACACACACACACACACACACACCCACATTGTTGCTCAGCAAATCGTTCCTCACCGCGCACGCATGCCCCAACCTCAACAAACCCCCACCCCACCATTAGACTAGTTGGATTTGATTCTGTTTCTAAATCATTCATTCTGTTTCTACACCACTGAATCTGGTTCTATATAATTGATTCTGTTTCTATACCACCGGTTCTGTTTCTATATCATATAATCTGTTTCTATATCATATAATCTGTATCTATACCATATAATCTGTTTCTATATCATATAATCTGTTTCTATATCATTGATTCCACTATGTAACAATTTTTTGTTTGTTCCTGGGTACAGAATGTGTTTTCCTAATCCGTTATACCTTAAACAAACAGGAAACAGCTATTGTTCCACAAATACTTTGTCCGTGATCAGGAAAATGATATTTTGAAATTCGTCTTTTCTTGAAAATTCTTTATTCACATTCTATACTTACCGTAGTAGTCTTATAGAATATTCCTAACCTCCTGCAATTGTATGTTTTCAAGTAGATTCTAGATTAATCTTTTAAGAAACTTTTAGAACTTTCCAGGACTGTCCAGTAGTAGTCATATAAGTATAAAAGCACAGGTGACTCGTAACAACATTTCGGTTTATGTTATTGCTGAGCAAGAGAATAACAGTCGTAGTTAAAGAGCAATAGTTGATTCGGACGGCATCAAGAGGTTGTTTGATGATGAATTTCACGACTGGGTGGACAATTTATAAAGAAAAGACCAAGTATACCGTGCAAGTATGTTGTAGGAAACTTCGGTATGCCTGTCTGAGCTCAAGACAAGTATACGGACTTCATTTCACATGCGTATATTGCAAGAAAACTCTTGAAGGTAAGATAAACATTTACTGATCAGCCATCTTCAGGAGTCAGCAGGCAAGTCAGACTGCGAGGAAGACATTGGAGACACATATTACGATTTTATAGTTGCGGTTGAGGAGAGAAGGCAAAACTGAAATACATTAACCATCTGATCAGAGACCTCGGTCTTACCAAGTCCAGTGCTGAGATGATGACATCCAGGCTCAAGCGATGGAACTTGTTGGATGAATGCGTGCAAGTCACTGATCAGAAAAAGTTTCACCAAACATTTTCCCAACTTCTTCAGTAGGCAAGATAGGGTGTGCTTGTGCAACAAAGTGACGGGCTTATTTGAGGCTATCGGTATCACATATAACCCGAGTGACCTAGGACCTCCACTGGTCTTGGGCCACCACTGGCCTAGGGTTTCCACTGACCTAGGACCTCCAATGGTCTTGGGCCACCACTGACCTAGGATTTCCACTGACCTAGGACCTCCAATGGTCTTGGGCCACCACTGACCTAGGATTTCCACTGACCTAGGACCTCCACTGGTCTTGGGCCACCACTGACCTAGGGCTTCCACTGACCTAGGACCTCCACTGGCCTTGGGCCATCACTGACCTAGGGCTTCCACTGACCTAGGACCTCCACTGGCCTTGGGCCACCACTGACCTAGGGCTTCCACTGACCTAGGACCTCCACTGGCCTTGGGCCACCACTGACCTAGGGCTTCCACTGACCTAGGACCTCCACTGGCCTTGGGCCACCACTGACCTAGGGCTTCCACTGACCTAGGACCTCCACTGGCCTTGGGCCACCACTGACCTAGGGCTTCCACTGACCTAGGACCTCCACTGGCCTTGGGCCACCACTGACCTAGGGCTTCCACTGACCTAGGACCTCCACTGGCCTTGGGCCACCACTGGCCTAGGGCTTCCACTGACCTAGGACCTCCACTGGCCTTGGGCCACCACTGGCCTAGGGCTTCCACTGACCTAGGACCTCCACTGGTCTTGGGCCACCACTGGCCTAGGGCTTCCACTGACCTAGGACCTCCACTGGTCTTGGGCCACCACTGGCCTAGGGCTTCCACTGACCTAGGACCTCCACTGGTCTTGGGCCACCACTGACCTAGGACCTCCACTGGTCTTGGGTCACCACTGACCTAGGGCTTCCACTGACCTAGGACCTCCACTGGTCTTGGGCCACCCCTGGCCTAGGACCTCCACTGGTCTTGGGCCACCACTGGCCTAGGATTTCCACTGACCTAGGACCTCCACTGGTCTTGGGTCACCACTGACCTAGGGCTTCCACTGACCTAGGACCTCCACTGGCCTTGGGCCACCACTGACCTAGGGCTTCCACTGGTCTTGGGTCACCACTGACCTAGGGCTTCCACTGCCTCTTGGCTCTTGTCTGAGCCTTTATTGTTCTTTTATTTAAAATTTTTTGCCGACTAAACAATGAACAGATGGCGGTGCCCATAACAGTCTAATTCAATAAAAGGTCATTTAATGTCCAGACTTTTCGTTCATAATGGGCCTCCTATTTTAGGGCCCTAGGGCAAAGAATAAAAAAAAAACTAAAATATTAATGCCCAGAATAAGTGACAAAAAACAATAACAATAACAACCAAACAACAACATTAACAAAAAACGTGCATAATTATATGATAACATTATCAATATAGTTTTGATTGGTTAATTATATGATAACATTATCAGAATAGTTTTGATTGTTTAATTATATGATAACATTATGGATATAGTTTTGATTGTTTAATTATATGATAACATTATCAGTATAGTTTTGATTGTTTAATTATATGATAACATTATCAGTATAGTTTTGATTGGTTAATTATATGATAACATTATCAGTAAAGTTTTGATTGTTTAATTATATGATAACGTTATCAGTATAGTTTTGATTACTAAATTATTTGTCTCAGCAAAATAGAAAGTGAAAGAAAAAGAGCACAGTAGTCAAATGTTAAACTAATTAACTTTTGATACCGGCAAACTTTCAGAAAGTGACAATCAACCCTCCCCACCCCTCCCCAGACTCACACACGTCAGACTTATGTTGTTGGTGGTGAATGTCTTGGCAAGAATTACTGTCAGTAAAGTAGGACACGGTCACATGAAATCCAATCATAACCGATTTTGTGGGCCAAGTGGCCAGGTTGTGATTGAAACTGCAGCAGTGTTTCATTACAGACGATCGATTCCCAGTTGGGAACGCGGTATATTTTGTTTGGTCAAAATGATAAGTGAGTATATTATCTTTAGTAGTGAAAATTAGTTGTGCCAGCCACAAACGACTAATACTGTTTTTTTTTAAATAAAAAAAAAGTGGTTCATCCAGAAATAAATCTGTAAAACATGAACATTTTAGATGAACAAAATGTATTATCCACAGAACAAGGTATAAATACCCGTCTGGTTTAAATATCTGTAAGGTATAAATATCTGTAAGGTATAAATATCTGTAAAGTATAAATATATGAGAGAAATAACAATCTGTGAGGAATAAATATCTGTAAGGTATAAATATATGAGAGAAATAACAATCTGTGAGGAATAAATATCTGTAAGGTATAAATATCTGTAAGGTATAAATATCTGTAAAGTATAAATATCTGTGAGGTATAAATACAGGCCCGTAGCGTGCGGGGGGCCAGGGCCCCCTACGTTTTGTCTGGCCCCCCCTCTGCTTATTTGTTCTACTTAGTAAAATGTATTACCTGCCCCCCCCCCTGCTATTGCCTAGCCCCTGCTGTAGAATGCCTGGCCCCTGCTGTTGAATTTTCACGCTACGGGCTGTATAAATATATGTAAGGTATAAATATATGTAAGGTATAAATATATGTAAGGTATAATTATCTGTTAGATATAAATATCTGTAAAGTATAAATATCTGTGAGTTGTAAATCTCTGTAAGGTATAATTATCTGTAAATATCTGTGTGGTATAAATATTTGTAACATTTCCACTTCAGTAAAAAAAATCTTATACCAGGGATGTCTTCAAGCAGGGCAGTTACGTCCAACAGTTTCAGAATCCTCCTCCAGATGTGAAAAGTGAATAAATAAATCAACTACGCTATTTCGGCGCCATATCCTAGTTTGGCGCTGGCGCACTATGCGGCCGCACAAATCCACAGTACCCTTCTCATTTTACTGCCTCCAAAATTCATGCCCAACTATGGGGCAGTTCATGTCCATCAAAAGAGCAGCTTTTCTCGTGTTTTACCAAATGAACATTTCTTTTTGTCATCAGCAGTATATATCAGTATATCAGTGTATCGGTTTCTTGCACACAGACCATTTGTTCTATCATATTAGCACTTTGTTAATCAATGTTAGATTTTGTTTTTGTACTACAAAAGAAACAATTGATGTTATATTATGGTGTTATACTATGGTGTTATATTATGGTGTTATATTATGGTGTTATATTATGTTGTTATATTATGGTGTTATCCATCTACACACCTTTTGTTCTTTTTTTCTCGTTATTAAGAAATGTTTAAAACGTATTGTTTTTTTTTAAGTCTATGTGGTTTTAATATAATAATCCACTGAGACGGAACCTGTCATGTAAATGTCATGTGATGTTGTCCAAGGGTTATTGAGTTAGTGGGGGGAAAAAAGTCGGATTAAATAAATAAATTATTATTGTTTTTTTTTCTTCTTTAAAAATGTACTTTGAATAAAGTGCGGGATATCCTTACACCGACACCGGTGGGTATCAATACATCTTTGTAACTTGAGAAGGTGTGATTACGTTTGGTATACATTTGACAGCTTGAGCCTTATGGAATATTTACAGTTTTGAAATATTTTATTTAAGACTAATGATAGAAATACGTTAAAACAAAAAACTCATTTTAGACGTTAAAAAATAAGAGTTGACATACTAGTTAAAAATAGATGGGATACGTCCAGGCAATATTGTAGTTACCCATGAGTTACCCATGAGTTACCTATGAGTTACCCATGAGTTACCCATGAGTTACCTATGAGTTACCCATGAGTTACCCATGAGTTACCCATGAGTTACCCATGAGCTACCCATGAGTTACCTATGAGTTACTTATGAGTTACCCATGAGTTACCTATGATATGTCGTTTTAATTTCATTAGCCTATAAAAAAAAAACATTTTATAGTAAATGTATCAAAGTGTACAAGGCGTGATGAGTGGCAGGTACCAGCATACTTACTGTTATGTGTGGATAGTCAGTAGGTGGTATGTGTGGATAGTCAGTAGCTGGTATGTGTGGACAGTCAGTAGGTGGTATGTGTGGATAGTCAGTAGGTGATATGTGTGGATAGTCAGTAGGTGATATGTGTGGATAGTCAGTAGCTGGTATGTGTGGACAGTCAGTAGGTGATATGTGTGGATAGTCAGTAGCTGGTATGTGTGGACAGTCAGTAGGTGTTATGTGTGTACAGTCAGTAGGTGGTATGTGTGGACAGTCAGTAGGTGACATATTTCCCTGACAATTTTTCTCAGGTCAACACAGTACAGTAGTATTGTACTACGTGATTTTAGGTCTCATGAACCCATTCACCTGGGATCGGACTTTGAATGTGGCGACTAGGACAACCATCGCCCCCACCTCAAGGGGAAGCTTCGATAGGAGTTTTTCGGTACAATGGAGACATTACAGTTGAGTTTCTATTTTACACATTTGACCCTCACCCAAGTAATCCCCCCACCCCCAGATAAGTACGCCTCTGGTCTTTTTAATGGATTCAAGTCCAAGTACTGGAAAGAACATAATATGTTTATGTAGTTGAGAAGTGACTAGTTAAAATATTGCAATGTACTTTAAAGCATTAAGTGGTATTAGACATTAAATTACTGCGGCCTTTATAAATAACTTCAACTTGTACGAGAGAGTAAGAGAGAGAGAGAGAGAGAGAGAGAGAGAGAGAGAGAGAGAGAGAGAGAGAGGGGGGGGGAAGAGAGAGAGAAAGAGAGAGACAAGTAGCCAAATATCTTGCAAGTGAAGCAGGGCGATCATAGACGGACTAAGGTCAATTGAGGCCCGGGCGCAAGAAAATAAAATAAAATAAAAACACCCTGTACGAGCTTCAGTTATTGGACACCATGTACGAGCTTCAGTTATTGGACACCATGTACGAGCTTCAGTTATTGGACACCGTGTACGAGCTTCAGTTATTGGACACCATGTACGAGCTTCAGTTATTGGACACCGTGTACGAGCTTCAGGTATTGGACACCATGTACGAGCTTCAGTTATTGGACACCATGTACGAGCTTCAGTTATTGGACACCCTGCACGAGCTTCAGGTATTGGACACCCTGCACGAGCTTCAGGTATAGGGGTTATTGGAGACCCTCAGACTGGTCTAAAAAGCTCTACAAAAATTTAAAAACGCTATTTCGGCGCCATGCGCATAGCACATTAGTAATATTTGGGTTTATTAAAAAAAAATACCGGAAAAAAACAACTTTAATCAACATATAGTTGGATTCTTCGGGAAAAAACACAAAACTACACTGATTTCATACCAAAAATCATCCCGACTTTCATTACTTTTGTATTTAATTTGTTTAGGTATTGTCTTTGTCTCTTGTACAGGCTAGTGATACATAGTAATAAAATACAAAGAAATAGAAATAATATAATGAAAATACTAGGACATGTTGGTCTTTTACATTTTTATATAGACTAGTTCTGGACTTAACAACGATAACTAGAAACCAACAACATTTGACAGGAAGCGTAAAGTTCTATCGACCTGATTTATAAGATATCGAGACCTCAAAATAAAATATTGTCCTTGTCATATTATTGGCATATTGAATCGTCTGAATCCCTGAAAATATTTTATTTTTTTAAAAATATCTATGAGGTAAAAACAATCAACAACAGCAAAGAACTCAGTAAACAGATTGTCATTAATACCGGAGACCTGATGACAAATTAAACACACCTCGTCGAACGGACGTTACGATGAAAATTGTAGTCATTGCCATCGTCATTTCGACTTCACAGATGTCATGTCATTATCACGGTCTTGTTGACCTGTTTCCTGCCTTCGTAAACTTTAGAGTCCCAACAGAATTATAATCAGTTTTTTTTCCAATCGGGTCTCCGTTATGCAAAGATAAAATAATAATAGTAAAATTTAATGTCCGGCTGTCAATAAACATAATTTTTTAAAAAAAGTCTTAGGTGAATTAGAACGGAAGCACTCTCATGGCAACATCGGTCGACTTAACACGATTGGTGGAACTGACTTTGACTGTTTGTACCATGGGGACGGACATCAAAATATGGTCTGCGAGTTTGATTGGTCATTTCCGTTGCGGTGGTCGAGACTCACACCGTCACTTTTGTAAAACACAGCAACTGACCGTATCAAAATTATAGAGCTAAAAAATAGAATTTGGTATTGAAAATAACACTATCTATCTATCTATCTATCTATCTATCTATCTATCTATCTATCTATCTATCTATCTATCTATCTATCTATCTATCTATCTATCTATCTATCTATCTATCTATCTATCTATCTATCTATCTATCTATCTATCTATCTATCTATCTATCTATCTATCTATCTATCTATCTATCTATCTATCTATCTATCTATCTATCTGTCTGTCTGTCTGTCTGTCTGTCTGTCTATCTATCTATCTATCTATCTATCTATCTATCTATCTATCTATCTATCTATCTATCTGTCTATCTATCTATCTATCTCTATGTTGGTCTGTATGTATGTCTACCTATCAATCTATCTTTCTATAATCACGATCAAATTATCTAAAGCTCTGATCATGAAGACTATTTCTACAAATTTCGCCAAATTTCAACCAATAACTTCGAAATTGTAGAAAATTTAACGAAATAAAAATCTATCAATGGAGCATTATAATTTGAGATAAAATGGGGAAAAACTTTGTCCTAAAATCATTATTTATCCGAAAGAAGTATTTCAGAGTCTAGTTTCAGTTTCATCTCCATAAAAAGTCTGACAGTTTGGTAGATCGTACCAGCTTCTATACTGTTAAACTGACTCCAAGAAATTTGATTTATTTTTCTGTCTGTGTACTGACTAACTGAGGTAACCTGACGACAGACCACCAGACAGAATACTATCAGCCCGTTACAACAAAGTAGACAAAACGCATATTTTTTATACATGGACAAAGCGTTCATAAATGTGTCTAATGACGTCATCAGCTGTCAGAGTTCATGTATATTTGGGCAAGTGTGACATCATGAGCTAGTTGAGTGTTGCTGGCTGAATAGTAAAGTAAAACCTGGCAGGCTGTTTCTGTTGGCCAGGTGCTCATCAGATTTGATTTTATTTCATGAGAAAGAACGTGGAAAGAACATACACAGGTTTATTTATCGATTATCTCCCTAAGAGACAAAATATTTTATAATAAATTAAAAAAACAAAACATTCTGTAAGTATTATTAGATGACTTTAAGTACGTGGGCTCAAATCCAAGCAACACAAAATATCCATGCCATTATATACCCCTCAAACGGCAATTACAGCGTCGGAAATGATCATGGCTTAGTATGTCGTACTATTGGTTACGGGTCTTTACAAGGCAGACGTGGAGTTGTTTGTTCAATATTAAATTTGAAAAAATTCAATTTGTTTATCCGAGTCCCGCCCAGATAATTCAATTTTTTGTGTCTAAATCAAAAATGTGGAACAAGTCTTCGTGGCGCCCAGACAAAGTCTATATACTGACCCCTAAAACAAATAAAACTACAGTGGTGAAAATGCTGCCCCCCTGCTTGTATCAAAGTAAGTGACGCCCGGGGCGTACGTCCGCCTACCACTACTTTCTAGTTACGAGACTGTCTGTATCATCATATAATAAGAAAGAAAACCTAAAAAAATCGCGCGTTTACAAGTCACATTTAACTAATTCATACATTTTAGGCGGCCCATTGTAAATCATCTCAAGACACTCCAGTGGATCACGACCCACACACTTTGACAACCACTGGTTTAGAATAAACAATGTTAAGTCAGCAGAAAATAAATAATTTCTCAATTTAAAAAAAAAAACCACAAGTTTCGCGATGTGAACCGGTGCAAGCATTCAGCAATGTCACCTGTGGACTGTGAAAAGTCTAACCTGTGAGTATAGAGTTACAGTTCAGGTCGTTACATGTAGAAGTTTGAAAGGAAGCTTGCTAAACCTTCTATATCTAAGTTGTAAGGATTGTGCTAGCCTAATTCCATTCGTCTATCTACATGGGCAGTTGGCAAAATGTATGATGAATGAGTGAGTCGGTGAGTAAGCTAGTAAGTCAGTGAGTGAGTTAGTGAATGAGTGAGTCAGTGAAGGCTTTACCTTTTATTAGCATAGGTGACTTTCGTTTTGATAATACATCTCGATTTTGTTAATAGATCTAGTTTTGTTAATAGATCTAGTTTTGTTAATAGATCTAGTTTTGTTAATAGATCTAGTTTTGGTAATAGATCTAGTTTTGTTAATAGATCTAGTTTTGGTAATAGATCTAGTTTTGGTAATAGATCTTGTTTTGTTAATAGATCTAGTTTTGTTAATAGATCTAGTTTTGGTAATAGATCTAGTTTTGGTAATAGATCTAGTTTTGTTAATAGATCTAGTTTTGTTAATAGATCTAGTTTTGGTAATAGATCTAGTTTTGGTAATAGATCTAGTTTTGGTAATAGATCTAGTTTTGTTAATACATATAGTTTCGGTAATAGATCTACTTTCGGTAATTGATCTACTTTTTGGTTAAAGCTGAACCCGAACATTCAAACTTTAAGCCTGGTCGTGTTATGGGAAATAGACCCATCTCATAAATCTGTAGTTTGACAAAGGAATGGTCCCCCCCCACAACACTCACACACACCGATTTGTACTTAATGACGTCACAGAACTCCCCTAATTCCAAAAGTGTCAAAGATTATAAACAAAAAAAGTGTGCTAAACCAGGAGCGTGACAACTTTTTGAAACAAATGTTACGAGCTGAAAAATAACTGCACGTGAGAGATGAAACAGACAAACGTGCCATACTTGGACCACGTCTTGTCTAGACTCCAGACTCACAGATACATACACACAAGTAATTATAGTATCTTTGTGTGTGTGTGTCTGTCTGTGGGGGTGACCTACTTTAATGCCACGATTATCTCATTTACTTCAGTACGACTTCTTGATCACTGAACAGAATCTAATAAACAGTCTATCTATCTATCTATCTATCTATCTATCTATCTATCTATCTATCTATCTATCTATCTATCTATCTATCTATCTATCTATCTATCTATCTATCTATCTATCTATCTATCTATCTATCTGTATAACTAAGTCTGTTTTTTTTAAACTTGCACTTAAAATCAATTCCAATCTATTCTAACTATATCATTCTATTTTAATAGACAACCTTCTTTTGCGTGCACAAAAAAAAAAAAGAAAATTAACAAATATTTCAATTAACTGATAACAATCCACAATTTAAAAAAAAACAAAAATCTCAAAACAACGTAAACAGATGTCATTCAAGGGCCATTTTTATGGTTAGGAAAAGCAAGTAACTGCCTCGGACCCCTGATGGCAAAGGTGCCCCTTCTAGTATTAATTTTTTTTATTAAATCTGGTGCCAGGTCAGGGAGATTCGCCCATGATCCCCTATTATCTGTGTCTTCCACACACATAGATTTATATCATGTTTCTGTTTCCTTCCACGCACATAGATTTATATCATGTTTCTGTTTCCTTCATCACACATAGATATATATCATGTTTCTGTTTCCTTCATCACACATAGATATATATCATGTTTCTGTTTCCTTCATCACACATAGATTTATATCATGTTTCTGTTTCCTTCATCACACATAGATTTATATCATGTTTCTGTTTCCTTCATCACACATAGATTTATATCATGTTTCTGTTTCCTTCATCACACATAGATTTATATCATGTTTCTGTTTCCTTCATCACACATAGATTTATATCATGTTTCTGTTTCCTTCATCACACATAGCTTTAAAATACGTTTCTGTTTCCTTCCACACACATTGCTTTATATCATGTTTTTAAGAAATGTACTGAAGAATTTTGTTTTCTCTGTCTAAGTGCTTGTGTCTGTTCTAACTGTCGCTATCAGGAAATGTAGAGATAGCACGCCAATTGTAAAGAACAGACTTGGCCGGTGACGTCAAACAAGGACAAACATTCTGGCATTAATTGAAGACTTATGTGTGCATATGTCCAAGTGGAATTGTGAACAGTGGTCGAGTTTTACTTAAACCTAAATACTCTAGCTTGGCTTGTCTTAATGGGCAGTTTCACTCCTGAAACGTGACATTTTTCTAGTAGACATTTTTATCATCTTTTTTAGACGTATTGTTTGCCAATAGTCATTCAGGAATCTAACAAATAGGATATTACTAGAACATGTACAAGTTGACACACAAAGTCTTGTTTGTTCATTACTAGAACATGTACATGTTCACACACACAGTCTTGTTTGTTCATTAGAAAGAGAATCAAGTCTGATTCTGTGGGTTTTTTTTTTTGCGCTAGAACTAAGAACATTGACATCAAAGAGAAATATGTGCTCAAGTTTCTAGCGACAATCTCTCTCTCTCTCTCCCCCCTCCCCCCACCAAAAAAAAACAACTTCCGAGAACAAGACAGTAAGCTGTTCAAACATCCAGTTGCTCCAACCCTAACAGCACCAGCAATTATGTCGTTCTGTTTCGTACACACACACACACACACACACTCACACACACTCACACACACACACTCACACAAGAGGAAAACGAGTTGACTCGACACTTGAAAACCGCTCTGGTCACTTTGGGTTTTGGTCATCGTCAGGCCATTCACTGGCTTGTTTCATTGTTGTGTAAGTTCCACAGTCAGATCAAGACGAGAGTGGGGTGGGGTGGGGGGATGGGCGTGGGGGGCGCCAACATTACCCAGGGAGCCAGTGTGTTTGCCCAACAAACTGAGACCCGGGCATTGGCTCCCGACATTTTTTTTTTGTAATCACGTAGGGACCAGCGGGTCAATAGAAGACCTGGGGACGGGATTTGATTGTTGCTGGACAAATGTTGGGTTAGTAAAGCGAAAAGAATTGGTCCGCTGGCTAAGTGCATATGTGTGTGTGTATCTAGGTGTTGATGTGTCTATGTGTGCGTATGTATGGATGTGTTTGGGTGTGTTTGTATGACTGTTTATCTGATTTGTATGTGTGGATTTTTTTTTTTTTGAATTACTAGAAAGAGACTGACATTCAGTGTGTAAAAGTCACAGTTAGTCAAAAAGAGATAGGTACAGGCGATTGAAATATAGGTACTAATCCATCCATCCATCCATCTATCTATCTATCTATCTATCTATCTATCTATCTATCTATCTATCTATCTATCTATCTATCTATCTATCTATCTATCTATCTATCTATCTATCTATCTATCTATCTATCTATCTATCTATCTATCTATCTATCTATCTATCTATCTATCTATCTATCTATCTATCTATCTATCTATCTATCTATCTATCTATCTATCTATCTATCTATCTATCTATCTATCTGTCTGTCTGTCTGTCTGTCTGTCTATCTATCTATCTATCTATCTATCTATCTATCTATCTATCTATCTATCTATCTATCTATCTATCACGGATGACAGGGAGAATGATGACGGGTCTCGACCAAGAAGACAATACAGATATAATCAGTGGAGAAACAAACGGTGCTGATAGACTCTGAATAGATTACAAAGACGCAGCAGAACCGGTGGTACGCAACCCCAAATGGTACGAGAAAATTCATGCAGGCGTAAGCAACGACATGTAACACTTTCGTTTAAACCAACCAAGAGTTTGATGAAGGTCGCCAGTTTGTTGCGTAACTCATCGGCACACCAAGTTTTCTAGTGTCGCATTAGACAGACAGATTCCACTAAAAATTAAAACATTATTTTTTTTTGCGAAGTTACCTGTCATGGGTACCAGGGGATATTTATTCACGACCTTTGGGGAAATAGTCGCGAAAAAAGATTGAGAACGGCTGACACAGCGAATGTTTCCTCCTCTGTCTCTGTAAGTACATGGGCGGAGTTTGTCTGGGCTCTAAACAAAAGTACATTTGGTGATTCTCTTAGGATCAGATGTTTCAATGGAAATATTCATTATAAGGGTTGGGTTTTTTTTTTAAGGTGGAGGGGAATCAGTCCTGGGTTGATCTGTTTTTGATGTCACAAGTACGTTTATTCACAGGTGATACGCGTAACATTTCTACTACAGGGGGGGGGGGGCGGGTGGTCTTGTGGTAAAGCGCTCGACTGTCGACCTGAGTATCCCTGGTTCGATCTCCATCAGTTTTCAGGTCATGGTAAAATCCCCAATATATCACCCGTGGTGTCTCCATGGCGATGGAACTATCGGCTTTGGTGGGGGGGGGGTTTGAAAGAAGGGCAATGCAATACCCGTCCCATTAGTAGTTTACAGGATCTAAGATATTTCATCTCATCCTTAAAGGTACTGCACACATCTTTCTAAAACAATATAATTTTTACATTTACTCTTTGTATGAATATTAAAATAAATATGATAGTGATAGCAAAAAACACACTATCTCTCTCCCCCTCCCCCCAATGCCACAATTAGAACCACTCAAAGAGAATGAATGAAAAAGAGAACATTACACTATGTTTTAAAACTGTTGCATCAAACATCTGTAGTCCTACAGTAGACAAGGTAATAAACACGATGTTTGTTTACATGAGCATTTTAAACAATGGAATCTAATTCATACCTACTTGTATATACAACAAATAAACAATGGAATCATATGCAATTTATATATAAATATAATATAATATCCATTCACAGAAGCAACGATACACACACACACACACACACACACACTCACACACAGAGAAACACTGATATTCTTTCCCTTCATACACCCACACAACCCGCAAACAAACACTTCACCAAAAACCAGTGGATCAAGATAGTGAATTAAATATCCCTATCGATTATGGTCCTTGTGTCACCAGGTGATGAAGATGGACATGTTCCTTAGACCTTAAGACGTGGTCACGTGATCTTCTTATCGATACTTAGACCACAAGGCATGGGCCAACTCCCCCTCCCCGTGCCTCCCCGTGCCTCCCCGTGCCTCCCCCGTCACCCACAAACAGGGGCCGGCCGGTCTCATGCCAGTGCCTGTCACAGCAAACAATACGGTCCTGCGACTCTATCTGTAGGAAATCTGGTCACTTCACTTTGACAGTGAGACCACGTCTTCTGGAATTTATGGAGAACTGTGGGCGTTTGAACAGCACGCCATTGAAAAAAAGTGACACTCCCAGATTTCTCATAGAGTGTCGCTTTGTATGGTCACAGAACCATCTCTTGTCTAGCGTGACGGACGATGTTTTTTTTGCTTGAAATGTAAAAGTGACCGACAATTTAGCGTGTGTGTCTTGTTTGCACTTTGAAATTTAAAGCGCACGTCTGTCACAGCTTGATTGGTTTGAGAGTACTACGAATAATACATCACGCTTTTAATTTTAGCTTCAATATCTAAATATAGAATTATCGACTGACCGTATTTCAAAAATAAACAAAACCAAGATGGGGTGATACAAATGCTCCAGCTAGTTATGAAGAGTCATCCCCCCGCCTCCCTCCCTCCCTCCCTCCCTCCCTCCCTCCCAACTGCAATCTTGTATTCATGTGCTTGATATTTGTAAATAATTGAAGTGTACTTGATATAAAGGTGGTAAAGTATCATATAAGACTAATGACAAATGACTGTATAATCTAGTACTGTATGTGTGGTGTACAGTGGATATAAAGATGGTAAAGTATCATATAAGACTAATGACAAATGACTGTATAATCTAGTACTGTATGTGTGGTGTACAGTGGATATAAAGATGGTAAAGTATCATATAAGACTAATGACAAATGACTGTATAATCTTGGTATCAATTATTTCTAGTACTGTATGCGTGGTGTACAGTGTTGCACATTTTGTCTAAATAAATGACAACGAATTAAAAAAAAACAATCCTGACCAAAAATAAATCAGGTCATCAACACACGACATGTTGTGACAGACTTCACGAGACTTTGAAATTATATATATACTAGCTGTACCCTGCAAAACTTTTGCATAGAGTTATACCCCCTTAGGTTTGATCGGCAGGCGAGGTTATTTTTTCGTTTCGGGCAGATCCGATTTTTATTTTCATGATTGTATTTTAAACTGGAATACTGTCATATTAATTCTTTACTTTCGATTTAACGCACACTGGAAATGAATATTATTATATATGATAGACATTTCTATACAATGCTCAAGTTCAAATTTCCGATATTTTATTTACCATCATTGACTTTTTAAAGATTTACTGATTGGTGAACATATTTGGTAAAGAGAGCTGATGTTCACATGATCTAATGAGTGGTGGTCATCTTGATTGAGGAATTTAAAATTAACTATCGGACTGCTGAACTCGACAAGGTCAGATACATGGAGCCACTGTGGGTCTACTACATGACTAAGACTTTTGACAGCATAACATTTATACTTTAGCGAGCAGATCTGTAAGTAATGTGCTTTAAGGGGTGAGTGCTACATTCGATAAGTCCTACATTAAGGTATTGCTACTATAGGTCAGTTAAACATTAGGTAAATGCTACATTCGGTAAGTTCTGTATTAGGTAAGTACCTCATTAGGTAAGTGCTACATTAGGTAAATGCTACATTAGGTAAGTGCTACAGAATTTAAGTGATACAGGATTAAAGTGGTATATGAAGTTCTACACCAGTGAAGTGCTACATCAGCAAAGTGCTACATTATGATTAAATTAATACATCATTTTCAAATTGCTACATGAGTAAATTGCTGCATGAATTAAAAAGCATGCCGAGTGAAGTGTGTAATGAGTCGACTTGTTGTATGTCTGTAAAGTTGTCTGACTGCTTCGTGTGACGCCTACATGCTGCCATAGTTAAGTTCTTCAGGGTCAAATTGTCGTGATCCAAAATCGTTTACAAACATTTACTTTATAGTAGAAACAATTTGTTTTTATGTGACTTTCTACTCTGGTCTACTTTTATCTCTTGGCATTTCCGCACTTGGTCAATAAACTCGACATAATTCTGGGCTTTAAAAAAAAAACAAAAAAAAAAAAACCTAGCAATATATTCAGTGAAAGGAATAGATTATTGCCTTATAAAATAATCAATGAAATTCAATGGCAGATAACCCGTCTGTGTAAAAGAATTGACTCACGAATGAAAAAAAGATCAGAAAGAAAAAATTATCAAGTCATTAGTTAAAAATAATTATCTACTATAAATCCATTGTTAGTAAACTCTTTTCAGATCTTTATTACATGTTTATTAAAGTTTGTTGTGTAAATTCATGTGATATAATACAAAAAAAAAGCTCTGACTGTCAATCAGGCTTTTGTTTTTCATGTATTGATATTTACTCACAGCAAGCATTCATAGTACTTGTTTATGTAATATGCTCAACATAAACTCAATATTTCAAACAATGCATAGCATGACAACCAAACGTAACATCACAACCAAACGTAGCAGTACAACCAAATGTAACATCACAACCAAATGTAACATCACAACCAAATGTAACATCACAACCAAATGTAACATCACAACCAAACGTAACATCACAATCAAACCTAATATCACAACCAAACGTAACATCACAACCAAACGTAACATCACAATCAAACCTAACATCACAACCAAACCTAACATCACAACCAAAGGTTACATCAAGGGCCGTCTTAGGCCACTGCAGCCTGTGCGGCCTCAGTGGGCCCCGCACTTTTATAGGTCCCGGGCTAATTCTAGGTGTAAATTATTAAATTACAACCATTATAATCATGTATTGGTCAGCGTGTTCATTCTGTTTTTATGTTTTTTACAGTGATTTTTTTTTCTGTTCATTACGTTGTTGGTTAAAATGAAATAATTTGACAGTTCTTGCTATTGATTGTAATTTATGTTGGAAACAGAATTTTAACGCTAGACATGCTGTAAGACTTCACTACACGCAAGTCTCGTAAAGAAAATTTGATCGTGATTTTGTACTTCGTAAATAATGAATAAAATACACAGACGAATTTATTTTCTAATACAATGTCGTAATTTTCACTTATTATCCTTATCCCTACACAGACTGGGGCCCCGGACAATCCGTTTTGCATAGAGCCCGCAATTGTTAGTGTCGGGCCTGGTTACATTACAACCAAACGTAAGATCACAGCAGGCCCGTAGCGTGCGGGGGGGGGCAGGGGGCCGGCCCCCCCCCTCTGCGTTTTGTCTGGCCCCCTCTGCTTATTTGTTCTACTTAGTAAAATGTATTTCTTGGCCCCCTTGCTACGGCCTGGCCACTACTGTAGAATTTTCACGCTACGGGGCTGCATCACAGCCAAATGTAAACATTCAAGTGACAAGATGAAATTTAGTTCCACATCTAGAAATGAAACATTTCGAAATTTGAAAAAAAAAAATACCCTTTTTAACTTATCCAGCTGATCAGACATCTATTGATGGTTGTTACAGAATGAAGACGTTCACTCTATGGTTAGGGGGGAGACAATTTGTCACGTCCAGCATGCACTCACACACACACACTCACACACACACACACACACTCACACACTCACTCACACACTCACTCACACACTCACACACACACACAGACTCACACACACAGAGTACAAAGCTGTTATTTTGTGTGTGATTGATGAGCCTGCTACATTTAACGGATGTGTTGAAAAAAAAAATTAACGTGTGACACGGGGCCTGAGTGAAGTGGTAATAGGATTTAGATATTGTAATAGGCAGATAGGATGGGGAGTGTAGTCAGGATGTCTATGTATGTATGTATGTATGTATGTATGTATGTATGTATGTATGTATGTGTGTGTGTGTGTGTATGTATGTATGTATGTATGTATGTGTGTGTGTATGTATGTATGTATGTATGTATGTATGTATGTATGTATGTATGTATGTATGTGTTTATGTATGAGTGTATTTATTGACGTTTTATTGAGCTGGTTGCATACTTAACATATCCATATACGTATGCTTTATATACGTTAGTTGTATGTCATATAGATGTGTTTATATATCATTTAACATATAGGTACAACATATAGGTACAACATATAGGTACAACATGTGTAGTTCACTTAGTAGGAGCACTTGATGAGTTGGTGCTGTCAGAAACCAAGAACCATTCTGATTTCAATGTCGGAATTTAGCCATCTTGCAACAATGAAACCCGATCTCTTCACACAAAAAGCTGTGTCTTATTTTTTTTTGTTTGTTTGTTTGTTTATTAATTCACTTTTGTTTCACTAAGGAAAATGTTATTTCGATGTCTCTATTTCTGTATAGCAGTAAAGGTCAAGGACATGTGTGCCTCGTTCTATTGCACACCCCCCCCCTTAAACTCCCCCCCCCCACCCGAAAAAGTTTTTTTTTTTTTTAAGATGAAATAATAAATGGCAAAAGCTACCAGATTTAGAATGGACCATGAAAAAGCTTGGCAAGTTTTGAATAATGGAACAAACTATTTGTATTTGTTATGAGAAATAACCGACTGATAGAGGAGTTTAATTAATTGGTGTGGAGATAAATGGGGGAATTCATCATTTTTTTGTTAATTCTTTCAATTATTATTCTTTGTATTTGTATATTTTTTAAACAGAGCACGAAAACAAAAAAAATTATTAGATCCATCAACAGGAGAATATGTCCAACTTTGATAGGAAGGTTTTACACGTCTTCTCTCACTCCCTGTCTCTTTATTTCTCTTTGTCTTTCTTTCTCTTGCCTCTCACTGTCACTCTATTCCACGCTCTCTCTGTCTGCCCATTTAGCCTATATCTTCTTTCCTCCCTCTTTTTTCCATAATTATCATTGTTTCTTTTTTTTTTTTGTGCGTCACTCTGTCTTTCGCTCTATTTCCATGTATCCCAATTTCTCTTAATTTGTTTGATGACGTAACCATTTTTTTTTCTTCAAGTTTGTTTGATTAGCCGCTCTTGGAAACTAAATATGAAGTAGAATGACACAGAAGTTCTAACTATTAGTGTGCGAATTAGCGCTGTCAGGCTCAGTAAATTATCATCAATAGCTCAAAACTGTTTCGTCGATTATTACATCGCCTGGTCTAAACATATTATCTAGGCCCACAAACGTTTCACTTACTGGGCACGTGGGCCCATATACCCATAGACTACTTAAATAAAATTGTACCTGGGGACACAAGAGATTTAAAATGTGGTTTGAAGAAAGATCAATGAATTTTGCACTCAAAATTACCATAAAAAACATCAGGTCGAAAAATGGCTGCATATAAAGGGTAGTTAAGTTTTTTTAAAACCAATATTTGTGTTTTTCTCTTTCTCGTACATCCGTAAAACTTCAAAACAATAATGTTCAACATAAAGCACAGATACTGAAATATCATTGAGTTAATGCGATCTTTACTTTGCCATGTCCGTCAAAAATCGAATAAATAGTGTTCATACATATGTATGTACAGCTTCAGTGATTGAAAAAATATCCATATTATAGTGCGGTGTTTCAACTAGACAGGTAGTAGACAGGTAGTAGACAGGTAGTGGACAGGTAGTGGGTGTAAATTTTCAAAAGAATCAAAATAATCTCACCTACATAGAAAGCCATGCTTCTCAAAGAATGTATTTATCGATAAGATCATGAGTACTAAAAACGGATTGTCGTTCACTGATATTACTTTATTAGGATTAAGATAAGATATTACCCATTCCCAAAAGCGTTACGTAATAACAGCATTTTGTCAAACATTAGTCACTCATTTGTCACATTTGTATTGTAATTTGTCACACATTCGACGCCATTGTCACAGATTTGTCATACATTGTCACACTTTGTCACACACTTTTCACACTGTGACACACACACAAAGTAAAAAATCGACGAAACAGTTTTACGAAGCAGTACTTACTTAGTCTACTAACAAAGTTACTTTAGGGAATTCTGTTGAATTTCCTAGAACGGAAACTTAAGTCTAGATGTCGGTACGTTGTGTCGGTACATTGTGTCGGTACGTTGTGTCGGTACGTTGTGCCGGTACATTGTGTCGGTACGTTGCGTCGGTACGTTGTGCCGGTACATTGTGCCGGTACATTGTGTCGGTACGTTGTGTCGGTACGTTGTGTCGGTACATTGTGCCGGTACGTTGTGTCGGTACGTTGTGTCGGTACATTGTACTGGTACGTTGTATCCGTACATTGTGTCGGTACGTTGTGTCGGTACATTGTGTCGGTACGTTGTGTCGGTACGTTGTGTTGGTACGCTGTGTCGGTACGTTGTGTCTTTACGTTGTGTCGGTATATTTTGTTGGTACATGTTTTTAGTACATTGTTTTTGGGATCTTGAACGGAATTTATAGTCAGGACAAACTTATAATGCTGGGCTCCTAATGACTCGGTTCTGTCGAGCAATTGACAAATCCCCACACTGCTAACTACATATTAGTTAGATTGGTCATTATAGAAAGCACTTTTTTTATGTCGTTCCTAGACGTTAGTCAAATTCCCCCCTCCCCCGTCCAAACATCATGTGCGATAGAACTGAAATATTTTGACCAAACATCATGTGCGATAGAACTGAAATATTTTGACCAAACATCATGTGCGATAGAACTGAAATATTTTGACCAAACATCATGTGCGATAGAACTGAAATATTTTGACCAAACATCATGTGCGATAGAACTGAAATATTTTGACCAAACATCATGTGCGATAGAACTGAAATATTTTGACCAAACATCATGTGCGATAGAACTGAAATATTTTGACCAAACATTATGTGCGATAGAACTGAAATATTTTGACCACTCTACCGACCTTGACCCGAGACATAACATAGTTTCACTTTTTTTTACGTGTTTATCAATATTTCGTTTCCCCATCAATCAGACAGAGGTCCCCATCAATCAGACAGAGGTCCCCATCAATCAAACACAGGTCCCCATCAATCAAACAGAGGTCCCCATCAATCAAACAGAGGTCCCCATCAATCAAACAGAGGTCCCCATCAATCAAACAGAGGTCCCCATCAATCAGACAACGGTTGTCATCAATCAAACAGAGGTCCCCATCAATCAGACAGAGGTCCAAATCAATCAGACAGAGGTCCCCATCAATCAGACACAGGTCCCCATCAATCAGACACAGGTCCCCATCAATCAAACAGAGGTCCCCATCAATCAAACAGAGGTCCCCATCAATCAGACAGAGGTCCCCATCAATCAGACAGAGGTCCCCATCAATCAAACAGAGGTCCCCATCAATCAAACACAGGTCCCCATCAATCAGACACAGGTCCCCATCAATCAAACAGAGGTCCCCATCAATCAGACACAGGTACCCATCAATCAAACAGAGGTCCCCATCAATCAAACAGAGGTCCCCATCCATCAGACACAGGTCCCCATCAATCAAACAAAGGTCCCCATCAATCAAACAGAGGTCCCCATCAATCAGACACAGATACCCATCAATCAAACAGAGGTCCCCATCAATCAAACAGAGGTCCCCATCAATCAAACACAGGTCCCCATCAATCAAACAGAGGTCCCCATCAATCAAACAGAGGTCCCCATCAATCAGACACAGGTCCCCATCAATCAAACAGAGGTCCCTATCAATCAGACACAGGTCCCCATCAATCAGACAAAGGTATCCATCAATCAGACAGAGGTCCCCATCAATCAAACACAGGTCCCCATCAATCAAACACAGGTCCCCATCAATCAAACAGAGGTCCCCATCAATCAAACAGAGGTCCCCATCAATCAGACACAGGTCCCAATCAATCAAATAGAGGTCCCCATCAATCAAACACAGGTCCCCATCAATCAAAAACAGGTCCCCATCAATCAGACACAGGTCCCCATCAATCAAACAGAGGTCCCCATCAATCAGACACAGGTTCCCATCAATCAAACAGAGGTCCCCATCAATCAGACACAGGTCCCCATCAATCAAACAGAGGTCCCCATCAATCAAACAGAGGTCCCCATCAATCAAACAGAGGTCCCCATCAATCAAACAGAGGTCCCCATCAATCAGACACAGGTCCCCATCAATCAAACAGAGGTCCCCATCAATCAAACAGAGGTCCCCATCAATCAAACAGAGGTCCCCATCAATCAAACAGAGGTCCCCATCAATGAAACAGAGGTCCCCATCAATCAAACAGAGGTTCCCATCAATCAAACAGAGGTCGCCATCAATCAAACAGAGGTCTTTATCAATCAATCAAACAGAGGTCTTTATCAATCAATCAAACAGAGGTCTTTATCAATCAAATAGAGGTCCCCATCAATCAAACAGAGGTCCCCATCAATCAAACAGAGGTCCCCATCTATCAAACAGAGGTCTCCATCAATCAGACAGAGGTCCCCATCAATCAGACAGAGGTCCCCATCAATCAGACAGAGGTCCCCATCAATCAAACAGAGGTCCCCATCAATCAAACACAGGTCCCCATAAATCAAACAGAGGTCCCCATCAATCAAACAGAGGTCCCCATCAATCAAACAGAGGTCCCCATCAATCAAACAGAGGTCCCCATCAATCAAACAGAGGTCCCCATCAATCAGACAACGGTTGTCATCAATCAAACAGAGGTCCCCATCAATCAGACAGAGGTCCACATCAATCAGACAGAGGTCCCCATCAATCAGACACAGGTCCCCATAAATCAGACACAGGTCCCCATCAATCAAACAGAGGTCCCCATCAATCAAACAGAGGTCCCCATCAATCAGACAGAGGTCCCCATCAATCAAACAGAGGTCCCCATCAATCAAACAGAGGTCCCCATCAATCAAACAGAGGTCCCCATCAATCAAACAGAGGTCCCCATCAATCAGACATAGGTCCCCATCAATCAAACAGAGGTCCCCATCAATCAAACAGAGGTCCCCATCAATCAAACATAGGTCCCCATCAATCAAACAGAGGTCCCCATCAATCAGACACAGATACCCATCAATCAAACAGAGGTCCCCATCAATCAAACAGAGGTCCCCATCAATCAGACACAGGTCCCCATCAATCAAACAGAGGTCCCCATCAATCAAACACAGGTCCCCATCAATCAAACAGAGGTCCCCTTCAATCAGACACAGGTCCCCATCAATCAGACAGAGGTCCCCATCAATCAAACACAGGTCCCCATCAATCAGACACAGGTCCCCATCAATCAGACAGAGGTCCCCATCAATCAGACACAGGTCCCCATCAATCAAACAGAGGTCGCCATCAATCAGACAGAGGTCCCCATCAATCAGACACAGGTCCCCATCAATCAAACAGAGGTCCCCATCAATCAAACAGAGGTCCCCATCAATCAAACAGAGGTCCCCATCAATCAAACAGAGGTCCCCATCAATCAGACACAGGTCCCCATTAATCAAACAGAGGTCCCCATCAATCAAACAGAGGTCCCCATCAATCAACCAGAGGTCCCCATCAATCAGACAGAGGTCCCCATCTATCAAACAGAGGTTCCCATCAATCAAACAGAGGTCCCCATCAATAAAACACAGGTCCCCATCAATCAAACAGAGGTCCTCATCAATCAAACAGAGGTCCCCATCAATCAAACAGAGGTCCCCATCAATCAAACAGAGGTCCCCATCAATTAAACAAACAGAGGTCTTTATCAATCAATCAAACAGAGGTCTTTATCAATCAATCAAACAGAGGTCTTTATCAATCAATCAAACAGAGGTCCCCATCAAACAGACAGAAGCGGATCGTTAAGGTCTAAGTCGAAATGTGCAAGGAGGCCGGAGAGGGACGGGAGGTAGATAAACCTGTCATCATGGCAGCCACTGCCGCGTCGTATAACACATTCATTTTTTTTTCTTTTTAACCCATTTATCTTTTTTTCATTTCACTGTGCTCAATTAATAATTACAGGAGAACTTTTTCTTCATTTCTAAGCCCCCACCCCTTACGCATATCTTTTGGCGACCACTGTTCATTATTTTCTTCTGTTCATTAAAAAGTTTCCATCTAAGACACAAGAGAAAGGTACGAAAATATAATTAATTTTATTCTAAAGGTAAGTTGATTTAAAACAAAAAACAAAAAAAAAAACTTAAACGTTGTCCTCGCAGGAGAGATTTTGTTTAGTTTGTGTGTGTGTGCGTGTGTGTGTGTTTTTTTTTTCTTCTATCTATATTTCTAAGAATTCTTTCAATTTTTGTGTTTGACCATCACCTCTTTGTGCTATAAGAAAAAAAAAGATTGCTGCGATATATATAAAATAAAAAATAAAAAAGATGACGTACATCTAAAGATGTTCTATTTCGTTTAATCACCTTTTTCCTTCCTGTATCCCCCAACACTCCCCCCCCCCCAGGGCCAATATTCAGACTGTATATGAGAAGTTGTATGATCTTAGGTCTGAATATGTATGTGGGTTGTTGGTGTGTGTTTGTGTGGGGGGATGTGTGGGGAGTGAGGTATGTGAGGATGGGGGAGACTGTGGGGGATTGGGGGGCGGGGAAGATGAACAAATCGACGTAAGAAAACGGGCAGGAAGGAATGTTTTTTTTTTTAGGAAGATATTGGAATGAGGTCAAAGGTGACACGAGGCCGTGCCGGCCAGATGGAGTCTGGATTAAGCTGATTCTCAGAAGATTTCAGAAAGTTATTGATTAGAGGATTTCGAATGTCAAGTGATCTTTTATTAGTTAGCCTCCCTTGTAAAGTGGACATTTCCTTTGAGCTACATTTTTGATTCTATAGTCTGGAGAGATTTTTTTTTGTTCCATTTACGGCTGTATTAAAGAAATTTTAAAGTTTTAAAACACTGATATTAAATATAATCATTATTCACCGTTATTGACCGATATATCTAAGTATCACTGGTTAGGAGAAAACATCAATAATTTATATCATGGTCAATCAATTCTCTTTTACATTGATCAATATGACATTAATCACCAAACATAATATACACATTAAACATCATTTTAACTATTTCACTGATGAACTCCACTGGGGAGAATGTCCAGGTATACAATAAAAATTACATTATAAAAAAATATTTTATAAAAAAAAAACAACGTTTTTCTTGCGTACTAAAAAGCAGAAAATAATTTCTGAATAAATTGGTAACATGGTAATAGCAATAGACTTTATAAGGGCTTCTGACATTTATAAAAAAAATCTTTCAGCATGAATAGGTCTTTGATGTTGTTCTGTATACGTATCTTTTAGCATGAATAGGTCTTTGATGTTGTTCTGTATACGTATCTTTTAGCATGAATAGGTCTTTGATGTTGTTCTGCAATTATTGAAACTTTTCAGATTTGAATTCAAGTAAAAATTTAAATAAATAAAAAAATCACTCTTTATTTTATGAGGACTGGAATTTATATTTGTATTTTAGCATCATCAACAAAATAATCAACAAAAGTGTTTTTGAATTAATATACGTAATATTATTGATTTTTTTAAGTTAAAGACTTTAACAAGTGTTATTTATCGAATTATAATATTACTGTTATATTTTATTAACATTTGCACGCTAAAAAAACCATTCAACTGAATGCATCAGTAAAGGAATAAAACTAATATTTCATTTGTCAACAATCCAAACTCATGTATTTATCTATAATACAAATTTTACATCATATGTTCCGGTTTCCGTCTGTCATCGCTACTTCCGTCTGTCATCCAACATGGCGGCATAGACAATTCAAAGATGGCAGAAACATTTACTGTTTTCTTCTTAACATGCATAATCCGGCTACCAACTGGCCAGCCGAGTAAGAATAGTCTCCTACATGGCTGCCAGAATTGACATTGGACCAGCCATATGTTTAGTGCCGAGGTGACAAAACACCGTACACTAACATACGGCAGGTAAGATCGTGAATGCCAAATGGCAATCACAATGTAATAATGTTTTCGACCGCCTTAATCATTACCATAGGGCAAGAAACGATCTTAGGAGAAGTAACACAAAATCATGCCAGATATTCTGTGATACTCTCCGTAACAAATTTTAAACAAAAGTGGTTCCAAAGGCCTATCTATATCTCACAGTATCGTAATAAATCTATGGTGTTCAATTTGTTATTAAATGAGAAGCGATCGTAAAAGAAATATTTACAGAAATCGTTCAATTAATATTCTGTGTTATGTTCCACAATCTCAATTTTAAACCAAAATTATGGATACCTAAATATAATGTAATATTTATATTGTTTAAATTGTTATTATTTCTAAAATATGTCTATTTCTAATGTACAATTATTTCCCTTTATTACTAACCTAAAAAAAATACGTCACTTTTTTTTCATTTGTTGACTATTACGTCACATGAATGAATTGAATAAGGGTTGAGTTTGAGTAGCGCCATACACAACGTTTACAATGCAAAATCATGCCAGATATTCTGTGATACTCTCCGTAACAAATTTTAAACAAAAGTGGTTCCAAAGGCCTATCTATATCTCACAGTATCGTAATAAATCTATGGTGTTCAATTTGTTATTAAATGAGAAGCGATCGTAAAAGAAATATTTACAGAAATCGTTCAATTAATATTCTGTGTTATGTTCCACAATCTCAATTTTAAACCAAAATTATGGATACCTAAATATAATGTAATATTTATATTGTTTAAATTGTTATTATTTCTAAAATATGTCTATTTCTAATGTACAATTATTTCCCTTTATTACTAACCTAAAAAAAATACGTCACTTTTTTTTCATTGTTGACTATTACGTCACATGAATGAATTGAATAAGGGTTGAGTTTGAGTAGCGCCATACACAACGTTTACAATGCAAACTAACCCATTTATGATGGGGGCTTAACACAGAGGGTGTATGGAGGGGGCCCAGTTTGAGGAGGGCCCCCAAAATATTTTTTAAACTAAATATTAAGTACATTATCTCATGTCAAAATGTAGTGGCTCCCGAAGATGCCTAAAATCCCTTGGTTCGGCATTGGCTTCACAGAACTATAATGTTGAAAGCTTTGATATGTCTTTCTTTTTTAAGAGGCCTAATGTTTTCTGCGTCTGCGGCCTCAACTGCATTGATGGAATACTATGTTTTTAATTGAAGGTCAGCTAAAGCTACACAACGATTCTTTCTTCTCGGGACCAAGCTTGAGAAGCGTCAAAAAATTATCTCATGCCAAAATGCAGGGGCAGCCCCCAAAGAGGCCAAGCCACCGGGCCCGTAAATTCCTAGGTTCTGCACTGCCGGGTCGGCAATTTTTCTTAGTTAATTGTACTATGCTACAATGTAAAACAGTAAATAAACCACCTGTTAAACATGTAGCGTTTTGCTTAACACAAGCACTCACTCACGTCTCTCTTTTTTTTAAATACGCCATGTTGAACGTCATAAAACATTAAATGAATAACTGTTTGGAAAGGAGTCCATTAAAATATTATGAAGGAATATGATTTTAAGAGTTGTTGTTTATGTTTACCCATAGTGAGGATTATTTTTTTTGGGAGGAACTATTTAACATATGAATTTTATTTGATGTATTATTAGGTGTCCCTATTCTCAAATGTATTTTGGCTACAATAACCTGTTCATGTCCTTGGGGCCACTGCAAGTATATAGACCAGAGATGAGCGGACAGCGGACGCGTCCGCTTGCGGACGCAGATCCGCAGACTTTTCCGAATCAGCGGACTGACAGCGGATGCTTCGTATGGTTAAGTTGCGGACTCGCGGACTGACGCGGATCTTCTTTAGCGTTACCATAAAAAATTTCAAGTCATTTAAACAGATAAATTTCAGCAATGCGGACGCGCGGACTGACTGCGGACCAATGTTGTAAGATTCTGCGGACGTGGACGCGGATCATTGATAGAAATCCGCGGATTGACGCGGACGCTAAATTTCAAGATCCGCACACCTCTGATATAGACTGATTGTTAACGCGCTAAAATATATATCACCATTTTCAACTCCAACTGTGTGCCTACTCGCCGGTCCGGGTACCGGGCCTTTGATAACTAGTCATTTTAAAAAAATTGCCTGACAACAAGAAACATTGAGTTCATTTAAAAACATCCTTGTAATACAATATCTTTGTCATGAATTATTATTAATTAAAATACATTAACATCAAACAGGAAGCTTATACTCCAGACCATTAATGTTTTATTATTATTTTTTTTTAAAATTATTTTGATAGATGTGATATATTTATGCAAATGTCAAAAGGTGAAATGTGAAAGTTCCCACACACATGAAATATGTTTATATGTCTTGGTTGATAACTGGGACAAAACACATTATATGTCTTGGTTGATAACTGTGACAAAACACATTATATGTCTTGGTTGATAACTGTGACAAAACACATTATATGTCTTGGTTGATAACTGTGACAAAACACATTATATGTCTTGGTTGATAACTGTGACAAAACACATTATATGTCTTGGTTGATAACTGTGACAAAAAAACATTACAGCATTAAGGGCATTAATCAAACACTGCCAGGTCTTTGCAGTTACTGATAATAATAATGAAAAACAAATAACAACTGAAAACATAGGATTTGAAAGTACAACTTGTTTGATTTGTAATTAACTGGTGGCATCACGATACTATTAGCAACACACAGACATTGTTGTGCAGCAAAAAAAAAAAGCAACACTCCCGTTTCTTTCATGTACTTTCTTCTCCTACCCCCCCATTGATCCCCCCCCCGTCCTAACGTCTTTATGCCCCCCCCCCCTCCCGGAAGGCCACTAATAAAATGTGTTTCGGACCTACTACAATAACAAATCATCAGAATATAATCAAATGTGTACATCATTGTGGCACTCGGGGAACATAACCCATCTTATGGACGGGGGCAAACTAAATAACCGCCTTAAATGTTGTATTTACCTATTTACCTATATCATTTTCCAGGATGTACTTTTGACTAAGTTCCAAAAAAAAAAAAGCCTATTGGCCTCTGCAATAAGACGGCCTCAGTTGGACAGAAGACACAGCTGTCCGCAGCACAGCTTCTTGAAATTTCCACGTCCACTTACCTGACCCGTCCACCTCATCACACAGGTAAAGTACATCACTATCTCCCTTTACAAATTATCTTCCATTGACCCAGTCCTTTATTCACTCGTTCATCACGTGCGAGTCCAGGTAATTATCTCCCCTTTTGTTTGAATTGAAGACATTATGGTTTCAAATTCCTGCATTACGTTGGCCGAATACAAAGTTTAATGCTAAAGTTCTGCATAACGTCTAGTCTTAACTCTTTACCATCATTAAATGTCACAGTCGTTCTTAGTTTTTTGGGGGCCATAGGCAAAGGTACATTTGGGGGGATCTAGAAAAGAGTACATTAGGATGCAATAGGCAAGGCTATATTTAAGGGGCACTAGGAAAAGTTATTTGATGGGCCCTAGGAAAAGTTATATTTAAGGGGCCCTAGGAAAAGTTATACTTAAGGGGCCCTAGGAAAAGTTATATTTAAGGGGTGCTAGGAAAAGATATATTTAAGGGGCCCTAGTAAAAGTTATATTTAAGGGGCGCTAGGAAAAGTTATATTTAAGGGGCGCTAGGAAAAGTTATATTTAAGGGGCGCTAGAAAAAGTTATTTGAGGGCCCTAGGAGAAATTATTTGATGGGCCCTAAGAGAAGTTGTTTGTTGGGCCCTAGGAAAAGATATATTTAAGGGGCCCTAGGAAAAGTTATTTGAGGGCCCTAGGAAAAGTTATTTGATTGGCCCTAGGAGCAGTTATTTGATGGGCCCTAGGAAAAGTTATATTTAAGGGGCCCTAGGAAACGTTATATTTAAGGGGCCCTAAGAGAAGTTATATTTAAGGGGCCCTAGGAAAAGTTATATTTAAGGGGCCCTAGGAAAAGTTATTTGAGGGCCCTAGGAGAAGTTATTTGATGGGCCCTAGGCAAAGTTATATTTAAGGGGCCCTAGGAAAAGTTATATGAGGGCCCTAGGAAAAGTTATATTTAAGGGGCCCTAGGGAAAGTTATTTGAGGGCCCTATGAAAAGTTATTTGATGGGCCCTAGGCAAAAGGTACTATTGGGGGCGTAGGCAAGGGTAGGTTTTCTTGGTGATGGGGAGGGGCTATGTAAAAAGGCTGTTAAGGTCGACGCTTGCAAATACTGGGGCCCCTAATGATCCTTTAAAACTGGGGACCTCTCTGAAATCTCCTTTACATCATTATTAACTTTCGGTCTTTCAAATGTGCTTAATTTGCTCTTCCTTATTACTGGCAAAATAAAAATCTCGAAAAAAAAATAACGGGGGGGGGGGCGGGTGAGGCTTTGGAGTGGTGGGGGGGGGCTAGATAGCAACTTTGCCTGCCCATAAAAGTGACCCTGGTTGAGTCTAAGCAGTGAAGTCATTCGTGAGTACATTATGACCGTGCAAGAAGTTGGTATAAGAAACGTAATACAAACAATTTTATTTCGTAAATAACAGTAGAATATGTTTCAATCAAGGATCTGAACCCACCTCCATCTGGCTCAATGGTCTTCCGTATTTCGTGAGGAAACTCTTATATCCGGGTTTAATCTGGGTTTAATTAATATTATTCATATGATTGGAACTTACGTGTTTTTTTTTACTTACAAGAAAACTTGCTGATCAAAATCTATTTAACATGGACTTAGGTTAGTGAGTCTCATTAGGATTGTATGGATAATACAGATACAGTTGGTTACTACCGGAGAGAGTGAAAGAAATAGAGAGAGAGAAATAGAGAGAGAGAGAAATAGAAAGAGATAAATAGAGAGAGAGCGAAATAAAGAGAAATAGAGAGAGAAATAGAAAGAGAGCTAAATAGAGAGAGAGAAATAGAGAAATAGAGAGAGAAATAGACAGAGAGAGAGAGAGAGAGACAGAGAGAGGGAGAGAGAGTGAGAGTAAAATAGACAGACATAGAGAGAAAGAGAGAGAGAGAGAGAGAGAGAGAGAGAAAATGAAGGAGAATGAGCAGACAAACAAACTACAATATTTAACCTCAAAGAAAACTGTATCTGTACCTTTACATCCAGTCATGTTTCTTAACATTGTTAACAGATGAAAGGGGGGAGTTTAAAGTGCAAATACCAGTATACCAGTATAAATGACCAGTACTTTACAAAGACACAATTAAAGTGCATGTTTATTAATCTGTTGATGAATCATTTTATTATGAAAAAAATGACCAATCTCAGAACAATATCCCAGGGTTGATATTGAATAAAATGACCTTTCGGAATTTTTAAAAATTAAGCACAATCATAATTAAGAGCTAAACTGTTGTTATTTGAACACAATTTTGTTGTCAACAAAATATTGAAATAATAGAAAACAAAAAAAAATTAGTTCCACTAACTACGTATGGTCAACCTGTGTGGTCAACCTTGTATGGTCAACCTTGCATGAGCATCTTTGTGTGGTCAACCTTGTATGGTCAACCTTGTGTGGTCAACCTTGTATGGTCAACTTTGTATGGTCAACCTTGTATGGTCAACCTTGTGTGGTCAACCTTGTGTGGTCAACCTTGTGTGGTCAACCTTGTGTGGTCAACCTTGCATGAGCATCCTTGTGTGGTCAACCTTGTATGGTCAACCTTGTGTGGTCAACCTTGTATGGTCAACTTTGTATGGTCAACCTTGTATGGTCAACCTTGTATGATTAACCTTGTGTGGTCAACCTTGCATGAGCATCCTTGTGTGGTTAACCTTGTATGGTCAACCTTATAAGGACAACCTTGTATGGTCAACCTTGTATGGTTAACCTTGTATGGTCAACCTTGTATGGTCAACCTTATAAGGACAACCTTGTATGGTCAACCTTGTATGGTCAATCTTATAAGGACAACCTTGTGTGGTCAACCTTG
>JAGDYQ010000006.1:701662-789162 GCA_021962125.1 Bulinus truncatus
CCTTTCGAAAACAACTATAATTGTATAAAATAAAATATACCATTTTGGCGCCCCTTTGTGAATAGCGCCCGGGGCATGAAGCCACCTCCCCACCTTGCAACCTCTCATACGCCACAGTGTAATAAACTTAATTATTTGAAAAAGGAAAAAATCAGTTTGGGATACCTAATAATATATCCATGTCTATGAATATATCACTCTTTCTCTCTTTTACTATTTTCTTTAATAAATCACTTACGGCGTACACTTTTTTACTGAAGGGTGCTGATCGTAGAACGTTTGCATTGTAAAACCCGCTAGCGAGGCTGCATTTTAGCATCCCGGATCAGGTGACGCATGCAGCCCGCGGGCCACAGTTTGCACCACCCCCGTAATACACACTACCTACATATCATCGCTACGCCTACTCCAAGAAACAAAAAATTCAAATCCGGTTGACTTGCATTAGGGTGAGATTAAAAACAAACAAAACTTTCATTAAAACATTGTTATTTTATTAGACAAAAGTTTTTTGGAAAGTATTCATACGCTGTAATGAGTGTAAAAGATAATGAGATCGAGGTACACCGTCAGTTCGTTCAGATAAGAAAAGGAAAAAAATATCTAAAATAATTACTTTCGCTGGATATCTAATTAACAGGCGTGGTTAACGCAGATTTGTGATAATTCCCGCCCCCGCCCCCACCTCCGACTCCTACTCCTCCCCACCCCCACCCTCCCCATTCCTAGGATTAGGTTTCTTAAAACAAACTGTTGAATCCCAGGACTAAATAATAAGGCCCCCACATGTTGATGAATAAACTGTTGAGGGTTTAAGTAGATAATGAGGTCTACATGTTTGTAAACAAACGAACGCAACCACGCAGTTAATGGAGGACCACAATTCAACAAGAAAATATTAACAATAGGGTAATGTTGTAATGTATTGTAATGTTGTAATGTAATGTAATGTTGTAATGTAGTGTAATGTTGTTGTGTAGTGTAATGTTGTTGTGTGAGTGTAATGTTGTAATGTAGTGTAATGTTGTAATGTAGTGTAATGTTGTAATGTAGTATAATGTTGTTGTGTAGTGTAATGTTGTAATGGATTGTAATGTTGTAAAGTAGTGTAATGTTGCAATGTAGTATAATTTTGTTGTGTAGTGTAATGTTGTAATGAAGTGTAATATTGTAATGTTGTGTAATGTTGTAATGTGGTAGCAATATTGTAATGTAGTGTAATGTTGTAATATAGTGCAATATCGTAATGTAGTGTAATGTTGTTCTGTAGTGTAATATTGTAATGTGTATAAAAAAATCAAGCATTTTTTCAAGAATAACATTATATATTAGACAAAAGGTGTATTCATTCCAGTTGGGGGGGGGGAGGGGCTTTTGGGTGTCAATTAGGGGCAGGAGCGATCCCCTCAGGAGCCACACATGAAGAAGTTCCCCCGTGTTAGTTTTTTTGTTTCGTAATCACCTAAATGTGAGAAATTCCCTAGGGCCATACATACGATGCTCGCTGAGGCCCTGCCGGACCTACTCCCCTCCCCCGTAAGCCCGGCTGTGATTTATTAAACTATTTATATGACGACTTTATACAACGACTATGCTATGTAATGCTTACTTTATATAATGACTGTATTATGTAATGGCTACACATTGTAACAACCACATTACGCAATGAATACACTATATAATTATTACGTTACATAATGGCTGCATTATGTGTATTCTATATTATGTAATGATTTCATTATGTAATGACTGTTAGGTGGACTTAAATTGAGGATGATCTATCCGACTACTGCCAGGTCATTTCTTTTCAAGATTGTGGAAAATGATGGCCTTAAAGGCTAAGGACTCCCTGTGGAGAGATGGGAAGGCACCACCCACCACAGCTCCTATGACGTCATTCTTCCATCTCGTCGTAGATTTATTCTGAATTCTACGTGTATACGTCAATTATGTAAACATGACGTATACTACACAACGAACTGTGGGGAGCACGTGTTGTATTCAGGCAGTTGTGAAATCTGTCTAGCTCTGGGGCATCTAGTATGCGGATGCATGCTGTAGTTTGTATCTAGACAGTAGTTATTGTACTCCCCCTGAGTTCACCATTATGTCAGTTCATGTTCATGCGGTTATATGAAAAGAATTGAATGTTATTATTTTTAAGTTCAACTGGAGTCGACTTCGTCTATTAATGTTGTTCACCGTTGTTGTAACAGTAACATCTACTACCAGCTAATAAAAGACCATTCGCAACAGTCATTTAACTAATGTTGAGCTCCTCCCCTTGTTCACCTTGCGGCAATCACTATAGAAAATGATGGAAGCCTAAAAAGCTAACTTGAAGTTGGATGCAAAGAATCAGTTATTGGAAATCAGGAACAAATTATACGATTCCGATACCAAAAATAAAATTTCGATATTCCCTATCTCGATTCAGATGTATCGCCCATATACAAGCAATAACATGTCTACTAAAGGAACATCACGCCATCACTAGTTAATACATGTCTATTCAAGAAACATCACACACTAGCTATTTGATATACCATCACTAGTTAATACATGTCTATTCAAGAAACATCACACACTACCTATTGATATACCATCACTAGTTAATGTATGTCTATTCAAGAAACATCACACACTAGCTATTGATATACCATCAATAGTTAATACATGTCTATTCAAGAAACATCACACACTAGCTATTGATATACCATCATCAGTTAATACATGTCTACTGAAGGAACATATTTATATACAATGAACTTAAGAAAGGTAAATAAGGTCAGCTTTAATAATCAGCAAATGAAAGTTTATTTGAAGTTTGCTACAGAGTGAAAAGACGCAACACATCCACCAGCGCTTTTATCATAACACCATGAAGCGTGGGAAGACAACTCTGTCATCTTTACTCAGACTTTCTTACCTCCCCCTTAATGATACTTCTCAAAATCTACTAAATCTATATCATGTAATGTAGGAAAAAAAATATCCTGGGTTATTTCGTCCGCCCTAAACCTCGATTGTTTTTTTTTTCTCTCCTCAATGTCTAATCTTTCTGAATACATTTCATCTTTTTTTACCCTCCCACGTAAGGTTTAAAAAAATACAAACCTGGGTTCTTCTTCTTTCTCTCTAGCTCCCCTATCGACTAGACGCGATGCCGTATTCTCTTTCTTCCAGAAGTCGTTGACTTGTAAATTTAATTTTACTCCCGGATCTCTGTCCTTTGCCCCGGGCTTATTAAATAGTAACCTACTTGTGTTGAACATTACATTTTTATACTTGAAGTATTGCTAAAAGAGGGAGGGAAAAAATAACATCTGTGGGGTTAGTTTTATTTTATTTTTAAAAACATACTCGATTACTTGACAAGTACGGAAATAAATGAACCGCATTTTATTCTAAATCTGATAAAAAAAAACCCACATAAACAACAACAACAAAAAAAAAAACCCAGACATAGAACTAAGAATACACTTAGGTTTTATTCATCTTTAGATCAATATGATTTATTTCCACTTTATTTTTGTTGATTTGTGTTTTCATTTTAATCTAGCATCTCACTGGAAGGTGTACAAAGTAGATGATAATATAGTTTGTATTGTTAACTCACCGGTAGGTGTACAAAGTAGATAATGTTATACAGTGGCGTAGCGAGTTTAACTCGCGCCCGGGGCAAAATACTTTTTTAGCACCCCCCCCCTCCTATTCGAAAACTACAAAATATTATATGAAAAATATACCATTTGGCACCCCTTTGTGAGTAGCGCCCGGAGCATGATGCCCCCTTGCTCCCCCCTCACTATGCCACTGATGAATATAGTTTGTATTGTTATCTCAGTGGAATGTATACAAAGTAAATGATGATATTGTTTGTATTGTTAACTCCTAACTGTTTATAATAAAACTGAATGCTTGTTTCAAGCCCTGCAAATGACACTCGCCCTGTAAATGACACTCGCCCTGTAAATGACACTCGCCCTGCAAATGACACTCGCCCTGTAAATGACACTCGCCCTGTAAATGACACTCGCCCTGTAAATGACACTCACCCTGCAAATGACACTCGCCCTGTAAATGACACTCGCCCTGTAAATGACATTCGCCCTGCAAATGACACTCGCCCTGTAAATGACACTCGCCCTGCAAATGACACTCGCCCTGTAAATGACATCCTAAGCACACATAGTACTGCGAAGACCGCCTCTGCTCGCGTAGGTTGAGTGACCGCCGTTCAAATATTCGCCCCAACTCTTTCTCTCTCTCTCTCCCCCCCACCCCTAAAAAACAACAACAATAAACAAAACAACAATAGACAAACACCGTACTTCTTATCATCACCGACATGTCAGCTTCAGTAATTCATCAGTGTACCCCCCCCCCCCCCCCCCCAACCACCACCCTCATAGACATCTGACTATTTAGTTACATCAGCGCCAAATAGCCACAGCAGTAATGCAATGAGAGAAACCTCACACCATAATGTTCGGGTTAATTATAACAGTATGTCATACCATTGATGCATCGCTGAAATGTGAGCGTGGACTCAGTCTGTACTACTACTACTACTAGTTTATCTTTATTTAAAAAAAAAAAACAACAAAAAACAACAAGTTGTCAAGTAAACAACAACAACAACAAAGTACCCACCGTCTTCACGCACCCTCCTATACCCCATCCCCCTCCCTGCCTCCCACCTTTTTTCCCCCTCTCAGCATGACATGATCTAAAAGAAATACAATGTGTATTGAAAATGTGTCAGTGTAGTTCCGTCCCCTGGGATAAATCCTATTGGTCTGCACTTGTTGGTCAAAGTAATAATATGTGAACACCAAATCCAATTTTAGCGTGTGTATGACTTGTAAATATTACGTGAATACCTTTATCACGAGTTGTTATTGTGTGTACGTATTATGTTGATGAATCATGTACTAGAACCTGGTGACTATCATTATTTTTTGTTTATTTACTGTAATGAAGTCTGAGATTTCTGTTGATCGGTCTGACAAATAAAAAAAAAGTTAAAGAAATAAAGGAAGATTGGTCTATTTACAAGAAAGTAAACATTTGGATTGTGGGAAGAGTAGCGGGGACTCAAGCGAAGGAAAACATAACTCATGTAAAGAAAACTGTTATATACCTTTTAGTTATCTTACCTTTGTGTGCACTGTGATATGTTTGCGGTGAGGGTGTGTCTGTGTGTGTGGGTGGGGGAGGGGGTGGGGGTAAAGTCGAGAACATTTTCGACCAATGAAATGATCTTTATTTTTCCCCTACCAGTTATCAACCTGTTATTATTTTACAATGTTTGTATGTCTGTCTGTATGTATGTCTGTCTGTAGATCTCTATGTCTGTTGAGTCTTGATCAAGCCAATCGGTTACCGCTTGGGGGTAATTCAGGACACCTGATGTAATAATCTTGACGAGATTACGAGTCCACGTATTTGACATCACCGTGTGTGTCCACGTGTTTGACATCACCGTGTGTGTGTCCATGTATTTGACATTACCGTGTGTGTCCATGTATTTGACATCACCGTGTGTGTTCACGTATTTGACATCACCGTGTGTGTGTCCACGTGTTTGACATCACCGTATGTGTGTCCACGTATTTGACATCATCGTGTGTGTGTCCATGTATTTGACATCGCCGTGTGTGTCCACGTATTTGACATCGCCGTGTGTGTCCACGTATTTGACATCACCGTTTGTGTGTCCATGTATTTGACATCACCGTGTGTGTTCACGTATTTGACATCACGGTGTGTCCACGTATTTGACATCACCGTGTTGTGAACTTCATTCAGGAAAAACCAAGTAAAAAAAAATTTGAAGCAATTTATTGATTGAACGTTTTTCTTATTTTTTGTTTCACACGTATGTGTTAATACGCTAACACTCACAAATGTCAACTCAGTTAAATTCACGTATTGTTTTTTTTTTTTAATTTCCCTTTATCTATCTGGAGTATTACGTTCTTCGACTCTCATGAAGTTTAGTGTTGCGGAAGTTGATAATGACGTACTGGAATCAACGGTCTTTAATCCACAGATACGTTAGATAATCATTTTCTCAATGTCTTTATCTTATCTTCTCAAGTTATGTTCTCATCTATATAAGCTGAAGGCTTTCCCCCCAGATGTAGGTTAATTGGTTATTGATCTGAGACTGTGGATTAGACCAATCTACACAGATTTTGATTACGTCAAATCATCACCACTGTTTTTATTTCTTCCGTCCATCACGTCATAGCACGTACACAGAGAATTCGATGTGAAAGCCTAAGCGGGAAAACAACATCAACAGCCCGTTATGAAAATTAACGGTTGACCTACAATTTAAATCCTGACGAACTGGTGCTTCCAGGTTGAGAAAGTCACGTGACTTGAAGAGAGACGGGAATCAGATATACTTTCAGTCTAACGGTTTTCTTTTCTCTTACTTTCTGGTTGCCAAGGTAACACGCTGTTGGGGGAGCACTTCAGTTATGAGGATATAATAGTTACGACGTGAGATCAACACAGTTTTTTTTGCAAAAGCTACTTAGTGAGGACGTGGTTAGTCTGTTCATTCGTTTGTCTATTAATTTGTCTACTTTTTAAATTTTTTATTTCTTCCTGATCGTTTAAACTTTTCTTGCCATTTAATTATTCTTTTTTGTTCTATCAGTCTGGTAGTTTGTTTGCTGTCTCTGTTCACACATCTGTATGTCTATGTGTCTTTCTTACTGTCAATTTCTCAATTTAGTCCATTAGTGTCTATCCACTTTCTGTCTGTCCGTTTACTCTTTCAGTCCATCTACGTTGTTGCATGGCAACTTGTCCGTTTGTCCACCTGTCTACCCACCTGTCTGTCCACCTGTCTACCCACCTGTTTGTCCACCTGTCTACCCACCTGTTTGTCCACCTGTCTGCTCACCTGTCTGTCCACCTGTCTACCCACCTTTTTGTCCACCTGTCTACCCACCTGTCTGTCCACCTGTCTACCCACTTGTTTGTCTGACGAAATGTCCACCAGAGCATAAATCAACCTCTCAAACTAATCAGGTAGTTTATTGTAATCTGTGTGGACCATTTTAAGAGGACTTAATTAAAAGAAAACATTTCACGATTATCTCCGCGAGGATCGATCTCATAATAGTCGGTGGACGTACACCGCACGACCATCCGGTACCTCTCAGGTCAACATAACCACTGGTCAGTTGTTGTTTTTTGCCATCGAGATAAAACACCAACTAGGCACAATAACCAGGCACAGCGACCTATTTATTTAAATATAGGCCCCCCCCCTTTACCTCCTGATGGATGTCAGTGTAACGAACACCACTAAACATTGACATGACTGTCAACATTGACATTACTATAAAATTGACATTACTGTAACACTGACATTACTGTAGCATAGGCTTTGCTGTAGCATAGACATTACTGTAGCATAGACATCACTGTAACACTGACATTACTGTAGCATAGGCTTTGCTGTAGCATAGACATTACTGTAGCATAGACATTACTGTTATTTTGAGACTACTGTTTCATTGACATTAACAGTAACATTGACATTACTGTAACATTGACATGACCGTAACATTGATATTACTGTCACATTGTGGATTTCATTAGCCTTACGGCAATGTAACTTTTAACTGTAAAAACGTTTATTCCGAATTAAAAGCATTTTAAAATCTTAATTATATTACCAAAAATTTCATTTAATTGATCATATAAATGAACTTAAATTCCCCATAAACGTTTTGTAAATAACGTTAGTCTGCATATAACGTTTCTTTAGAACACGGAAATAAAAATGCCTTGGCTAATAAACCGACATCGACTAGAAGGGATATTGTCTAGATTTTGCTCAAGGGTTATGCCAAATTTAGAATCTGATAAAATAATAGCGATTTGGGTTCTGCGTTAAATCGAAAGTAAAGAATTAGTACAACAGTTTTCCGGTTTAAAATACAATCATGAAAAAAATCGGATCTGCCCGAAACCACAAATAACCTAGCCTACCGATCAAGCCTAAGGGACACACTCTGTGCAAAAGTTTTGCAGGGTTCAGCTAGTCAAAAACATTAGAATTCAAAAATTGTTTGTTTCGTATTATCGTGCATTTTTTATAAAAAATATAAAATTATGTTTAATGTGCGTTTGTGTGTGTGTGTTTTCAGCAGAATGAAGTAAATGAATTAGTTAGACATTCAAACAGAGAACTAAAAATATTTTAAATGCACCGATCATCAATTTTACTCAAATTCAGTAGTCCAATTGAAAGTTAAATCTGTCTAATGGTTTTAATATCAGCCGATTTCACAATGGACGCCATCAGCTAAATTAACAACAACGAAACCATCATCAACAACATCCTACATAAAATTTTCATTACAACAAGTAAGGTGGCAGTCAATTCTGTTCACCTAGGTTTAAACTCAGTTTAATTAAGTGTATGTCCTAGAGTTTTTTTTTAATCACTGTTAACTTTTTTATTTTTTTTTATTTTATTGCAATAAAAGACTTCCATACAGAGTAGAGGGATAGATTATATAAAACAAACGATTTAACATCAGAATATTTTCCCGTAACTTCTAGACCAATCAACTTGTGTTCTTTTATTGATCATGAATCTTTGATCTCCTCCTACCCCCTTCGGGGCCCATCTAACGTACAGGTGCATACACTGGTTTTTTTTTTATTATTCTCTCGAGTTTTTGTGTTTTGTAGTCGTAGGGGCGGGGGTAGGGGAAAAAAGGGGGGGGGGAGGGAAGGGACGAATTGAACATTTTTTAAAAATTATTTTAGATTACAGGTGGGGGGGGGGGGTTTAAAGCTTGAAGGGAAGGCATTTCATTGGGTCGTAGTTTAAGAAGTCAATGCATGGATGGCTGTCTGGCTGTATATGCACTTTTAATCACACTGTCACATTGAATAACGCCCATGTTGTTGAGTTCTATTTAATTTGTCTTGTCAGACACACGTGAAAGTCTTGTATAAAAAAGTTGCGTTTAAAGTGCATTTTTTTATTATGTATTGTCTCTTTGTAGATAAGAGTAAAATCCCTCCCCCCTCCTTACTATTTTGTTATCTCTCTCTTCCCCTGCTCCTCCATATTACGTATTCTATTTACCCCTACGTATTCTATTTACCCTTACATATTCTATTTACCCTTACGTATTCTATTTACCCTTACATATTCTATTTACCCTTACGTATTCTATTTACCCCTACGTATTCTATTTACCTTACATATTCTATTTACCCTTAAATATTCTATTTACCCCTACGTATTCTATTTACCCTTACATATTCTATTTACCCCTACGTATTCTATTTACGCCTACGTATTCTATTTACTCTTACGTATTCTGCATTTCATTACCCTCCCTTTTCTGTATTATCTTCCCTACATGTATTATATCCTCTCTCCCTCCTCCACCTATTCTGTTTTCAATTTTTCACTCTCTCTCTCTGGTATATTTTTCTGACATATTCTAGTTGAGAGACTTTTGCCATTATTGAAAAATAGAGATTTTTTTTTGTTCCGAAATTCCGCGTGCAACATTGTCTCCGAAATCGACATTTAAGTTACAAAATAACCGATCATTTGTGTGGGTGAAATACATAGAGTATGCTACAGCCCATTTAAGGGTCTGTTAAGACAATAAAGTAAAACGTTGATGTAGAGTCATCTTTGGAAAAAAAAATAGAAATGAATGTATCGGGTCACACCTTTGAATGTTGCCAAACACACGAAGAAAACAAAATATCCGTGGACACAAATAAAAATTTGAAAATGTCATCTAAAGGTCATATGTCATTCAGAGGCAGTGGTAACGATGTCGTCAACGAGCAGATGTAAAGAACTGTGACGCTGCTAGATCTGTCTGTCACTTACTGGTTAAACCTACTTACAAAAAAAAAAATATCATTTTGGACTGTAACCTAGTATAGATTGGTCTGTTTCAATTCATTCCAACTCCGTAAGACAATATTTATATTATTTTGGCTGCAGAGTTAAACTAGTGGTAACACGACCGCCCAAAATAAAATGATTTTAAATTGTGGATATGAAATGAATATTTTTTTTTTTAACTTTTTAACTGCAAAGGTGAACGATAGTACTGTACAGACCGGTGTTCAGAGCGGTATTGACGAATGTACTTTAACTTTCTCTCTCTCTCTCTCTCTCTCTCTCTCTCTCTCTCTCTCTCTCTCTCTCTCTCTTTCCACGAGTATAACAACCATACTATAATTGGCCATTTACGTCTGACCATTTTTTCTTTTCGCCCGTGTACGTGTGGTCATTTATGTTTGTCTTTTATGACCGAAGAATTTGTTACGAGGCGTTGTATACACTGGTTCATTGACTGACACATGACGCTGTATGACACGTCACATCAACTGACCATTCGTTAAAGTACCTGTGGGGAGTTATCTTATTCTAACCCTCAGGCTAGAGAAGAGAGTGTTTAGCCGGCTATCTATCTATCTATCTATCTATCTATCTATCTATCTATCTATCTATCTATCTATCTATCTATCTATCTATCTATCTATCTATCTATCTATCTATCTATCTATCTATCTATCTATCTATCTATCTATCTATCTATCTATCTATCTATCTATCTATCTATCTATCTATCTATCTATCTATCTATCTATCTATCTATCTATCTATCTATCTATCTATCTATCTATCTATCTATCTATCTATCTATCTATCTATCTATCTATCTATCTTATCTATCCAATATCTATCTATCTATCTATCTATCTATCTATCTATCTATCTATCTATCTATCTATCTATCTATCTATCTATCTATCTATCTATCTATCTATCTATCTATCTATCTATCTATCTATCTATCTATCTATCTATCTATCTATCTATCTATCTATAGTCATCTCTCTGTCCCTTTCTTTCTTTCTCTTTCTCTCTATTATATATTTATATATGTACATACCATTTATGGAAGTGCCTGGTCTATGCCAAAAAAAAAAAACATTTTACTAAAACACCGAGTACTTACATTTTTTACAGGTAAGTTTTATTAGCTAGCCCAGATAACAGTCTTCGTTTCAATCGATTACCACAGCATTGCGCGGGAAGATTGATTGCCACGTGACACTTTAAACATATCTCTTGCTGATAACCGACACCATGTGAGGGATGGGGCATATTAGGGTAAATAAATTAATGCTAATTTCCTAAACAATCTATATTTCATCCATCACAAATTACAATTTAACCCCCGGAGATTAAAACTTTTACTGGACAAAGTGTTAAAACAGTAATTATTTAATCTCTGTGTTAAATTAAAACTAAACGCTAAATAAAGACACAAAATTATTTTTAAAAAAATCTTTGCCTGCCTTTGTGTCTATTTTTGAGAATGATATCGCAGACTGAATTCTGTTGTATCATGTGGTCAAATTTACTGCATTAAAAGCGCAGTCCGATGTATTAGTAAAAAAATTAGTAAAAAAAAAGTTCCCTTAGCCCTAACGGGCCATAGGGGCAGATGAAGTGTAGAATTCATCTGTTTCTATAACCAAGTGATTGTGTGGTTAGCACAACGCCCAGCCGTCTTTACTTCCCAAACTTAAGTCAGGTACCCATTTAAAGCTGGGTGGACTTGTGGGACGACTTTGAAACACATTTGACCTGGAAAAATTCCCATGGTTCTCACCGAGGATCGAACCGAGGACTCTCAGGTCAACAGTTGAGTGTCTACACCACTCGTCCCACTATCATAATTAGTACTGGTGGTGTAATTATTTTATGTAGCAGGGCATACTTTAACAATATAACTGGGTAGAAACAACACAAATGATCTTGTTGACCAAATCTTAGTGTGCATCATAGTGTGCACCATAGTGTGCACCATAATGTGCACCATAGTGTGCAATGCAAATTAATGAACAATATATTGTGGTACATTTTGTCATGCCCAGGTTACTGAACTCTAGAAAGATGCGCACCAACTTTACCTCGTTCACAAAAGTGGTATGTTTTTAGTACTATAATTTATTCAAAAAATAAAAATACTGCTTTTGTGTATAATAGCTTGGACATACATATATACATACAGTAGTTCACAAGTATAAATGGAGAGAAAAGAAATACACAATAATTGTGCGAAGAATGTCGTAAATTGACCCAATTGCCGTCGTGTTTTAGCTCCGTGGTCCATAATATCTCCCGGGAGTCCAAAATGGAACGCCTACACATATTTTTTTTCAAGATATAAATACGTCATTCTTTAGTTGAGTCACTTGATCGATATATAATGAGCTTAACCAAAAAAAAAAAACAACACGTATCTCTATAAATGATAGCGGTGAGGGATCTGCGTTAGATGGAAAGTAAAGAATTAATACAACAGTATTCCAGTTTAAAATCTTCAAACGTAAACAATAGTAATAAAAATCATGAAAAAATCGGATCTGTCCGAAACCAAAAATAACCTAGCCTACCGATCAAACCTAAGGGAATATAACTCTATGCAAAGGCTCTGCAGCGTAAAGCTAGTAATACAATAAACAACAACTTTGTATGGTATAAAAGAACTTGTTTACAGTTACAGTCCCCTCAGACCTAATGGCTGGTATTTCAAAGTGATTATGCTGGCCAATTATAGAGGTTTTACCTGTCGAGTTAAGTCTTCCATTGGTAAATGTCGTGTGTTATTGATTGGCAAAAAATATTTAAAAATGGGAAGACGATCACGTTGAATGTTTATGCAACAGGGAAAGATAAATCTTCCATCGAACTTGGTTATTGTCACGGGTTGTGACTAATCTGTCGAAACCATTCCCTTTGTTCAGACCCTTGACTCACAAGCCCCCCCCCTAAATAACATTAATACGTTTATTATACAATGTATAGTAGTATACGTTCCCGTTCTCCCACCACCACCCTTTTTACCCCACCCCCGTAATTGCGTCATATCGCAGGTGGACAGCGGAACTCAGATGAAAAAACCTCCGTCGACGAACAATGCCACGGTTGGCAGAAACACGTTACATTCCACGGGGGATTCTCTCTGACCACTTTTGTGCAAATGCCGACAAAGGATAGATGTCCAGTTACTTCTATCTTTGTCGGTATGACGTACCTCCACCTCCACCCCCCATCTAGGCTCCACCCCCTGATTTGACAGAAAAGGATGTTAGATGATTGGTCAGGAGGTCACGCAAGAAAGGGTATTTGAGTAATGTAGGATAGTTTGATACACATTCGACCGGTGGGCCGAGTCGTGGGCAGTTGACATTCGACTGAGTGATAGAGAGTCGATTGATGTGTCTCTGTTGGAGAGAAGTGAGAGGGAGATAGAGAAAGAGAGAGAGTTAAATCGTGATAACGTCATTATTCCCCTTATTCATTTTATATTGGATTATTTTGCTGCAGTTTGGATTATCGCTGTTTATGATATAAGTCACCAGATCCCTGTTACGGACTGGTGCCTTTGTATAAATAAAATATACTTTGTTGTTGTACACACGACTTGTTGAATTGATCATCGTCACTTGTTTTACGTTTAATTGCTGGTGAGACTGTGTGTGGTAGAAACACAAATACAAATACGGGTCACCATTGAGTCAGCCCTCATACTCTTAGCAACAAGCCAAGGGCACCCTCACAGGGGTCCTCAACAGTTATCTCTCATGAATTAACATACCGCAACATCTGATCGGGAATATTTCTTTTTTAAATTGGATCTGGAATTTTCCAGAAGCATCCGGGTAAACTAGTTCAATAATGGTACGCAAAATAAACATTTTTTTTATTTATATCGGTGTGAATATTAGATTTTAAAAGGTGTCTGGATTAGGCATTTTTTAAAACATTCCCTGTATATAACAAATAGAAAACGATACGGCTAGCCAAGTAGTTTAAAAATTATTTTATCCAAACACGAATTATGAATTGCTTATGAAAAGTAAAGAAAAACAAGACAATAGACTTATTGTCTATTGAAGAGGTGGGCCAATCTTTTGAACCGCGGACCACAACGGCTTCTTAAATTTAAAGAAAGGCCGGACCAAGTGCATTTGGATGGCGTTTTAAAATTTAATGATAAGAATTAAAATTAAAACTATGTACTATATATAGGTGAAACCATTGGCTATAAATGGTACAAACCAAGTTTTATATATATATATATATATATATATATATATATATATATATATAAAACCATGTAACATTATATATATATCTTATATATGGTCGAGTGATATGGTCAGTTGGAAAGAAGCAGAGTGCGGTCCGTATCAAACAACCAGACGTGTCAGACATGGCGTAGTTTGACCCTGTCTGGTCAGTTCCATGCTACAGACTACAGTTTCTATAACATATAAGGGTGGGTATATATTTGTTTTAAATATAATACTTTATTTAAATGGAGGGGGGTAGTTGGTTTATATTATAAAACGTAAGTAAACAAAAGAAATGAAAACTCGTGAAATCTCTCTGTAGATGGGGGTAGAGTCTATGTTATATAATTATAAAGAGGAGGAACCTGCATAATTTGTACACATTTATTATGATGATGATGGGGAAGGGGAGGTAAAATGTTTTGATCGTGTGTACTTTTTTTTAAACATGCAATCTATTTCGTTAGAATTTACAAGATAATTTACAAAATACACCCTGTCATCTATTGTTCAAAATATTAACATACATTATGTTGCGTTAGATCTATTTAAACGTACACATGCGCAGGAAGTTTACAACACAAACACATTACTATTGACCATTCAAGCACAACAAACTTTAAAACAGCACACTGTAAAACAGCCAATTATAAAACAGAAAACAATAAGACAGCAAACTATAAAACAGCAAACTATAAAACAGCAAAATGTAAAACAGCAAACAATAAAACAGCAAACTGTAAAATAGCAAACTGTAAAACAGCAAACTATAAAACAGCAAACTGTAAAACAGCAAACAATAAAACAGCAAACAATAAAACAGCTAACTGTAAAACAGCAAACTATAAATTAGCAAACTATAAATTAGCAAACTATAAAACAGCAAACTATAAAACAGCAAACTGTAAAACAGCAAACTGTAAAACAGCAAACATAGGAATAATAAACTTTTCTCTGCCAAACAAACAATTATATCTATTATTTTTAACAAGTGTTAAGTCTTACTGCTGTGTTTAATGTATCGTTTGTCTGAAGTAATTCACTGGATCCTTTCATCTGTACGGCTGAAGACAAAGATGGCATTTTTGATGAAGCAATAAATAATTGAAGACTGGACTTCATAACTTCAGGTATCTGGCACTCCACATCTGCAATTCCTCTTCCCATATTTTGGTTTTAATCATCAGCTCAATTTATTTTTTATTTAATTCATGAAGTTTTCGGCAGTGGAGATAGTTTAAAAGAGAAAATTTATGCTTGTAGATTTTTTTGTGGAAAATAACACGAAAAAATCATAAATTCTGAAAAATGTCATATTTTAAATATTTCTCTTTATACTTCATATCAATAACGTATAAAAAAATAAAGTAACATTAAAAATATGAAAAAATCTGTTGATTATAAATTGTGCATTTCATGTCAGGAACACAATTTCCTCTTTATTAGGAGTTTGAAAAAAAAATGAAAAATACAATGTTAGATTGTTTGTAAACAGAAAATACAGTGTTAGATTGTTTGTAAACGGAAAATACGGTGCTAGATTGTTTGTAAATAGAAAATGTTAGATTGTTTGTAAATAGAAAATACAAATGTTAGATTGTTTGTAAATAGAAAATACAGTGTTAGATTGTTTGTAAATAGAAAATACAAGTGTTAGATTGTTTGTAAATAGAAAATACAAGTGTTAGATTGTTTGTAAATAGAAAATACAAGTGTTAGATTGTTTGTAAATAGAAAATACAAGTGTTAGGATTTTTGTAAATAGAAAACACAGTGTTAAATTGTTTGTAAATAGAAAATACAGTGTTAGATTCTTTGTAAATAGAAAATACAGTGTTAGATTGTTTGTAAATAGAAAATACAATGTTAGTTTGTTTGTAAATAGAAAATACAGTGTAAGATTGTTGGTAAATAGAAAATACAACTGTTAGAGTGTTTGTAAATAGAAAATACAAGTGTTAGATTGTTTTTAAATAGAAAATACAAGTGTTAGATTGTTTGTAAATAGAAAATACAACTGTTAGATTGTTTGTAAATAGAAAATACAGTGTTAGATTGTTTGTAAATAGAAAATACAGTGTTAGATTGTTTGTAAATAGAAAATACAAGTGTTTGATTTTTTGTAAACAGAAAATACAAGTGTTAGATTTTTTGTAAACAGAAAATACAAGTGTTGGATTGTTTGTAAATAGAACATACAAGTGTTAGATTGTTTGTAAATAGAAAATACAGTGTTAGATTGTTTGTAAATAGAAAATACAGTGTTAGATTGTTTGTAAATAGAAAATACAGTGTTAGTTTGTTTGTAAATAGAAAATACAGTGTTAGATTGTTGGTAAATAGAAAATACAACTGTTAGATTGTTTGTAAATAGAAAATACAAGTGTTAGATTGTTTGTAAATAGAAAATACAGGTGTTAGATTATTTGTAAATAGAAAATACAGTGTTAGATTGTTTGTAAATAGAAAATACAGTGTTAGATTGTTTGTAAATAGAAAATACAAGTGTTAGATTGTTTGTAAACAGAAAATACAAGTGTTAGATTTTTTGTAAACAGAAAATGCAAGTGTTAGATTGTTTGTAAACAGAAAATACAAGTGTTAGATTGTTTGTAAATAGAAAATACAGTGTAAGATTGTTTAAATAGAAAATACAAGTGTAAGATTGTTTGTAAATAGAAAATACAAGTGTTAGATTGTTTGTAAATAGAAAATACAAGTGTTAGATTGTTTGTAAATAGAAAATACAAGTGTTAGATTGTTTGTAAATAGAAAATACAGTGTTAGATTGTTTGTAAATAGAAAATACAGTGTTAGATTGTTTTTAAAGAGAAAATACAAGTGTTAGATTGTTTGTAAACAGAAAATACAAGTGTTAGATTGTTTGTAAACAGAAAATACAAGTGTTAGATTGTTTGTAAACAGAAAATACAAGTGTTAGATTGTTTGTAAAATAGAAAATACAGTGTTAGATTGTTTGTAAATAGAAAATACAAGTGCTAGATTATTTGTAAATAGAAAATACAAGTGTTAGATTGTTTGTAAATAGAAAAAACAAGTGTTAGATTGTTTGTAAATAGAAAATACAGTGTTAGTTTGTTTGTAAATAGAAAATACAGTGTAAGATTGTTTGTAAATAGAAAATACAGTGTTAGATTGTTTGTAAATAGAAAATACAGTGTTAGATTTTTTGTAAATAGAAAATACAGTGTTAGATAGTTTGTAAATAGAAAATACAAGTGTTAGATTGTTTGTAAATAGAAAATACAAGTGTTAGATTGTTTGTAAATAGAAAATACAAGTGTTAGATTGTTTGTAAATAGAAAATACAGTGTTAGATAGTTTGTAAATAGAAAATTCAAGTGTTAGATTTTTTGTAAATAGAAAATATAAGTGTTAGTTCGTTTGTAAATAGAAAATACAGTGTTAGATTGTTTGTAAATAGAAAATACAGTGTTAGATTGTTTGTTAATAGAAAATACAGTGTTAGATTGTTTGTAAACAGAAAATACAAGTGTTAGATTGTTTGTAAACAGAAAATACAAGTGTTAGATTGTTTGTAAATAGAAAATACAAGTGTTAGATTGTTTGTAAATAGAAAATACAAGTGTTAGATTGTTTGTAAATAACAAATACAAGTGTTAGATTGTTTGTAAATAGAAAATACAGTGTTAGATTGTTTTTAAAGAGAAAATACAAGTGTTAGATTGTTTGTAAACAGAAAATACAAGTGTTAGTTTGTTTGTAAACAGAAAATGCAAGTGTTAGATTGTTTGTAAAATAGAAAATACAGTGTTAGATTGTTTGTAAATAGAAAACACAAGTGCTAGATTATTGGTAAATAGAAAATACAAGTGTTAGATTGTTTGTAAATAGAAAAAACAAGTGTTAGATTGTTTGTAAATAGAAAGTACAAGTGTTAGATTGTTTGTAAATAGAAAATACAAGTGTTAGATTGTTTGTAAATAGAAAACACAGTGTTAAATTGTTTGTAAATAGAAAATACAGTGTTAGATTCTTTGTAAATAGAAAATACAGTGTTAGATTGTTTGTAAATAGAAAATACAGTGTTAGTTTGTTTGTAAATAGAAAATACAGTGTAAGATTGTTGGTAAATAGAAAATACAACTGTTAGATTGTTTGTAAATAGAAAATACAGTGTTAGATTGTTTGTAAATAGAAAATACAGTGTTAGATTGTTTGTAAATAGAAAATACAAGTGTTTGATTTTTTGTAAACAGAAAATACAAGTGTTAGATTTTTTGTAAACAGAAAATACAAGTGTTGGATTGTTTGTAAATAGAAAATACAAGTGTTAGATTGTTTGTAAATAGAAAATACAGTGTTAGTTTGATTGTAAATAGAAAATACAGTGTTAGATTGTTGGTAAATAGAAAATACAAGTGTTAGATTGTTTGTAAATAGAAAATACAGGTGTTAGATTATTTGTAAATAGAAAATACAGTGTTAGATTGTTTGTAAATAGAAAATACAGTGTTAGATTGTTTGTAAATAGAAAATACAAGTGTTAGATTGTTTGTAAATAGAAAATACAGTGTTAGATTGTTTGTAAATAGAAAATACAGTGTTAGATTGTTTGTAAATAGAAAATATAGTGTTAGATAGTTTGTAAATAGAAAATACAAGTGTTAGATTGTTTGTAAATAGAAAGTACAAGTGTTAGATTGTTTGTAAATAGAAAATACAGTGTTAGATTGTTTGTAAATAGAAAATACAGTGTTAGAATGTTTGTAAACAGAAAATACAAGTGTTAGATTGTTTGTAAACAGAAAATACAAGTGTTAGATTTTTTGTAAACAGAAAATACAAGTGTTAGATTGTTTGTAAACAGAAAATACAAGTGTTAGATTGTTTGTAAATAGAAAATACAGTGTAAGATTGTTTGTAAATAGAAAATACAAGTGTAAGATTGTTTGTAAATAGAAAATACAAGTGTTAGATTGTTTGTAAATAGAAAATACAAGTGTTAGATTGTTTGTAAATAGAAAATACAAGTGTTAGATTGTTTGTAAATAGAAAATACAGTGTTAGATTGTTTGTAAATAGAAAATACAGTGTTAGATTGTTTTTAAAGAGAAAATACAAGTGTTAGATTGTTTGTAAACAGAAAATACAAGTGTTAGATTGTTTGTAAAATAGAAAATACAAGTGTTAGATTGTTTGTAAACAGAAAATACAAGTGTTAGATTGTTTGTAAAATAGATAATACAGTGTTAGATTGTTTGTAAATAGAAAATACAAGTGCTAGATTATTTGTAAATAGAAAATACAAGTGTTAGATTGTTTGTAAATAGAAAAAACAAGTGTTAGATTGTTTGTAAATAGAAAGTACAAGTGTTAGATTGTTTGTAAATAGAAAATACAAGTGTTAGATTGTTTGTAAATAGAAAATACAGTGTTAGATTGTTTGTAAATAGAAAATACAAGTGTTAGATTGTTTGTAAATAGAAAATACAAGTGTTAGATTGTTTGTAAATAGAAAATACAAGTGTTAGATTGTTTGTAAATAGAAAATACAAGTGTTAGATTGTTTGTAAATAGAAAATACAGTGTTAGATTGTTTGTAAATAGAAAATACAGTGTTAGATTGTTTTTAAAGAGAAAATACAAGTGTTAGATTGTTTGTAAACAGAAAATACAGTGTTAGTTTGTTTGTAAACAGAAAATGCAAGTGTTAGATTGTTTGTAAAATAGAAAATACTGTGTTAGATTGTTTGTAAATAGAAAACACAAGTGCTAGATTATTTGTAAATAGAAAATACAAGTGTTAGATTGTTTGTAAATAGAAAATACAGTGTTAGATAGTTTGTAAATAGAAAATACAGTGTTAGATTGTTTGTAAATAGAAAATACAAGTGTTTGATTTTTTGAAAACAGAAAATACAAGTGTTAGATTTTTTGTAAACAGAAAATACAAGTGTTAGATTGTTTGTAAATAGAAAATACAAGTGTTAGATTGTTTGTAAATAGAAAATACAGTGTTAGATAGTTTGTAAATAGAAAATACAGTGTTAGATTGTTTGTAAATAGAAAATACAAGTGTTTGATTTTTTGAAAACAGAAAATACAAGTGTTAGATTGTTGGTAAATAGAAAATACAACTGTTAGATTGTTTGTAAATAGAAAATACAAGTGTTAGATTGTTTGTAAATAGAAAATACAGGTGTTAGATTGTTTGTAAATAGAAAATACAGTGTTAGATTGTTTGTAAATAGAAAATACAAGTGTTAGATTGTTTGTAAATAGAAAATACAGTGTTAGATAGTTTGTAAATAGAAAATACAGTGTTAGATTGTTTGTAAATAGAAAATACAAGTGTTTGATTTTTTGAAAACAGAAAATACAAGTGTTAGATTGTTGGTAAATAGAAAATACAACTGTTAGATTGTTTGTAAATAGAAAATACAAGTGTTAGATTGTTTGTAAATAGAAAATACAGTGTTAGATTGTTTGTAAATAGAAAATACAGTGTTAGATTGTTTGTAAATAGAAAATACAGTGTTAGTTTGTTTGTAAATAGAAAATACAGTGTTAGATTGTTGGTAAATAGAAAATACAACTGTTAGATTGTTTGTAAATAGAAAATACAAGTGTTAGATTGTTTGTAAATAGAAAATACAGGTGTTAGATTATTTGTAAATAGAAAATACAGTGTTAGATTGTTTGTAAATAGAAAATACAGTGTTAGATTGTTTGTAAATAGAAAATACAAGTGTTAGATTGTTTGTAAATAGAAAATACAGTGTTAGATTGTTTGTAAATAGAAAATACAGTGTTAGATTGTTTGTAAATAGAAAATATAGTGTTAGATAGTTTGTAAATAGAAAATACAAGTGTTAGATTGTTTGTAAATAGAAAATACAAGTGTTAGATTGTTTGTAAATAGAAAATACAAGTGTTAGATTGTTTGTAAACAGAAAATACAAGTGTTAGATTGTTTGTAAATAGAAAATACAGTGTAAGATTGTTTGTAAATAGAAAATACAAGTGTAAGATTGTTTGTAAATAGAAAATACAAGTGTTAGATTGTTTGTAAATAGAAAATACAAGTGTTAGATTGTTTGTAAATAGAAAATACAAGTGTTAGATTGTTTGTAAATAGAAAATACAGTGTTAGATTGTTTGTAAATAGAAAATACAGTGTTAGATTGTTTTTAAAGAGAAAATACAAGTGTTAGATTGTTTGTAAACAGAAAATACAAGTGTTAGATTGTTTGTAAAATAGAAAATACAAGTGTTAGATTGTTTGTAAACAGAAAATACAAGTGTTAGATTGTTTGTAAAATAGATAATACAGTGTTAGATTGTTTGTAAATAGAAAATACAAGTGCTAGATTATTTGTAAATAGAAAATACAAGTGTTAGATTGTTTGTAAACAGAAAATACAAGTGTTAGATTGTTTGTAAAATAGAAAATACAAGTGTTAGATTGTTTGTAAACAGAAAATACAAGTGTTAGATTGTTTGTAAAATAGATAATACAGTGTTAGATTGTTTGTAAATAGAAAATACAAGTGCTAGATTATTTGTAAATAGAAAATACAAGTGTTAGATTGTTTGTAAATAGAAAAAACAAGTGTTAGATTGTTTGTAAATAGAAAGTACAAGTGTTAGATTGTTTGTAAATAGAAAATACAAGTGTTAGATTGTTTGTAAATAGAAAATACAGTGTTAGATTGTTTGTAAATAGAAAATACAGTGTTAGATTGTTTGTAAATAGAAAATACAAGTGTTAGATTGTTTGTAAATAGAAAATACAAGTGTTAGATTGTTTGTAAATAACAAATACAAGTGTTAGATTGTTTGTAAATAGAAAATACAGTGTTAGATTGTTTGTAAATAGAAAATACAGTGTTAGATTGTTTTTAAAGAGAAAATACAAGTGTTAGATTGTTTGTAAACAGAAAATACAGTGTTAGTTTGTTTGTAAACAGAAAATGCAAGTGTTAGATTGTTTGTAAAATAGAAAATACTGTGTTAGATTGTTTGTAAATAGAAAACACAAGTGCTAGATTATTTGTAAATAGAAAATACAAGTGTTAGATTGTTTGTAAATAGAAAATACAGTGTTAGATAGTTTGTAAATAGAAAATACAGTGTTAGATTGTTTGTAAATAGAAAATACAAGTGTTTGATTTTTTGAAAACAGAAAATACAAGTGTTAGATTTTTTGTAAACAGAAAATACAAGTGTTAGATTGTTTGTAAATAGAAAATACAAGTGTTAGATTGTTTGTAAATAGAAAATACAGTGTTAGATTGTTTGTAAATAGAAAATACAGTGTTAGATTGTTTGTAAATAGAAAATACAGTGTTAGTTTGTTTGTAAATAGAAAATACAGTGTTAGATTGTTGGTAAATAGAAAATACAACTGTTAGATTGTTTGTAAATAGAAAATACAAGTGTTAGATTGTTTGTAAATAGAAAATACAGGTGTTAGATTATTTGTAAATAGAAAATACAGTGTTAGATTGTTTGTAAATAGAAAATACAGTGTTAGATTGTTTGTAAATAGAAAATACAAGTGTTAGATTGTTTGTAAATAGAAAATACAGTGTTAGATTGTTTGTAAATAGAAAATACAGTGTTAGATTGTTTGTAAATAGAAAATATAGTGTTAGATAGTTTGTAAATAGAAAATACAAGTGTTAGATTGTTTGTAAATAGAAAATACAAGTGTTAGATTGTTTGTAAATAGAAAATACAAGTGTTAGATTGTTTGTAAACAGAAAATACAAGTGTTAGATTGTTTGTAAATAGAAAATACAGTGTAAGATTGTTTGTAAATAGAAAATACAAGTGTAAGATTGTTTGTAAATAGAAAATACAAGTGTTAGATTGTTTGTAAATAGAAAATACAAGTGTTAGATTGTTTGTAAATAGAAAATACAAGTGTTAGATTGTTTGTAAATAGAAAATACAGTGTTAGATTGTTTGTAAATAGAAAATACAGTGTTAGATTGTTTTTAAAGAGAAAATACAAGTGTTAGATTGTTTGTAAACAGAAAATACAAGTGTTAGATTGTTTGTAAAATAGAAAATACAAGTGTTAGATTGTTTGTAAACAGAAAATACAAGTGTTAGATTGTTTGTAAAATAGATAATACAGTGTTAGATTGTTTGTAAATAGAAAATACAAGTGCTAGATTATTTGTAAATAGAAAATACAAGTGTTAGATTGTTTGTAAATAGAAAAAACAAGTGTTAGATTGTTTGTAAATAGAAAGTACAAGTGTTAGATTGTTTGTAAATAGAAAATACAAGTGTTAGATTGTTTGTAAATAGAAAATACAGTGTTAGATTGTTTGTAAATAGAAAATACAGTGTTAGATTGTTTGTAAATAGAAAATACAGTGTTAGTTTGTTTGTAAATAGAAAATACAGTGTAAGATTGTTGGTAAATAGAAAATACAACTGTTAGATTGTTTGTAAATAGAAAATACAAGTGTTAGATTGTTTGTAAATAGAAAATACAAGTGTTAGATTGTTTGTAAATAACAAATACAAGTGTTAGATTGTTTGTAAATAGAAAATACAGTGTTAGATTGTTTGTAAATAGAAAACACAAGTGCTAGATTATTTGTAAATAGAAAATACAAGTGTAAGATTGTTTGTAAATAGAAAAAACAAGTGTTAGATTGTTTGTAAATAGAAAGTACAAGTGTTAGATTGTTTGTAAATAGAAAATACAAGTGTTAGATTGTTTGTAAATAGAAAACACAGTGTTAAATTGTTTGTAAATAGAAAATACAGTGTTAGATTCTTTGTAAATAGAAAATACAGTGTTAGATTGTTTGTAAATAGAAAATACAGTGTTAGTTTGTTTGTAAATAGAAAATACAGTGTAAGATTGTTGGTAAATAGAAAATACAACTGTTAGATTGTTTGTAAATAGAAAATACAAGTGTTAGATTGTTTGTAAATAGAAAATACAAGTGTTAGATTGTTTGTAAATAGAAAATACAGTGTTAGATTGTTTGTAAATAGAAAATACAGTGTTAGATTGTTTGTAAATAGAAAATACAAGTGTTAGATTGTTTGTAAACAGAAAATACAAGTGTTAGATTTTTTGTAAACAGAAAATACAAGTGTTAGATTGTTTGTAAACAGAAAATACAAGTGTTAGATTGTTTGTAAATAGAAAATACAGTGTAAGATTGTTTGTAAATAGAAAATACAAGTGTAAGATTGTTTGTAAATAGAAAATACAAGTGTTAGATTGTTTGTAAATAGAAAATACAAGTGTTAGATTGTTTGTAAATAGAAAATACAAGTGTTAGATTGTTTGTAAATAGAAAATACAGTGTTAGATTGTTTGTAAATAGAAAATACAGTGTTAGATTGTTTTTAAAGAGAAAATACAAGTGTTAGATTGTTTGTAAACAGAAAATACAAGTGTTAGATTGTTTGTAAACAGAAAATACAAGTGTTAGTTTGTTTGTAAACAGAAAAAACAAGTGTTAGATTGTTTGTAAAATAGAAAATACAGTGTTAGATTGTTTGTAAATAGAAAATACAAGTGCTAGATTATTTGTAAATAGAAAATACAAGTGTTAGATTGTTTGTAAATAGAAAAAACAAGTGTTAGATTGTTTGTAAATAGAAAGTACAAGTGTTAGATTGTTTGTAAATAGAAAATACAAGTGTTAGATTGTTTGTAAACAGAAAATACAGTGTTAGATTGTTTGTAAATAGAAAATACTGTGTTAGATTGTTTGTAAATAGAAAATACAGTGTTAGTTTGTTTGTAAATAGAAAATACAGTGTAAGATTGTTTGTAAATAGAAAATACAGTGTTAGATTGTTTGTAAATAGAAAATACAGTGTTAGATTGTTTGTAAATAGAAAATACAGTGTTAGATTGTTTGTAAATAGAAAATACAAGTGTTAGATTGTTTGTAAATAGAAAATATAAGTGTTAGTTTGTTTGTAAATAGAAAATACAGTGTAAGATTGTTTGTAAATAGAAAATACAACTGTTAGATTGTTTGTAAATAGAAAATACAAGTGTTAGATTGTTTGTAAATAGAAAATACAAGTGTTAGATTGTTTGTAAATAGAAAATACAGTGTTAGATAGTTTGTAAATAGAAAATTCAAGTGTTAGATTTTTTGTAAATAGAAAATATAAGTGTTAGTTCGTTTGTAAATAGAAAATACAGTGTTAGATTGTTTGTAAATAGAAAATACAGTGTTAGATTGTTTGTTAATAGAAAATACAGTGTTAGATTGTTTGTAAACAGAAAATACAAGTGTTAGATTGTTTGTAAACAGAAAATACAAGTGTTAGATTTTTTGTAAACAGAAAATACAAGTGTTAGATTTTTTGTAAACAGAAAATACAAGTGTTAGATTGTTTGTAAAATAGAAAATACAGTGTTAGATTGTTTGTAAAATAGAAAATACAGTGTTAGATTGTTTGTAAACAGAAAATACAAGTGTTAGTTTGTTTGTAAATAGAAAACACAGTGCTAGATTGTTTGTAAATAGAAAATGTTTGATTGTTTGTAAATAGGAAATGTTAGATTGTTTGTAAATAGAAAGTACAGTGCTAGATTGTTTGTAAATAGAACATGTTAGATTGTTTGTAAATAGAAAATACTGTATTAGGTTGTTTGTAAATAGAAAATGTTAGATCGTTTATAAATAGAAAATACAGTGTTACATTGTTTGTGATTATCGCTGTTTACGAGATATCACAGTATGTCTGGCACATAACAAGAAGATAGTTTGTGCCATGGATAGTACAGATGGGCGTGCGGTTGGGATCTTGACTATCGGCCTGAAGATCCTGGGTTTGATCGCCACTAAAAGATCCAATATTTTTTTTCAGGTCATGATAAAAGTTCTCATGTCCGCCCTGTCTTAAATGAACGTCAGACATTAGTTTTGGGGGAAAATAAAAGCCTCTGAGAACAGTTCTAGTCACTTGTCTATGTATATCGTGGTAGATCCGATGTTCTAGCACCATAGGTTAAAGATAAGAATGAAACAGCTAGTCAAAAGCTGCAAAATAAAAACTGTTTCCTTAGTGGTTTATAGACTGGGGAATAGACAGTGAGCAAGTTTGTTATCGCCTGTCAATAGATATGTCAGTCTATCTATCTGATATGGATGTTTCAGTCTATCTATCTGATATGGATGTTTCAGTCTATCTATCTGATATAAATGTTTCAGTCTATCTATCTGGTATGGATGTTTCTGTCTATCTATCTGATATGGATGTTTCAGTCTATCTATCTGATATGAATGTTTCAGTGTTTCAGTCTATCTATCTGATATGAATCTTTCAGTCCATCTGATTGTTAGTGTGTTTAAAAAGGTAAGCGTGAAGTAATGTTTGTAAAGAAACTGTGTAGCGTATTATGTAAAGTTTCTCTGTGGTACTTAGAAAAAAAATCAATTCACAACGTAACTTTCTTTCGATCGATAGCATATTGACTAAAAACGATATTGCGCTGTGCTATTAGAGCATTTCGTTTTGCCATTTAATGTGCATACTATTCAACACATAATATAAATAAAAGCGTTTTGAGCTCTGCGTTAAATCGAAAGTAAATAATTAATACAACAGTATTCCAGTTTAAAATACAATCATGAAAAAATCGGATCTGCCCGAAACCAAAAATAACCTAGCCTAAGGGGATATAACTCTATGCAAAGGTTTTGCAGGGTACAGCTAGTATCATATAATGTCAATGAAATACTTTCATCTTCTTGATATATTTTCATATAAGTAACGTCCTATTAACGACACTAAGCTGTCTGACAATATTTTGTTTTTAAATTCACATGGGGGGGGGGGATTTTAGGAGAAAGGATTTATAAAAAAAAACTCAGATCTAGTGACATATGTCATATCTTTGCTTTGTCAAAATAAGATGCACTGATATCTGTTGTATTAAAGGATATGTTGTATCTTTCATTTATGTGATAAGTCAGATTAAGATAATGTATCTGTCATTTCTGTGATATGTCATGCTAGCATGTAACGGTATCTGTATTATCTGCGGCATCGATACACTGGTATCGAGTGCTACGGTGTAAGTAAGGTTTGTGTACTAATCCCAGTCTAAGTCACTCGTGAGGCAGATATAAGGGTGGGGACGTCAAGGTGAAGGCAGGCTGTGGGGTGGGGGGGGGGTGTTAATGTATATCACCCCGGGGGAAATTCAGATCCCGTCAGCTGTCGTGGCCATCATTTGTCTCACATCTTGTGACGTCATCTCTGGGTGAGGGGGGGGCGGCGGGATAGAGGGTGTGTCGAGGTCTGAAATGAACGAGTGACAGGTCTATGGATCATGTGATTCAAGTACTATGACTTCCGGAAGTCAGTTCTATTGATCAATGGTTTTGTTTTGTTTACACTTTCTTGATGAATATTGGTGTGTTTCAGTCACGGAAATAACGAAAGAATAAATACAGTTTGATTATCGTCGTAAATATATTACAGAGCCAAGTTTACACTAGCTCTAAGATTCTTTTGTTTATCAAGTCACAAACAAACAATGGTGACTTTATTAGTTACTATACATTTGAACGGCTAATCTAAATGAAAAAAATAATTCAATAATTAGAATAAAATAAAGAAAAGACAATCATGCAAGGAACAATAAACGGAAAAAGGAAAAGAGGAAGACAAAAGAAGAGATGGGAAGACAACATCAAAGAATGAACCGACTTGTCGTTCGCCGACTCCTAAAAGGCAGCACAAGACCGGAGAAAATGGCGGGAACTAGTTTTCAGTCAACAACGGTGCCCCAACAACCTATACACGGGTTAAGGGATAGGAGAAGAAGAAGAAAGAAAAGAGAAACATTATAAAGAATAGTTTTTGTAAAGATTGTTGTCACAGAAAAACAAACGTATATTTAAATGTGGTGGAATGTTTCCCTATTTTGTTTTTGATGGCACTTGTTCCTTCATCTCGATACACTTCTAAATACTGATAGTGTAGCTTCTAAATACTGATAGTGTAGCTTCTAAATACTGATAGTGTAGTTTCTAAATACTGATAGTGTAGCTTCTAAATACTAATAGTGTAGCTTCTAAATACTGATATCAAATGGAAGTTGTATCTATTTATATGTCGGTTCCACGACTTTTTGACCCCGGACAGTTGTACCCAGCCATTTCCACTCCACGACACTTTGACCCCGCGACACTTCCGGCTGACTTATCTGTATATTATTTCTTATACCTGTCTTGCCACCTTTCCACACTTTAGCGTTTTGATAGAAATCACAATAGATGTGAGACTGACAAGCTGTTAGGCCCTACTTTACCAGAGCTTGGTTATAATTATAATCGATAGAAGGGGGGGGGATATTTGTTTAGTGGAAAAAGTATGTCACATAATCACACAATTTTTATCCTTTCTAAGACATCACACAGACTAAAACATTTGAAGACTTAAAACAAATATTTAAAAAAAATTAAAAATAATACAAATAACAATTAAACTTTAACAGTTATACAAATAATGTGAACAAAGTTAAACAAATATATTTAAAACTAAGAAATAATAATTCAAATATTCCTTTTTCAGTTGACAGGGTCACTTTGACCTTATATGTCCATCTGGCTGTTAGATTGGCGGTCAATCTATTTGTCAATCTGGCTGTTTAGCTGGTTATCTATCTATATGTCCATCTGGCTGTTTGGCTGGCTATCTATCTATTTATCTGTCTGCCCATAGCTCTAGTCAACCAGTGTAGTAAAATTGTAATTTTCATTCATAAAAAAAATTATTATTTCATCTGAAAACGAGGTTGATTCTCCAATAACATTTATTCCATTGTGATAAAAACCACTTTGAAGTGAGGACGAAGTAAATATGTCCGCAGTAGCTGGCCGTAAAATAAAGACTGAAACTTTTTGATCTTTTTCCACATTCTCATTCGAGTTAAAATAAAATAACTATGATCTTTTAATGACCATGCAGTAGTGCTGATCATTTCCAGAATGGTAGACTGGAATTTTACGGTGAGTTTTATCTCATCAGGTGAAAACCACAGAAAGTTACGTGGGTTTTTCGATAGCAGGTGAAATAAAAAAAAAAGTATTTGATTTTTTACAAAGAGAGTAATTTCTGTTCTTGGTGACATTCTTTGGTATTATGATGTGGGACCGAACACAAGTCCAAGTTCATAAGACTGCACACATTTTAAGGTGTAAATTGTCTACAACATTAGTTTACTCAACATTCAAATAAAAGATATTCACACATACGACAATCACAAATAAAATATTCACTTATAAAACATTCATATATATAAACCATTTACATATACCACATTCAAATATACAGCAGTCACATATTTAAGATTTACAAATACAACTTTCATGTGAACATGATTCAAACACTGAACATTTACATGTATAACATTCAAACACTTAACATTCACAGGTATAACATTCCGGTTTACAACATTTAAAGATATGAAATTCACAAATACAACATTCACATAAACAGCGATCACAAATACAACCTTAAAATAAATATACAATATAAAATATACTCATATTTAACATCCTCCAATGTAGATGGCATGAATCCATCATTCTATCCATTCTAGCCATTCTATCCATTCTATCCATTCTAGCCATTCTATTGCACTGGGTGCCAACCAGTCGATCGATTTTAATAACAAAACATAAAAAAATAAGATATCAATATTTCAAACAGGAATATGTATCAATGAATACAGGTAGTAGAGAATTAGGGCATAAAACTACACAACATTTCCAACAAACTTTTCTGTCACTGGGTACAAGTTTAATTTGAGCGGTAAAGAAGGCAGGGTTCAATCAGCTTGGGCGGTTAAGAAGGCAGGATTCAATCACCTTGGGCGGCAAAGAAGGCAGGGTTCGATCACCTTGAGCGGTAAAGAAGGCAGGGTTCGATCACCTTGAGTGGTAAAGAAGGCAGGGTTCGATCACCTTGAGCGGTAAAGAAGGCAGGGTTCGATCACCTGTGAGAAACAACGCCATTTTTCCAGGTCCTGGTGAAAGTTAATTGTTGCCCCCCCCCAATCTCACCCTACTTTAAAAGGATACCCGACATCAGCTAGGGAAGTAAAGGCAACTGGGCTCTAGTACTAGCCACACCATCCCTTAAAATGCTGTGGTTAGAGAAACAGATGAATTCTGCACTGCTTCTGCCTGCCCCGATGACCCTTATGATCTAAGGACATTTTTTTAAGTCATTGTCTTGCAGTTCTCAAATTACGCTCCTCAGAGTATAAAGGGGTTTGTATCCGTTTCAAGAAAATACAATAGCGCTTACTGTACTTGTAAATACCGAGAACTCTTAAAACATTTGGTAGACCGGGGGGGGGGGGAAGCAATTTATTATAAATATTGTCAAGTGTAGACTAAAACTAGACCAGTTGTAGTGTTCTTTATTGATGTTTTTTTTCTGCAAACGTTTTGGTTGTTGTTTATAATAATATTAAAGAGCTCTGTTCTAAATGGTCGTCCTGAAGAAAAGTAACGTGTTCAGTACAAGTAGTACAACTAGTACTCGTAATACAATTAGTACAAGTAGTACAACTAGTACAAGTAATACAGTTAGTACAAGTAGTACAACTAGTACACGTAATACAATTAGTACAAGTAGTACAACTAGTACAAGTAGCACAACTAGTACAAGTAGTACAGTCAGTACATGTAGTATGAATAGTACAAGTAGTACAACTAGTACACGTAATACAATTAGTACAAGTAGTACAACTAGTACAAGTATTACAGTTAGTACATGTAGTATGACTAGTACAATTAGTGCAATTAGTATAAGTAGTAGGCCCTATAACTAGTACAAGTGGTACAGTTAGTGCAAAACGTACAAGTACAAGTAGTACTACTAGCACAATCAGTACAGCAAGTACAAAACCGACACTTTGATTACTGTAAAAACGTTCATAAAGCTTTATTTGTATTTTAATTTTTTGTTCATTCAAGAAATTTATAAATTTAGGTCATAAATTTTAGAGTCAAAACAATCAACATTTTCCTTCCTCTCTATTCCTCTAAATTAACTGTTGTTTTTGTCACTATGAAGTCTTTTTTTATTTTTAGTATCTCGTAAATCTCAATGTTAACAGCATTTCCTTGGCCTAATCCCAGATAATGTGTGAATTCATTTGTTCAAAAAGAAAGGATAAAGCAGTCAATTATTTAATTACACTGTTAAAAAAAAATACCCAAAGTAAGTAACGCCACGAACAGTTTGATGTTATTCGCCGGAAACTGCAAATACTTTTGAAATGTGTTTCAACCTGATACTTTTAATTGTAACATTCCTGAGATATGACTAGAATTGAAAGTTGAAAATTTATATTTAAACTATTTAAACACAATATACAGTGCATAGATGTTCAATATACAATGCATAGTTGTTTACAGCTACGGAGATTTATTTGGATGTTTAAACAGAAATAATGTTGTGAAATACTATGTGATTTCTTACTACAACACATTTGGCATTCAAATGTGGAATTTCTTAGATACAATAACTCTACTTGTGTAAGAAATATTTTATGTCTAAATATCTTCACTTAAAGCGAATGTCTAAATATATTCACTTAAAGCAAATGTCTAAATATATTCACTTGTGTAAGAAATATTTTATGTCTAAATATATTCACTTAAAGCGAATGTCTGTCTAAATATATTCACTTAAAGCAAATGTCTAAATATATTCACTTAAAGCAAATGTCTAAATATATTTACTTAAAGCAAATGTCTAAATATATTCACTTAAAGCGAATGTCTAAATATATTCACTTAAAGCGAATGTCTAAATATCTTCACTTAAAGCAAATGTCTAAATATATTCACTTAAAGCGAATGTCTAAATATATTCACTTAAAGCGAATGTCTAAATATATTCACTTAAAGCAAATGTCTAAATATATTCACTTAAAGCGAATGTCTAAATATATTCACTTAAAGCAAATGTCTAAATATATTCACTTAAAGCGAATGTCTAAATATATTCACTTAAAGCGAATGTAATATATTTGGGGGTGTATTTATTTTTATTATCTCCCCTTTTTTATTTTAAACATTCAATTCATCCAAGAAATAATTTTTCTCGAATATTATACAAGGTATATGCTCAGTAATAGTATTCGCAGCTGGCGGTGGTGACGGGTGTGGTCAGCACACAACAATCGTCCACTCTGTCTCATTCTAGCCAACTGTTGCAACCTGCTTTTTCTGGCTAATGGTAGACACAAGACATCACCCCCCTCCCCTCTGTCCTTTGTGGCAAGAAAAAAAACATTGCCTTGCAATTCTAACGATCGGCTGCACCCACACCATACTGGTATGACCGGTACGGAAAACTGAAAAAAAAAACTTTTTTTTTTCCCGCCATACTGGCAGACGTGGCGAGCACACTCAAACCTCCGCTGTAGGCCTGGCAAACATTCTCACCTCGATTGGGTGGGGAGGGGGGGTTAACCTATCACGGGGTAGGAGTTTAATTGTTATGCCGATTTATAGTTCGAGTAAGATAAATTTTGTGAACGTGTGGTACACAGGGCAAGATCTAATGTACGTGAAAGTCCTGTGTATCACCAGTTTAGAAAATTTAGACCGCAGTCTCTCTCTCTCCCCCCCACACACACCCCCTATCACCCCGAGGGTGTCACATAAATTGTCCCCGGGGGGGAAGCGTTGGTCGAGGATAGCTGTAATTATGTTTAACTAAACATTGATGCCCGCGCCAATGGTCAAACGATATAAATATATGGGTGGTACTATGTTTGTGAGTCGAGAGAAGAAGTTAGACTGAATTTAGACTGAAGTGAGCTTGTACAACAGAATGCAGCGAGACTATTGGTTGATGTTCTCGTCCAATCTTTCTGTCTATATTCCTCATGTTCTTTTTTAAAAAAGAAACAGTTGTGTTATGTATTTTAGTTTTTAAACGTCAGAAAGTAAGTCTGACATTTGAAGGTGTAACACAAAATAAAAGAGCCCAATAAAAATGTTTATTATGTGATTGGATAAAAAAAAAAAAATTATTTTTTTAAATTTTTACTGTACCAACTTGGGTTTTTTTTTAAATTTTTACTGTACCAACTTGTTTTTTTTTAAATTTTACTGTACCAACTTGGTTTTTTTTTTTTTAATTTTTACTGTACCAACTTGTGTTTTTTTAAATTTTTTTTTAGAGTTGCAGCACTGGTTATTGAACATCGAAATTGAGATATCAATATTTCAAACAGGAATATGTATCAATGAATACAGGTAGTAGAGAATTAGGGCTGATGTTCTCGTCCAATCTTCCTGCCTATATTCCTCATGTTCTTTTTTAAAAAAAAAACAGTTGTGTTATGTATTTTAGTTTTTAAACGTCAGAAAGTAAGTCTGACATTTGAAGGTATAACACAAAATAAAAGAGCCCAATAAGAATGTTTATTATGTAATTGGATAAAAAAAAAAATATTTTTTTCAATTTTTACTGTACCAACTTGGTTTTTTTTTTAATTTTTACTGTACCAACTTGTTTTTTTTTTAAATTTTTACTGTACCAACTTGGTTTTTTTTTAAAATTTTTACTGTACCAACTTGGTTTTTTTTTTTAAATTTTTACTGTACCAACTTGGTTTTTTTTTGTAATTTTTACTGTACCAACTTGGGTTTTTTTTTTAATTTTTACTGTACCAACTTGGGTTTTTTTTTTAATTTTTTTTTTAGAGTTGCAGCACTGGTTATTGAACATCGAAATTGAGACAAAAGATATATCTCTGCGCATGAGGTATTGAAGTTGTTCTTTGATATCTTCTTAGCAAGTGGGTAGGGCACATAGAAAAAATGGAAAACAACAGAGGTCCAAAAGCAATATATTAGGCAAAACCCAATGAGAAAAGGCCTAAAGGCAGACCAAGAAGCAGATGGTTAGAGGAAGTGGAGAAAGATCTTAAATAAGAGAGAGAGAGAGAGAGAGAGAGAGAGAGAGAGAGAGAGAGAGAGTTGAGGAAGAAGACCATAGGTCGGGAAAAGTGGAGAAGAGTACTATGGCAGGCCAGGGCCCTAAATGGGCTGTAGAACCAAAGGAGGAAGAAAAAGAAGAAAGTTACATAATAATGAAACAAATTTATGTCTCTCTAAAGTATGTGTTACACACAGCTTAGTAACATCACACACTCCATGTGTCCACCCTGACTCCATGTGTCCACCCTGACTCCATGTGTCCACCATGACTCCATGTGTCCACCCTGACTCCATGTGTTCACCCTGACTACACGTGTCCACCCTGACTCCATGTGTCCACCTTGACTCCATGTGTCCACCCTGACTGTATGTGTCCACCATGACTCCATGTGTCCACCCTGACTCCATGTGTTCACCCTGACTACATGTGTCCACCCTGACTCCATGTGTCCACCTTGACTCCATGTGTCCACCCTGACTGTATGTGTCCACCCTGACTCCATGTGTCCACCCTGACTCCATGTGTCCACCCTGACTCCATGTGTCCACCCTGACTGTATGTGTCCACCCTGACTCCATGTGTCCACCATGACTCCATGTGTCCACCCTGACTCCATGTGTTCACCCTGACTACATGTGTCCACCCTGACTCCATGTGTCCACCTTGACTCCATGTGTCCACCCTGACTGTATGTGTCCACCCTGACTCCATGTGTCCACCCTGACTCCATGTGTCCACCCTGACTCCATGTGTCCACCCTGACTGTATGTGTCCACCCTGACTCCATGTGTCCACCCTGACTTCATGTGTCCACCCTGACTCCATGTGTCCACCTTGACTGTATGTGCTCTCCCTGACTCCATGTGTCCACCCTGACTGTATGTGCTCTCCCTGACTCCACGTGTCCACCCTGACTCCACGTGTCCACCCTGACTCCATGTGTCCACCCTGACTCCATGTGTCCACCCTGACTGTATGTGCTCTCCCTGACTCCATGTGTCCACCCTGACTCCATGTGTCCAACCTGACTTCATGTGTCCACCCTGACTGTATGTGCTCTCCCTGACTCCATGTGTCCACCCTGACTCCATGTGTCCACCCTGACTGTATGTGCTCTCCCTGACTCCATGTGTCCACCCTGACTCCATGTGTCCAACCTGACTTCATGTGTCCACCCTGACTGTATGTGCTCTCCCTGACTCCATGTGTCCACCCTGACTCCATGTGTCCACCCTGACTCCATGTGTCCACCCTGACTGTATGTGCTCTCCCTGACTCCATGTGTCCATCCTGACTCCATGTGTCCACCCTGACTCCGTGTGTCCACTCTGACTCCATGTGTCCACCCTGACTCCATGTGTCCACCCTGACTACATGTGTCCACCCTGACTCCATGTGTCCACTCTGATTCCATGTGTCCACCCACAATTTTTTTTGGACTAACATCTCCTCAGTAATAACCTATATTTTCAAAATCAGCTATGTCGCTGTGCGGATTGACGAATACCGAAACATGGGGCGTAGGCACAAACAGATAGGGGATTGTTGTTGGCAAGTGGGCAAGCAACGACTTGAGTAAAAAGAATGACTAAGATGGGTTTAACGGGTCAAGTCATTAAATAATCATTTTGATTTACAATGGATGAACAAAAGTACCATTTAAACGGTTGATTAACATTTTAATTTAAAGTCGAAAACTGTTATTTACTGACAGTGTGGGACAAGTTTGGAGGAAAATATGTACCAGTGGCCTGTACTAATGGCCTGTACCAGTGGCCTGTACCAGTGGCCAGTACCAGTGGCCTGTACCAGTGGCCTGTACCAGTGGCCAGGACTCACAACTGGGGTCGCTGTAACTAAAAAAAATAAACTTATTAATTTTTCAAAATTACTTAAAAACAGCACACACACTCACACACACACACTCATGCACACACAAACACTCACACACACAAATATGTATTTATAGCTCTATGACTGAACTAAACAACCTCATATTTATGGAATTAAAAACAATCTTAAAAAAACGATGTTCAAAGTCCCAGTATTTTAATGACTTTCTTTTGATCCTAACATCATTAGTATCTATTATAGTTATCCCAAGGATATAGGCCTACTAGTTATAATTTTTGTTTACATCAGGGCAAAGTTTAAAGCTTGGTTACATCACCTAGATTAATCCTTGTCAGACAAGGTTCCAAGTGACATCAAAAAAAAATCTAATTAACAATAGTAGAAGAAATCCATGTCATTGTTTTATTACATCAAATTATAAAAAAAAACAAGCAATTAAGCCTGTTCCATTCTGGACACAGGACGTGTTAGCGCATTTTCATGTTATGTATCAGTACGTATGCTATCTTTCAGTAAATATTTGTAAATTTTGGAAATGTTTATAAATTCAATTGTGTAATGCATATATCTGTAAAAAAAAATTATAAAGACGTTTCTTTATATTTGAAAAAAAATTATTTTCTCTTAAATCTAACTACAAGTGGTTTGTGGTCACTGAAATAGGACTCATAATTGAAAACATTCGAAATTATAGTCATTTAGTCGTCCGAAAACTCCGTCAATTGTTGCATAGCTCTGATACTTTCATTTAAACTCAGAACACAAGCTTACTATTTCATTTGATGAGTTTCTTAATAAATCTTGGTGAAACTACGTGCTGCAGTATTTCGCACCAAATGAACGGCTATTGAACGTACAAGGTGTATATATAATATATAAGCCCCTTAGGAGCGCTGAAGCCCGGCCCTCAGAGGTCCTATCGCGAAATGAACTTTTGATGTACACATGGCAGGCCAAGACCTACAAAATGATATATACATCATGGGTCTAGGACTTATAGTTGCTGAGATATAGCGCTCCTTTATTAATATAGCTTATATAGTAAAAAACGGTACTAAGGCCCCTTTTACGGGCCTGAGAGGTCAGATCGCGAAATGGAAAAAAGTCATTTCTTGGCAGGCCAAGACCTACAAAATGATATATACATCATGGGTCTAGGACTTATGGTTGTTGAGATCTAGGGTGATGACGGACGGACGGACAGACAGACACAACGGGGACAATAGAGCATTTTTTTTTCGAAAATGCTCTAAAAATAATTATAACCATAAAAGGAAAAGAAGCATTCATTCAAATTATGTCATAAAATGGCAAGGTAAGAAAGTAATGTGTCCATTCGCCAGAGGTTATGTGTCCATTCACCAGAGGTAATGTGTCCATTCGCCAGAGGTAATGTGTCCATTCGCCAGAGGTAATGTGTCCATTCGCCAGAGGTAATGTGTCCATTCGCCAGAGGTAATGTGTCCATTCGCAAGAGGTAATGTGTCCATTCACCCCCTAAGTAATAATGTTTTCACAAGTAACCAGTAATAAAGTTTAGGCATCGTGTCTGTCCTTTGAGAACAAATTTTTTTTTCATCCTCACAAATCATAGAATCGATTCTCTGTTGTTTATGATTATAAGAAAAAAGGGGCATTAAAATGCAAGCTGTAATTAGAGTTATGGGACATAACCAGATAATGTGAGATAGGGCAGGCATTAAGCCGTTTGACCGATTGCTCCAAATATTGGGCCCATCAATTTACACTTAGCTTATCACAATCAGAAAAGTCTCTTGTCACTTCACAGGCTTTTAAAGATTAGAAGGGCCACGCAATCATTCGTTAAATCGGACCCCGCAATTCGTAAGGCCGGCCTTGATGTGAAATGACTGTGACACACAGCTAGTAGGCATGTGTGTATAGTTCATGGCATGTGCGCCTGCCTATTATGAGATCAAGGTGTACCCGTTACATTTCTCGTGAGCCCTTAGAGCTCATGGTGGTCCTCCTCACTGTAAGACGTTCCAGTTTTAAATAAAGATGTCATTTTGAAAATAATTAAAACTAGTTTACTAAATCTCAATAGTTGCTCCCACATCTTCGTAGCCCCGGGGGGACTGGCACTTATAATGACGGCCTGGAAGTGCGACAGATGTCCAGTGAAAATATGTAGGTATAGGCTGACTGAGGTCAGTTAAGGCCCTAGGGCGCATACTGATGGAATGTTGGGCTTCTAAAGAAGTGAGTGTGTGTGTGTATGTTGTTGTTGGGGGGGGGGAGAAATATAAACATGTAAAACCAATATTTAATTACACAAATAAATCTTCAAAACAAGACTTGAGTGGTTAGAATGACACTGTACTGCTGGGAAATGGCGGGAAAAGCCACAAACATCAACAACATCGCGTAACATATTTTCAAGTCGGTCACACAATTGATTCAAGGATGGCTAGGTTGATAAACTCGATGCTGGGTTGATAAACTCGAGGCTAGGTTGATACTGGGTTGATAAACTCGAGGCTAGGTTGATAGACTCGATGCTGGGTTGATAAACTCGAGGCTAGGTTGATAGACTCGATGCTGGGATGCTGGAGAAATAGAAAGAGTGGGGAGGGGAAAGGTGGGGGGAGGGAGAAAGTAGGGGAGGTCAACTTTCTAAATCAAAGGTTCTCAATCTTTATTTTGAAGCACACACCCATCGACCCTGTTTCGCTAGATCGTATCAGACAAGATAAGTTCACAATGAACGGTTGAGACGTTTCACATCTTATAACATATTGTACACATTTTAAAATTGAATTTATTTTTCAAAATTGTAATGACTAAAAATAGTTCCAAGGGAGTTAATTTATATATACTAGTAAACTGTATATATTAAAATTTATATAAAATACGCTATATTCATATTTTAGACACCATCAATTTCTTTCATTGATCGGAAAATTAAACAACTCGCCAGACCGGTTATACTGTTATGGCTCTGTCGCTCAAAGAACTAAAATTATTGATCAATTCATATTGATTAACAGACATGTTTATGACACTGTAGGCCCATCGGCCGTGTCAAGTTCATCTAAGGCCATTCCCTTCTTCAGTTTTTGTATTGATGAAGAATGTAACCTCACATCATTGAGATTTGTAATCGAAATAAACTTTCCGCATTGTTTATTATTCTATGCAGACTATGCAGTTATGACAGTAATTCCGGTGTTACATCATGCGCTTCACATTCGTTGTTTATCATCAAACGTGTGCTTCTTTTTCCTTACAAAATTTTAAAAAGTAACGAAAGTACTTTTAAATAACCATGTCTGATGGATACCAGAGGAAACACGAGAGTGGATTTTGAGAAGCGGAAGAAAAATGGAGGGGAAAGAAAAAGCATTGAAAAAAATTCAGGGTTCGTTGCTGCAATTTATGAGGAGAGACACTGATTGCATTACTGGTAAAACTAGGTATATTAGTGATAATGACATTTCATTTACTTCTTCGACCACCCAATGTACACCAACAAACCCGCAATACCAAAATTACTGTTGCCGGACTCTGCTGAAAAAAATTAAACAAGCGAAACAAGTGTCACAAAGGAAAATGTATCTGCAAATTCTGTTATGGGTAATGCCGAAGCTCTGCGATTGATTTGCCTACAAACTCAGACTTTGGTAACTCAAGGGTCAGTAGGAGATGCCGGTTTGCCAAGCATGAGCCGCACGGACAAAAAACTACAGTTATTCAAGTGATCCAGCCGATTAGAGATAACTGCACATCTAAGCAGTTATGCTTTGAACATCTTCTGCCTTCACAAAAATTTGGAGTCAAATTTTCACAGAAAATTCCAAAACAATGTGATCAATTTGGTGACAAGATCAGATATGCACGCAAAAAAATGATATTTTGATAGGAACAGTTTAAAAAAATGGTGAAATTGTCACGCGAGACTTTGCTTCTTATTCTCCTTCAACGGGTAGCGTGTTCTGTGTTATATGTGTTAGCTGTTTGACCCACCAAAACCCGTTTTGCCAAATCAGTTTTATCGAAGGTTTTTTCCAATGTCTGGAAAAACGCTAATCGCAAGGATTACTGTCACCACGAGAAAGTCACATTGCCGCTCTGTCAAAGGACCAATGTTAGAATGTCAACAGGAATCTTGAATTGACGAAAAACTGCAAAAGGAGAAGCAAAAATTGTGCAAATACTGGACTGATGTTCTCAAGAGAATAGTCGCTGTGATAAGATTTCTTGCTGAAAGAGGGTTAACTTTTCGCGGTGACAGCCATTTACGTAACTGTTATAACAATGGAAATTACCTTGGTTGCTTTGACCCTTTAGCTGAATTTGATCCCCTTCCAAAGGAACACATTGAGAGACATGGAAACCCCAGAATTTATTACATCTTTCTGCAGTATATGTGATGAATTTATTGAGCTAATGGGATCCAAAGTATTGACGCAGATACTGTCTGAAATTAAGAATGCTAAATAATATGAATCAGTATCGATTCCACTCCTGACATCAGTCATGTGGATCGCTGACAGTTGTTGTTCGCTATGTTCTTAAAAGTGGAACTGTTGTAGAGAATTTTCTTCAGTCCATTCCAGTTGAACAACACGATGGTAAATATCTTTTTTTCGATCTGTTGGTGAGTACTCTCAGACTTTATGGTATAGATATCGGCAATAGCAGATCGTAGTCCTATGACAATGTGAGTAATATGAGTGGGATTTATTCGGGAGTACAAGCTAGATTTAGATCGATTAATAAATTAGAGGAGTGGGTGTCATGCGCTGCCCACAGCTTAAATTCGGTAGGCTCGTCTGTTGTGGAGAGCTGTTTAGCTGCAGTCAACTATTTGGCTATTGTTCAGTCAGTCTACACGGTTTTTTCGCTTTCACCGCAGCGATGGTTAAAATTGACAGAGTGGCGGAAAGAAAAAACCTTTATGTTGCAAGGGCTATCAGCAACAATGTTGTCAGCACGAAGAGACACTACTAGAGCTTTTTATGCCAATTATAAGGAAATTCGACAAGCATAGTCTGATGTTGCTACAAGCAATCTTCAACCACCAGCATCTTTGCATGAAGCCAAATCACTCATGAAGAAGTTTGACCATTTCGAGACAGCATTGATGTGTGTTATTTGGAAAGGCTTGCTCCAAAAAATTGACATTGTGAACAAAGCCCTACAGGAGCTTGGAATTGAGTTAACGATCATCATCAACTTGTATGACAGTCTTGCTCTTAACTTTCATGATACCCGCGATAAATTCGAAATTTACGAAGGCATAGCGTAAGAACTCTTACAAACGGACTATAAAGAATGTACTCAACGCAAACGACAACGACATTGATTTCATGATGAAGTTGTGGATAATGGTCCGGTTTTAGGTATGAGTCCTAGTGAAAAATTCCGTACTGAGTCTTTTTATGTTATCATAGATAGACTTATTACTGAGATGGGAAAACGGCGAGCAGCCTACACAACACTACATGAATGAAAGGTTCAACTTTCTTCTGGACAGATCTCTGTCAACTGATCAAACAATTTCGAAAGCCAAGTAACTAAGAGTAATAGAGATGTAACCATCAGATCTAGAAGAGGCATTTACTAATGAATTTCGTTTGTTCTCATGGATGTTTGCTTCAAGAAAACGGTTTCTGAAATGCTTACAGCACAAATACAGAATAGGTTGGTGACAAGTTTTCCAAATGTAAATATTGCTTTCCGGATCTATCTTTCAATGTTTGGAACAAGTGCTGAAGGGAAACATTTCTTTTCTAAACTCAAATAGTTAAAAACGTATCTTCGGTCAACGATGGGACAAACACGACTATCCTCCCTGGCATTACTTTCAATTGAAAAGGAGTTGATGAGAGAAATGGCATTTGAGGACGTCATATGTGACTTTGCTAAGACAAATAGCCTAAAGGTTAACATACTGTAATTTACAGATCTACAGCACTGCCGCTTGACCGTTATATATAGTTACTTTAATTCACAAATTAATAAATTTTACTGTCATTCTGAACTTGTTTCCACTTTATTTTCTGACTTTCGTAGGTCCTTGAAAAGTCCATAGACCCTAGCAGGCTCGTAGCCAGGAATATTGGACTGGGGGGGGCGAAGACATTTTCGGGAGGGGAGGGCGAAGAGATTTTTTTTTGGGGGGGGGGTGCCGAAAAAATGATTCTGGGGCATAGGGGCGGATCTAGAAAACTTTGACGGGGGGGGGGAAACTGTTTTCATTGTTGAAAATTGGTCTCCCCCTAAATCTGCCCCTGGTAGGGTAGAAGAAAAGTTCGGGGGGGGGGGCGAAAATGGAGACGCGAAGAGCCGAAAGCTTGCGAACGGAGAGGAGGGGTTTGGGGAGGGGATCTCAATGAGTCTCCTCCCCAAGAAATTTTTTGCAGTTCCATATCTGGAAGGATGCATTTTAGTACCGATTGTTTAGCTATTAATTAGAAATATATAATTTTAACTACGTTTCAATAATGCATTGCATGTTGCAGTTTTGTTAAAAATAATTTAAATAGTAAAGAGTTTTAATGATAAAAATTTATTGAGGCTGAGCGATTTCTGATTCCTGTTATAAATATATTAACCATTTGTTCTGCTACACAATTGTTACATAATAGATACCTGATTTATATTAGTATACTGTATGTTTATCGTACAACCCGAGAAGAACGACAAAGATGCACGAATATAGCTTAGCTATTTGTGTGATATTTCTTATAAAATATTGAAAACAAAGAACAGATCTATCAACAACAACAGTCGCAATTATTCAATTTAAAATAAAATTAATTCTGCTAAAAAGTAAATTTGCAAATTAAATAACATCACTCAGAAATCACGGAGTTTGTACCCTATTATTTTATTATACATATGTATAAAAGTGAAGTCAGAAGTCAATATTATTTTATTAACTTATTTAAGTTACTAGTTGTCCTCAGAAGATATCAGTACATAAAACTATTACAAGGTTGCGAAGAGGCCCAACGACAGAAATTTCGGGTCCCTGGGCTGTGGTGACACGGGCCCCCGTGCTGATATTAATATTTTCAAAAGTTGATTGGCCAGCTCAGTCCGGGTCCCTAAAACTTGCCGGGCCCCTGGGCATTGGCCCCCTGCCCCCACTCGTCGGCACTGGTTTCGAACTTATAATACGTTTCAAATTTGCAAACGTCGTGGTTTAGCACTGAATTTACCTAAAAATGCTTCAGCATTCAGATTGTCTGTTAAATCTTTTTCAAATGCAAGCAGGAAAAGATTGCTTAGACGCTTTTGTAACATTGATCTGTGATATGGGGTGAGCATTCGTGTGAGGGTTGAGAAATTGTTCTCACACACGGCTGTTGAAGCTCCAAATGCCAATGCTGCCCAAAATACCCAGAAGTGAACTTCAATAAGATTCAATCTTTTATGCCCAAAAATTAGATAATCTATATATGTAAGTAAAATAGCCTGAATGATTGCCAAAATATAAACTTTTAAGTTTTTAATATTATTGATTTATTGAACAAAATGATTGATGTTTTATAGCCGTTATTATTAAAAATTTGTCAATAAGCTCGAATCATGCACGGGGGGCTCAGGTCATGGACGGGGGGGGGTGGCTTGGCCCCCCCCCCAGCCCCTCTCTGGCTACGGGCCTGGACCCTAGGCACAGTGCCTACTGTGCCTAGTTGATAAAATGGTCATGACTGCACAACTTTTCCCTTTCTCGACTTCATACTGACATGTTTATTCCGTTTTGCACATCCGTCATCCAGTGTGACTCCTCTCATCCAATGTGACTCCTCTCATCCAGTGTGACTCCTCTCATCCAATGTGACTCCTCTCATCCAGTGTGACTCCTCTCATCCAATGTGACTCCTCTCATCCAGTGTGACTCCTCTCATCCAATGTGACTCCTCTCATCCAGTGTGACTCCTCTCATCCAATGTGACTCCTCTCATCCAGTGTGACTCCTCTCATCCAATGTGACTCCTCTCATCCAATGTGACTCTTCTCATCCAGTGTGACTCCTCTCATCCAGTGTGACTCCTCTCATCCAGTGTGACTCCTCTCATCCAATGTGACTCCTCTCATCCAGTGTGACTCCTCTCATCCAGTGTGACTCCTCTCATCCAATGTGACTCCTCTCATCCAATGTGACTCCTCTCATCCAGTGTGACTCCTCTCATCCAGTGTCTCAAGTATCTATTACATTACAAATAATGACCATGACATGACCCAATTATCGGACAAAAAGTTCAAACTAAACACGCCACGTGTCTTATACTAACAGTTTATTTGCTACTCTAGTCAAATTTATTTCTGGGTCGCGACCAATGTGACTCCTCTCATCCAATGTGACTCTTCTCATCCAGTGTGACTCCTCTCATCCAGTGTGACTCCTCTCATCCAGTGTGACTCCTCTCATCCAATGTGACTCCTCTCATCCAATGTGACTCCTCTCATCCAGTGTGACTCCTCTCATCCAGTGTGACTCCTCTCATCCAATGTGACTCCTCTCATCCAATGTGACTCCTCTCATCCAGTGTGACTCCTCTCATCCAGTGTGACTCCTCTCATCCAATGTGTCTCCTTTCATCCAGTGTGACTCCTCTCATCCAGTGTGACTCCTCTCATCCAATGTGACTCCTCTCATCCAGTGTGACTCCTCTCATCCAATGTGACTCCTCTCATCCAATGTGACTCCTCTCATCCAATGTGACTCCTCTCATCCAGTGTGACTCCTCTCATCCAGTGTCTCAAGTATCTATTACATTACAAATAATGACCATGACATGACCCAATTATTGGACAAAAAGTTCAAACTAAACACGCCACGTGTCTTATACTAACAGTTTATTTGCTACTCTAGTCAAATTTATTTCTGGGTCGCGACCGACAATATAGGGACCCCTGATTTAAACAGTTTTTCCCTGAGGAAAAGACATTTTTTTGTTGAAAAGTAAAACGGAAATTAATTTTAAAATTATGCCATTTGAATCAAAACATTTCTAAAAAAAAAATCCCTTTCGCACAGAGAATATTAAAGGTATGGATACACCAAGACGAAATTCAGGTATCTAAGGGCATTGCGAATTCCGTCTCTGTTTCGCTGCAATGATATTCTAATGAGAACATGTACACCGGTCAGGAATTCCGTTGCGGAACAGCGAAAGTTTTCAGTTTCCCTGCTTGCAGAGTTTTTTCCATAGAGCTACATTTTCCGTCATGATAAACAAACAAAATGGCTGCTTAGAAACTTCGATTCGAATAGAAAAAATGATTCTCATTAGTGTATATTCATTAAAAACAACAACAACAAAGTGCATTTTGACAGAAAAACATGAATTACTATAGGTTTTGGCCGGCAACAGTCTTTGTATATGAATTTCTGAAAGGAAAATATACATCGTCTATCTACATATTCTACTAATGAAATTTCTTTCGATCGAAGCGCTGTCTGAAAACATAAATGCTATTAAATAAATGTTTGGCTGATCATTAAAGCAAAAAAAAAAAAAAAAAAAATAAACGGCTACCGATCGAATAAAAAGTTAAAAAAAAACAGTTTTCCATTTCCAGTTAGACAATTTATTTGTAATAAGAACAAAAAGGCACACGGGATGCAGTATTTTCTGCTTTTCAAAGTATCGTTTTTTTTTCACTAGCAGGAAAAAGTGCGAAGTAATCATTAAAAATCTTGTTTCCGGTGAGTTGTTTCGGCGCTCACCATTTCGTCCCGGTGTATCTACAAGAGTTTCGCTAAGTTGAGACTTCCGCGCGGAAGGTTCCGCGCAAAAGTGTTTCGTCTTGGTGGATTCAGAACTTAATGAACTTCAACCATTGGTATGAAAACATCAGTCATAGGGGAAATACACCAAGTCACTTCAATCAGTTCATGTGTTGTCAACATCTGATTTCTCCAAATCATTTTACTACATGGATCAGTTGTATAAATAAAATAATTTGTCTATCACTATCAGACTTCAAAAGTTTTCTTCAAGATCAAAACTTTCAAATAAAAACAAAAAAAAAACAAAAAAACACATACATTGACACATCCACACAGACACACCCACACAGACACACCCACTAGAATGTAACTGATTTAGTTATGTTATAAATATATCAGCATGTACCAGGATAGAGCTAATTGATCTAGATATTTTATAGATATATCTTCATGCATCAGGGTAGAAGTTAGCTATATATTTGTTATAAACTATGAAAAATTAAAAAAGGGACACACATATAAATCGATATGTCAACTAATTGTTCAACCATTTGACATTCAATCAATCAATAGCTCAACGTTATACTTCGATATATCATAACGAGGCTATAATATTTCAATTTATGGAATTATTATTTATAGATTTCGTAATTATTCCAGTAAGAAAAAACAATAACAGAAGTTAAAAAGAAATATGACACCAGAATTTTACAAAGAAATATGTCATCATAACATGTTTCTATTTATCTCTTGTTGATGCACAGCGTGTGTCTCTTCCACTAGTTAAACCGCAATAGTAGTTTGTAAACAAGCCTGCACTCAATTTTCCCCACTACGACTGTCAGTATATTTAGTTCAAGTTGATCAGAGACACCAGACTTCTTCAATAACCAAATTGGTTAAAGAAAGAATCAAGCAAAGAAAATTTGATGGAACGAATAAAAAGAGAAGTCCAGAAAAACGTATTGATAGACGCCGAGAAACGGGTTTTCCCTTTTAATCAGTTGATTTCTTTAATCTGGTTTTTTTTTTTAAAAAAAAAAAAAGCATTACCGCTTTGATATTCCCGTTGAAATATTTAATTTACTTTCGTTTTAGATTTATTTAAAAAAATGTACAGAAACTTCGTGTTGAAAAAAAAATCTTGTTTCTATTCCCCCCCCCCCTTCACCAATACCATTTGCCTTACAATCCAATTTTTCAAAGTCGCCTTATCCCGCTTGTCGTCTGCCAGTCACATAGGCCAGGTCTTCGGAAGATTTTAGTGCCAAATTATTACTTGCCAGGAAGATCTGTCTCCGTTTGATGATGTAGCCAGAAAAAAAAATCTGTACCAAAATCAAGACAGAAGGTTGTGGTTTATTAACGAAAATACGGGAAATAGTTGACTAAAATATAAAAATATAAACAAGCGTAAAACGAAAATTACAAAGATACACTATCTATCTATCTATCTATCTATCTATCTATCTATCTATCTATCTATCTATCTATCTATCTATCTATCTATCTATCTATCTATCTATCTATCTATCTATCTATCTATCTATCTATCTATCTATCTATCTATCTATCTATCTGTCTATCTGTCTATCTATACTTTTCAAAATTACAGCAGAATCTCGAAATCATGTAATCATTCTTCGCCGCAATCTAACACTCAATGTACTCCCTAAAGACCCCATTTATTTATCATTTTTATCACGGATATTGTTGTTTCAATAAGCCGGATACGGAGAGGCTCGTAGTCGCGAGTCTAATGTACTTTATTATTTACACTGAAAAAACATCTCCAGAGAGAAACGCATTAGTCAATGACGTAATTTTCTTTTTTTTTTTTTTTAAAAAAAAATGAGAGAAATGTTTTCCCCACATTTGTTAAGATGAAAACATGAATAGACAGTGAATTACAACTTCTATTACTCCATCGTCCATATCAGTGTATAGTGCACGTCCATACCAGTGTACAGTGCACACATCTCTAGCACTTAAGTAAATTCTTTTAACAGCGTTTTTGACATTTCAGTCCTGGAGCACGTCCCCGCAGCAATCAGTGTGTCTGCTTGTTTCATTTACAATCACACACTACAAACTGAAGGGCGTTGGGTTGGGGGGGGGGGGTGGAAGCAGTATATAATAGGAGTCTGTCGCACTTCAAAAAGATATTTGACCCATATCCAACAACTGAAATCTCCGCCGCGTGTGGTTGGAAATGTCCAAATGGATTAAAACAAACGTCTCAGGGGAAGAAAGTCTTGGTTCTAGGATCAATTAGAAGAAAGATGATTGGGGTGTAGCCGTAGTATATGGGGAGGGGAGGGGATTGGTGACGTGTTGGTGGTTGGGGGGGGGAGCGGGGTTGGACCTTTAGGTGTTAAAGAACTGGACATGAAATGATAGAAGATCGTCTCCTGGAGATCAATGAAGTCTGCGATGTATGGGTGGAAGATTTGAAGGGGCGGTGATTGGTCGTGATCTCTTTCTCAATATAGCCCACTGAACATACACACACACACACTAACACACACATACACAGACACACACATACACACACAGACGCACACATACACACACAGACACACACAGACACACACACATACACACACATACACACAGACACACATACATACATACACATACATACACACACATACTCCCATACACAGACACACACATACGCACACAGACAGACACACTGAGACACACAGACACACACACACACCCACATTGTTGCTCAACAAATGGTTCCTCACCGCGCACGCATGTCCCAACCTCAACTAACCCCACCCCACCATTAGACTAGTTGGATTTGATTCTGTTTCTAAATAATTCATTCTGTTTCTACACCACTGATTCTGGTTCTATATAATTGATTCTGTTTCTATACCACTAGTTCTGTTTCTATATCATATAATCTGTTTCTGTATCATTGATTCCACTATGTAACAATTTTTTGTTTGTTCCTGGGTACAGAATGTGTTTTCCTAATCCGTTATACCTTACACAAACAGGAAATAGCTATTGTTCCACAAATACTTTGTCCGTGATCAGGAAAATGATATTTTGAAATTCGTCTTTTCTTGAAAATTCTTTATTCACATTCTATACTTACCGTAGTTGTCGTATTCCTAACCTCCTGCAATTGTATGTTTTCAAGTAGATTCTAGATTAATCTTTTAAGAAACTTTTAGAACTTTCTAGGTCTGTCCAGTAGTAGTCATACAAGTATAAAAGCACAGGTGACTCGTACAAAAATTTCGGTTTATGTTATTGCTGAGTAAGAGAATAACACCCGTAGTTAAAGAGCAATAATTGATTCGGACGGCATCAAGAGGTTGTTTGATGATGAATTTCACGACTGGGTGGACAATTTATAAAGAAAACACCCAGAAAGTATTCCGTGCAAGTATGTTGTAGGAAACTTAGGTATGCCTGTCTGGGCTCAAGACAAGTCATACGGACTTCATTTCACAAGCGTATATTGCAAGAAAACTCTTGAAGGTAAGATACACATTTACTGCTAGCTTATATGAAAGTGCTTTATATTGTAGAATTTCAATGATTAAGATCTACAGGTTAAAGAGTTGCTATTGACAACATTTTCACATATATTTATGTATTGTAGTAAAATATGTTAAACAAGTATTTTAGCCCGTCGAACGACGGGTGGAATTTTATATTTTTAAAAAAAATTTTTTGAAATGATGTGGACACAAAAACAAAATAGCCTTCCCAATATATCTTAATACATAATCACAATAGACAACAGACGGCCATTTTTTGAACAGCAAGGCTCGTCCATTTTTCAATACATTTAAACTCAGCTGTCAACAACCACAAAACAGTTGTGAGCGAGTGATGAACAGCAACTCAAACTAAAACAGTCTGCCTACTGATAGAATCACTAAGGTTTAATTAAAGTTTTTGTTCCGTCAGGTAGTTTTCATATCGTGTGGTGTATGCGTTGTAACACTGTCTCACTCGCAGGTAGTTTTCATATGACACGGTGTTACAACGCATGCACCGCACGATATGAAAACTACCCGAGGGAACAAAAACACACATACTGTATATTTGCGACTATATCTCGTGGTGTCCGCACTCTTATCCTTGTATCCGGCATTCTATAGAATATATTAGAAAATGTATAGAATGCCTACATTTTTCAGGCAAAGTATGAAATAAATTGTTCCAGTTCGGCAAAGTATGTAACTGGCCTTGTTAGGAACTAGAGTAGATTTAGAGACAGACAATCCCCTTCAACATTGAAAGATAAGAAGATATATCAGAAGTAGGAGTAATGCAAAAAATGGTTGACAAGGTGACAGGCGATTTAGGACAAGGTGGTCAGAAAACAATAGAGTAGTAAACAGCAAATGTGTGACGAATCTAGAAGTAGATCGGGAGGCGACAACGGACAGTTTAGGAGAGACAACAATGACGACCAGGGGCGCTCCTTAGGTGAGAACTATTTCTGAAAGATACTGTGATGTAATTAAGGAAATTAAGGTGGGGACGTTAGGAGTATAAATAGGACTGAATTCTGACATTAGTTAGCTACGGGAGTTACGAGAATAGTTCTAGTGCCGATTACTGTGTAACCATGTTGGAAATCTGTTGGCAGTTGTTATGAGCATGACAGAAGATGGCTTTTACCGCCTTGGAACTGCACATGGAATCTTGAAGCTACTTTATGCCAGATCTGAACTCATCGTATGTCCAAAAGATTTCATAAAAGCGGAAGACGTTCCTGACCTTGATATAGCTCTCCGATCTGCTGCTCCTTCTCAAGGATTCGTCAGATGTATATGCAGGACGAAAAGCCAAACTATGAGGTGTCTTTGTGTGAAAAAGAAAATTAAATGCAATTCAAAATGCCATTCTAGTCTTCCCGCCTGCAACAAGTACCTCATTCCAGTTGTGTTCTGCTTGTTCTCACCAGAAACAACATCTTTTTATTATTTATCAATTCTTCACTTATTCGTGAAATATGAACATGACAGATCAAAATACCAAAATACGAAGTGTTTTGTGTGAAAGAAGAAAATTAAGTACAGTACAATTCTAAGTGTGAATCCAGTCTTACCTGCTGAAGCAAATATTTCAATCTCAGCTCTGCTATCGTTGTTTTTTTCCGGTATGAACATCATATGCTTTATTTTGCATTCATTCCATATTTAAATATGTTTTTTTATCAATAAACGCTTTTGTTGTTCTTTTCTGATACTTTTCCTAAACGACGCTAGTCATTCTATACAATGCCTAGGCATTGTATAGAATGCCTAGGAAAAGTATGCACAGTTTAAAAATTTTATACTTTGCCTAAAACCACCAGGCATTCTATACATTGCCTAGGCATTCTATAGAATGCCGGCAGTTCACACTTTGCCGGTAACATCCTCTTCCGGGTCGAAAGCAAGTCACGTGATCGGTTAGGTCAGCAGCAAGTCACGTGATTACTTTATCAAATACTATTGGTGGAACAGAAACACACACTTGCTTTTTATTAAGTAGATGCCAATATCACATACTGTATTACGTAATGTGTACAAATTTCTGCTTTTAAATTTATATAATTAATTATATCTACCTACTATATTACATGTGAGAAAAGAGAGCCATGAAGTTTGCCATCCCGTTATCAAACAACTACTACTTCTGAATGGTGGATCCTACCAAACGTCGCATTGGTAAGATTGAATCGTTTATCCAGATATTCCTTCTTTCGTTGCACAAGTACCACACTGCGCTGGGCTCCCTGTTTACACTCCCCCGAAGAGGGATCAGCCATCTTCAGGAGACAGCAGCAAGTCAGACTGCGAGGAAGACATTGGAGACACATATTACGATTTTATAGTTTCGGTTGAGGAGAGAAGGCATACTCTGAAATACATTAACTATCTGATCAGAGACCTCGGTCTTACCAAGTCCAGTGCTGAGATGATGACATCCAGGCTCAAGAGATGGAACTTGTTGGATGAATGCGTGCAAGTCACTGATCAGAGAAAGCTTCACCAAACATTTTCCCAACTTCTTCGGTAGGCAAGATAGGCTGTGCTTGTGCAACAAAGTGACGGGCTTATTTGAGGCTATCGGTATCACATATAACCCGAGTGAATGGCCTCCCTCTATTCATAGACAGCTCATCCCGGAGCCTGAAAGCAGTGCTGTCACAACGGACACAACTACCTGTCTCTCCATAAGGCTCGTCTCAAAGTGGACTACACCGGTGTAAAGATGTTACTGAGGACCTTGTAGTATGACCACCACGGATGAGAGGTCATTGGAGATTTCAAAACGGTGTCATTCCAAATTGACCATCAAGGTAGTTTCACGAAATATTTTGATATATTGGACTTTGAATGTCGCTAACAGTTACAGTATAGCGAAAACATGATGGAGTGCTTCATTTGGGTATTTCTTCGAGGAAGGCATTTGCATTACATTCACAGTCATTTCTGAACCTTATTAAGTGATTATCAACTGTCCTTGCCTATTTATCATGTTTTTTTTTTCTTTTGACAGCATGAATGAAAAAAATATATATTTCCTTGTTTGGTCACAATAAATTCGACATTTTTCAGGGCTATGGTCATAAAAACAAGTTCTATTTTTAGACATAAGCAGTTGAAATATAACACTTAGAAGCCAGAGAAAAGATTGTGTTACGTCGTGTTCTCGACTTAAGTTTTGATCAAACTACAGAAGATATTTTTTCTGCCCATTACTTAGCATTTTTTACTACCCTGGTTAACCAAAGCTATTTTTAGACACAGGCAAAGTAAGTGACTACCTAGGACAGTAGTTTATCATGCTTTAGTGGAACGCTAGCAGCTAAGAAACCATTTCGGTTTTCGAGACCCAAACATCACGAAAGAATTGTTACTTTTAGTTGTGTAATTTCTCGATGATGTCATTCTTAAAGAAATAGTGACCTAGTTCAAATAATATAGAGACCAGCACCTGAGAACCACTGTCGTAGGACCTCTACTGGTCTTGGGCCACCACTGACCTAGGGCTTCCATTGACCTAGGGCCTCCACTGGTCTTGTTCCACCACTAGCCTAGGACCCCCCACTGGTCTTGGGCCATCACTGACATAGGACCTCCACTGGTCTTGGGCCACCACTGACCAAGGACCTACACTGGTCTTGGGCCACCACTGACCTACAACCCCCACTGGTCTTAGGCCACCACTGACTTAGGACCTCCACTGGTCTTGGGCCACCACTGACATAGGACCTCCACTGGTCTTGGGCCACCACTGACCTAGGACCTCAACTGGTCTTGGGCCACCACTGACATAGGACCTCCACTGGTCTTGGGGATCTACTGGCCTAGGACCTCCACTGGTCTTGGGCCATCACTGACCTAGGACCTCCACTGGTCTTGGGCCACCACTGACATAGGACCTCCACTGGTCTTGGGCCACCACTGACCTAGGACCTCCACTGGTCTTGGGCCACCACTGACCTAGGACCCCCATTGGTCTTGGACCATCACTGACCTAGGACCAACCACAGATCTTGGGCCATCACTGACCTAGGGCTTCCACTGACCTAGGACCTCCACTGGTCTTGGGCCATCAGTGACCTATGACCTCCATTGGTCGGGCCACCACTGACCTAGGGCCTCCACTGGTCTTGGGCCACCACTGACCAAGAACCTACACTGACATAGGACCTCCACTGGTCTTGCGCCACCGCTGACCTACAACCCCCACTGGTCTTGGGCCACCACTGACCTAGGACCTCCACTGGTCTTGGGCCACCACTGACCAAGGACCTCCACTGGTCTTGGGCCACCACTGACCAAGGACCTACACTGACATAGGACCTCCACTGGTCTTGGGCCACCACTGATCTACAACCCCCACTGGTCTTGTTCCACCACTAGCCTAGGACCCCCACTGGTCTTGGGCCACACTGACATAGGACCTCCACTGGTCTTGGGCCACCACTGACCAAGGACCTACACTGACATAGGACATCCACTGGTCTTGGGCCACCACTGACCTACAACCCCCACTGGTCTTGGGCCACCACTGACCTAGGACCTCCACTGGTCTTGGGCTTCCACTGACCTAGGACCTCCACTGGTCTTGGGCCATCACTGACCTAGGGCTTCCACTGACATAGGACCTCCACTGGTCTTGGGCCACCACTGACCAAGGACCTACACTGACATAGGACCTCCACTGGTCTTGGGCCACCACTGACCAAGGACCTACACTGGTCTTGGGCCACCACTGACCAAGGACCTACACTGACATAGGACCTCCACTGGTCTTGGGCTACCACTGACCTAGGACCTCCACTGGTCTTGGGCCACCACTGACCTAGGACTCCACTGGTCTTGGGCCATCACTGACATAGGACCTCCACTGGTCTTGGGCCACGACTGGCCTAGGACCTCCACTAGTCTTGGGCCACCACTGACCTAGGACCCCCACTGGTCTTGGGCCATCACTGACCTAGGACCTCCATTGGTCTTGGGCCACCACTGACCTAGGGCTTCTACTGACCTAGGACCTCCACTGGTCTTGGGCCATCACTGACCTAGGGCTTCCACTGACCTAGGACCCCCACTGGCCTTGGGCCATCACTGACCTAGGGCTTCCACTGACCTAGGACCTCCACTGGTCTTGGGCCATCACTGACCTAGGGCTTCCACTGCCTCTTGGCTCTTGCCTGAGCCTATATTGTTCTTTTATTTAAAATTTTTGCCAACTAAACAATAAACAGATGGCGGTGCCCATAACAGTCTAATTCAATAAAAGGTCATTTAATGTCCAGACTTTCTCGTTCATAATGGGCCTCCTTTTTAGGGCTCTAGGACAAAGAATAAAAAAAAAACTAAAATATAAATGCCCAGAATAAGTGACAAAAAACAATAACAAGAACAACCAAACAACAACATTAACAAAAAACGTGCTTAATTATATGATAACATTATCAGTATAGTTTTGATTGTTCAATTATATGATAACATTATCAGTATAGTTTTGATTGTTTAATTATATGACAACATTATTACTATAGTTTTGATTGGTTAATTATATGACAACATTATCAATATAGTTTTGGTTGTTTAATTATGTGATAACATTATTACTATAGTTTTGATTGGTTAATTATATGACAACATTATTACTATAGTTTTGATTGGTTAATTATATGACAATATTATTAATATAGTTTTGGTTGGTTATTTATATGATAACATTATTACTATAGTTTTGATTACTTAATTATTTGTCTCAGCAAAATAGAAAGTGAAAGAAAAGAGCACAGAGGGCAAGTGTTCAACTAATTAACTTTTGACACCGGCAAAACTTTCAGAAAGTAACAATCAACCCTCCCCCCCCCTCCCTGACTCACACAGGTCAGACTTATGTTGTTGGTGGTGAATGTCTTGGCAAGAATTACTGTCAGTAAAGTAGGACACGGTCGCATGAAATCCAATCATAACCGATTTTGTGGGCCAAGTGGCCAGGTTGTGATTGAAACTGCAGCAGTGTTTCATTACAGACGATCGATTCCCCAGTTGGGAACGCGGTATATTTTGTTTGGTCAAAATGATAAGTGAGTATATTATCTTTAGTAGTGAAAATTTAGTTGGGCCAGCCACAAACGACCATTACTGTTTTTTTTAAATTAAAAAAAAGTTGTTCATCCAGAAATAAATCTGTAAAACATGAACATTTTAGACGAATAGAACAAGATATAAATACCCGTGTGGTATAAATATCTGTAAGGTATAAATATCTGTGAGGTATAAATATCTGTGAGGTATAAATATATATAAGGTATAAATATATGTCAGGTATAATCAGGGCCGTTTTAAGGTCATCGTAGGCCCCTAGGCACTTTCAAAGTCGTAGGCCCTCCCCGATCTCATTTTAAAATATTTTTCAAGAATACACCGGCACTTATTTGCTATTCTGGCTTTCGTAGGCCCTTGAAAAGTCCGTAGGTCCTAGGCACAGTAGGTACTGTGCCTATATGATAAAGCGGCCCTGGGTATAATTATCTGTGAGGTATACATATCTGAGAGAAATAACTAGCTGTGGGGTATACATATCTGTGAGGTATAAATACAGGCCCGTAGCGTGCGGAGGGCCATGGGGCCGGGCCTCCTACGTTTTGTCTGGTCCCCCTCTGCTTATTTGTTCTACTTAGTAAAATGTATTACCTGCCCCCCCCCCCCGCTATTGTCTGGCCCCTGCTGTAGAATGCCTGGCCCCCTGCTGTAGAATTTTCACGCTACGGGGCTGTATAAATATATGTAAGATATAAATATATGTAAGGTATAATTATCTGTTAGATATAAATATCTGTAAAGTATAAATATCTGTGAGTTGCAAATCTCCGTAAGGTATAATTATCTGTAAATATATGTGTGGTATAAATATTTGTAACATTTCCACTTCAGTAAAAAAAATCTTTTACCAGGGATGTCTTCAACCAGGGCAGTGACGTCAGACAGTCTCAGAACCCTCCTCCAGATGTGAAAAGTGAATAAATAAATCAACTACGCTATTTCGGCGCCATATCCTAGTTTGGCGATGGCGCACTATGCGGCCGCACAAATCCGCTGTACCCTTCTCATTTTACTGCCTCCAAAAATCGTGCCCAATTATGGGGCAGTTCATGTCCATCAAAAGAGCAGCTTTTCTCGTGTTTTACCAAATGAACATTTCTTTTTTGTCATCAGCAGTATATATATATATATATATATATATATATATATATATATATATATATATCAGTTTATCAGTGTATCGGTTTCTTGCACACAAACCATTTGTTCTAGCACATTAGCACTTTGTTCATCAATGTTAGATTTTGTTTTTGTACTACAAAAGAAACAATTGGTGTTATATTATGGTGTTATATTATGGTGTTACATTATGGTGTTAGTGTTATCCATCTACACACCTTTTGTTCTTTTTTTTTCTCGTTATTAAGAAATGTTTAAAACGTATTGTTTTTTTTTAAGTCTATGTGGTTTTAATATAATCCACTGAGACGGAACCTGGCATGTAAATGTCATGTGATGTTGTCCAAGGGTTATTGAGTTAGTGGGGGAAAAAAGTCGGATTAAATAAAAAAATTATTATTGTTTTTTTTCTTCTTTAAAAATGTACTTTGAATAAAGTACGTGATATCCTTACACCTACACCAGCGGGTATCAATACATGTATGTAACTTGAGAAGGTGTGATTAGGTTTTGTATACATTTGACAGCTTGAGCCTTATGGAATATTTACAGTTTTGAAATATTTTATTTAAGACTCATTTTAGACGTTAAAAAATAAGAGTTGAAATACTAGTTAAAAATAGATGGGATACGTCCAGGCAATACTGTAGTTACCCATGAGTTACCCATGAGTTACCCATGAGTTACCTATGGTATGTCGTTTTAATTTCATTAGCCTATGAAAAAAAGCAACATTTTATAGTAAATGTATCAAAGTGTACAATGCGTGATGAGTGGCAGGTACCAGCATACTTACTGTTATGTGTGGACAGTCAGTAGGTGGTATGTGTGGATAGTAGGTGGCAAGTGTGGATAGTCATTTGGTATATGTGTGGATAGTTAGTAGGTGGCATGTCTGGATAGTTAGGAGGTGGTATGTGTGGATAGTAGGTGGCAAGTGTGGATAGTCATTTGGTGTATGTGTGAATAGTCAGTAGGTGGCATTCTGGATAGTCAATAAGTGGCATGTGTGGATAGTCAGTAGGCGGTATGTGTGGATAGTAGGTAGTATGTGTGGATATCAGTAGGTGGTATGTGAGGATAGTCAGAAGTTTGTATGTGTGGATAGTCAGTAGCTCGTATGTGTGGATAGTAGGTGGCTTGTGTGGATAGTCAGTAGGTGGTATGTGTGGATAGTCAGTAGGTGGTATGTGTGAATAGTCAGTAGCTGGTATGTGTGGATAGTCAGTAGGTGGTATGTGTGGATAGTCAGTAGGTGGTATGTGTGGATAGTCAGTAGCTGGTATGTGTGGATAGTCAGTAGGTGGCTTGTGTGGATAGTCAGTAGGTGGGATGTGTGGATAGTCAGTAGTTGGCTTGTGTGGATAGTCAGTAGGTGACATATTGCCCTGACAACAGTTCTCAGGTCAACACAGTATTGTAGTATTGTACTACGTGATTTTAGGGCTCATGAACCCATTCACCTAGGATCGGACTTTGAATGTGGCGACTAGGACAACCATCGCCACCCCCCCCCCCACCTCAAGGGGAAGCTTCGATAGGAGTTTTTCGGTACAATGGAGACATTACAGTTGAGTTTCTATTTCACACATTTGACCCTCACCCAAGTAACCCCCCCCCCACCCCCCAGATAACTACGCCTCTGATCTTTTTAATGGATTCAAGTCCAAGTACTGCAAAAAACATAACATGTTTATGTAGTTGAGAAGTGACTAGTTAAAATATTGCAATGTACTTTAAAGCATTAAGTGGTATTAGACATTGAATTACTGCGGCCTTTCTAAATAACTTCAACTCATATGAGAGAGTGGGAGAGGAGATGGAGGAGAGAGAGAGGAGAGAGAGAAGAGAGAGAGAGGAGAGAGAAGAGAGAGAGAGAGAGAGAGAGAGAGGAGAGAGAGAGAGGAGAGAAAAAGAGAGAGAGAGAGGGGGGAGAGAGAAAGAGAGAGACAAGTAGCCAAATATCTTGTAAGTGAAGCAGAGCGATCTTGACGGACTAAGGTCGGTTGAGGCCCGGGCGCACGAAAATAAAATAAAATAAACACACCTTGTACGAGCTTCAGTTATTGGACACCCTGCACGAGCTTCTGTTAATGGGGTTATTGGAGACCCTAATACTGGTCTGAAAAGCTCTACACAAATTTAAAAGCGCTATTTCGGCGCCATGCACATAGCACATCTCTATACTTATAAGACGCATTTGTTGTCTGTCTGTCTGTCTGTCTGTCTGTTCCCTTATAACTCAAGATCCAGACAACCAAAAAACGTGAAATTTGTTACACATACACATAATTACATGGGGAAGGTTATAGGACAGGTTTCGTTTCATCTGGATGGGTAGTTTAATTGTAATTAATTTTTTTTAATTTTAGTATTTTACTATATTAAAGTAATCTCGACGGCGCCATAAATAAAATTCCTCTGTGATGTCATTTCCCGATGATCGAATAGAACTTGCGCGCCGGTGCTGTATTGTGCCTTTGTGCTGCAAAGAATTGTTGATGTTTTTTCATGCTTCCCTATTTGTACAGCTTGAGGAAGGTAAAGGAATGAAGAAGGATTATAGAAGAAGTGTGAAGCCATAATAATAATAATAAGAGAGAGAGAGAGAGAGAGAGAGAGAGGTGGAGAGGGAGGGAGAAAGGAGGGAGGGAGAGAGGGGTTAGGGATGGAGAGAGAGGGGAGGGAAGGAGAGAGGGAGAGGATGGGAGAAATGGGAGGGAGAGATAAAGAGAGAGAGAGGGGGCAGGGAGGGAGAGAGAGGGAAGGAGGAAGGGGGAGAGAGGGAGGGAGGGAGGTGGACATGGGGGAGAGAAGGAGAGGGAGATGGGAGAGGGAGGGAGGGAGAGATGGGAGGGAGAGGGAGGGAGAGGGAGGGAAAGGGAGAGAGAGGGGGAGGGAGGGAGAGAGGAAGGGAGAAAACAGAAGGTAAACAGAAAACCTTATTTAAACCCGGGCAAAGCCGGGTACTTGCAGCTAGTTAGTAATATTTGGGTTTATTAAAAAAAATACAGGGAAAAAACACAAAACTACACTGATATCATACCAATATCATCCCGCTTTTCATTACTTTTGTATTTAATTTGTTTAGGTATGATATATGTTACGGGTCCTTATAATGATAATACTTGTGGCAGGTGTAATAATTCAGACAACTCAAATCATGAAGTTAACTCCAGTGAAGTAACATCAACAATCATTTAATTCTTGAACATAAACTGACATAAAGGTGAACCCAGTAGGAGTACAATAGCAAACTGTAAATATGCATCCATCTACATCGATGCCCAAAGCTAGACTCTACTAGAACATGCATCCGCATCCTATGTTGCACAGAGCTCGACTGATTATAAAACAAACCATGTGCTCCCAACTGTCGGTACAAATGACGTATACACTAAAGCTCCCAATATATATACACTCAAGATGGCGGAATAACGCCATGGATACTGTGGTGGGCGGAGCCTACCAAATTGCGTCATCAAGATTAAACTATATTATTTCTTCACAAGGTATTGTCTTTGTCTCTTGTACAGGCAGTTCGGCTAGTGATACATAGTATAAAATACAAAGAAATAGAAATAATATAATGAAAATACTTGGACATGTTGGTCTTACATTTTTATATAGACAAGTTCTGGACTTAACAACGATAACAAAACAACAACATTTGACAGGAAGCGTAAAGTTCTATCGACCTGAGTTATAAGATATCGAGACCTCAAAATAAAATATTGTCCTTGTCATATTATTGGCATATTGAATCGTCTGAATCCCTGAAAATATTTTATTTTTTTAAAAATATCTATGAGGTAAAAACAATCAACAACAACAAAGAACTCAGTAAACAGCTTGTCATTAATACCGGAGACCTGATGACAAATTAAACACACCTCGTCGAACGGACGTTACGATGAAAATTGCAGTCATTGCCATCGTCATTTCGACTTCACAGATGTCATGTCATTGTCTACTTGTCACGGTCTTGTTGACCTGTTTCCTGTCTTCGTAGACTTTAGAGTCCCAACAGAATTATAATCAGTTTTTTTTTTTTTTAATCGGGTCTCCAATATGAAAAGATAAAATAATAATAGTAAAATTTAATGTCCGGTTGTCAAAAAACATAATTTTTTTAAAAGTCTTAGATGAATTAAAACGGATGCACTCTCATAGCAACATCGGTCGACTTAACACGATTGGTGGAACTGACTTTGACTGTTTGTACCATGACGGACATCAAAATATGGTCTGCGAGTTTGATTGGTCATTTCCGTTGTGGTGGTCGAGACTCACTCCGTCACTTTTGTAAAACACAGGAACTGACCATATCTAAATTGTAGGGCTAAAAAATTAAATTTTGTATTGAAAATAACATTATCTATCTATCTATCTATCTATCTATCTATCTATCTATCTATCTATCTATCTATCTATCTATCTATCTATCTATCTATCTATCTATCTATCTATCTATCTATCTATCTATCTATCTATCTATCTATCTATCTATCTATCTATCTATCTATCTATCTATCTATCTATCTATCTATCTATCTATCTATCTATCTATCTATCTATCTATCTATCTGTCTATCTGTCTGTCTGTCTGTCTGTCTATCTATCTATCTATCTATCTCTATGTTGGTCTGTATGTATGTCTACCTATCTATCTTTCTATAATCACGATCAAATTATCTAAAGCTCTGATCATGAAGACTATTTCTACAAATTTCGCCAAATTTCAATCAATAACTTCGAAATTCTAGAAAATTTAACGAAATAAAACCCTATCAATGGGGCATTATAATTTGAGATAAAATGAGGAAAAATTTTGTCCTAAAATCATTAATCTATCCGAAAGAAGTATTTCAGAGTCTAGTTTCAGCTTCATCTCCATAAAAAAGTCTGACAGTTTTGTAGATCGTATCAGCTTCTATACTGTAAAACTGACTCAAAGAAATTTGATTTATTTTTCTGTCTGTGTACTGAGATAACCTGACGACAGACCACCAGACAGAATACGATCAGCCCGTGACAACAAAGTAGACAAAACGCATATTTTTTATACATGGACAAAGCGTTCATAAATGTGTCTAATGACGTCATCTGCTGTCAGAGTTCATGTAAGTGTGGGCAGGTGATATCATGAGCTAGTTGAGTGTTGCTGGCTGAACAGTAAAGTAAAACCTGGCCGGCTGTTTCTGCTGTCCAGGTGCTCATCAGATTTTATTTTATTTTATGAGAAAGAACGTGGAAAGAACACAGGTTTATTTATCGATTATCTCCCTTAGAGACACAAAATATTTTATAATAAATTAAAAAAACAAAACATTCTGTAACTGTACTGTTAGTATTATTAGATGACTTTAAGTACGTGGGCTCAAATCCAAGCAACACAAAATATCCATGCCATTATATACCCCCCTCAAACGGTCATTTACAGCGTCGGAAATGATCATGGCTTAGGATGTCGTTCTATTGGTTACGGGTCTTTGCAAGACAGACGTGAAGTTGTTTGTTCAATATTAAATTTGAAAAATTCAATGTGTTTATCCGAGTCCCGCCCAGATAATTCATTTTTTTTGCCTAAATCAAAAATGTGGAACAAGTCTTCGTGGCGCCCAGACAAAGTCTATATGCTGGCCCCTAAAACAAATAAAACTACAGTGGTGAAAATGCTGCACCCTGCTTGTATCAAAAAATAAGTGACGCCTGGGGCGTACGTCCGCCTACCACTACTTTCTAGTCACGAGACTGTCTGTATCATCATATAATAAGAAAGAAAACCTAAAAAATCGCGCGTTTACAAGTCACATTTAACAAATTCATACATTTTAGGCGGCCCATTGTAAATCATCTCAAGACACTAGTTTAGAATAAACAATGTTAAGTCAGCAGAAAATAAAAAATTTCTCAATTTAAAAAAAAAACCCACAAGTTTCGAGATCTGAACCTGTGCAAGCGTTCAGCAATGTCATCTGTGGACTGTGAAAAGTCTAACCTGTGAGTACAGAGTTACAGTTCAGGTCGTTACATGTAGAAGTTTGAAAGGAAACTTACTAAACCTTCTTTATCTAAGTTGTAAAAATTGTGCTAGCCTAATTTCATTCGTCTATCTACATGGGCAGTTGGCAAAATGTATGATGAATGAATGAGTCGGTGAGTAAGCTAGTAAGTCAGTGAGTGAGTTAGTGAGTGAGTCAGTGAAGGCTTTACCTTTTTATTAGCATAGGTGACTTTCGTTTTGATAATACATCTCGATTTTTTTAATAGATCTAGTTTTGTTAATAAATCTAGTTTTGTTAATAAATCTAGTTTTGTTAATAAATCTAGTTTTGTTAATAAATCTAGTTTTGTTAATAAATCTAGTTTTGTTAATAAATCTAGTTTTGTTAATAAATCTAGTTTTGTTAATAGATCTAATTTTTGGTAAAGCCGAACCCAAACATTCGAACTTTAAGCCTGGTCGTGTTATGGGAAATAGACCCATCTCATAAATCTGTAGTTTGACAAAGGAATGGTTCCCCCCCCCCCCACTACCACCACACACACACTCACCGATTTGTACTTAATGACGTCACAGAACTCCCCTTATTCCAAAAGTGTCAAAGATTATAAAACAAGCAATTTAAGTCTTTTCCGTTTCGGACAAAGGACATTTTAGAGCATTTTCGCCGAACGAAATCCGTATTTTTTTCCCGTGTTTTGATAAATAGAGAGGAAAGTAATCATGTTGAATAACTGTTACAAAAATAAATAATGATTACGCCCCTTTGGTTAGCTTTTATTATTTATATTTAAAATATAAGCAAAAACGGTACCTAGGAAAGTCTTTCTTTTCGGCCCTGAGATGTCAGATCGCGAAATGGACTTTCGATGTACACTTGGCAGGCCAAGACCTACAAAATGATATATACATCATGGGTCTAGGACTTATGGTTGCTGAGATCTAGGGCGCTCCTATGATATTATAGCTTATATAGTAAAAAACGGTACTTTACAAGCCCCCTTTTACGGCCCTCAGAGGTCAGATCGCGAAACGGACAAAAGTCATTTCTTGGCAGGCCAAGACCTACAAAATGATATATACATCATGGGTCTAGGACTTATGGTTGTTGAGATCTAGGGTGATGACGGGCAGACAGACAGACAAAACGGGGACAAAAGAGCATTTTTTTTCGAAAATGCTCTAAAAAAACGTGTGCTAAACCAAGAGCGTCACAACTTTTTGAAACAAATGTTACGATCTGAAAACTAACTGCACGTGAGAGAAGAAACAGACAAACGTGCCATACTTGGACCACGTCTTGTCTAGACTCCAGCCTCACAGATACATACCAGTAATTATAGTATCGTAGTGTGTGTGTGTGTGTGTCTGCGTGGGTGACCTACTTTTAATGCGACGATTATCTCATTTACTTCAATACGACTTCTTGATCACTGAACAGAATCTAATAAACAGTCTATCTATCTATCTATCTATCTATCTATCTATCTATCTATCTATCTATCTATCTATCTATCTATCTATCTATCTATCTATCTATCTATCTATCTATCTATCTATCTATCTATCTATCTATCTATCTATCTATCTATCTATCTATCCATCCATCCACATCCATCCATCCATCCATCATCTATCTATCTATCTATCTATCTATCTATCTATCTATCTATCTATCTATCTATCTATCTATCTATCTATCTATCTATCTATCTATCTATCTATCTATCTATCTATCTATCTATCTATCTATCTATCTATCTGTATAACTAAGTCTGTTTTTTAAACTTGCACTTAAAATCAATTCCAATCTATTCTAACTATATGATTCTATTTTAATAGACAACCATCTATTTAGTAATCTACCTTCTTTTGCGTGCACGAAAAAAAAAAAGAAAATTAACAAATATTTCAATTAACTGATAACAATCCACAATTAAAAAAAATAATCTCAAAACAACGTAAACCGATGTCATTCAAGGGTGTTTTTATGGTTAGGAAAAGCAAGCAACTGCCTGGGACCCCTGATGGCAAAGGTGCCCCTTCTAGTATTAATTTTTATTAAATCTGGTGCCAGGTCAGCGAGATTCGCCCATGATCCCCTTTTGTCTGTGTCTTCCACACACATATATTTATATCATGTTTCTGTTTCCTTCATCACACATAGATTTATATCATGTTTCTGTTTCCTTCATCACACATAGATTTATATCATGTTGCTGTTTCCTTCATCACACATAGATTTATATCATGTTTCTGTTTTCTTCATCATACATAGATTTATATCATGTTTCTTTTTTCTGTTTCCTTCATCACACATATATGTATATCATGTTTCTGTTTCCTTCATCACACATAGCTTTTAAATACGTTTCTGCTTCCTTCATCACACGTAGCTTTTAAATACGTTTCTGTTTCCTTCCACACACGTAGCTTTATATCATGTTTCTGTTTCCTTCCACACACATTGCTTTATATCATGTTTCTGTTTCCTTCCACACACATTGCTTTATATCATGTTTCTGTTTCCTTCCACACACATTGCTTTATATCATGTTTCTGTTTCCTTCCACACACATTGCTTTATATCATGTTTGTTTCCTTCCACATACATTGCTTTATATCTTGTTTCTGTTTCCTTCCACACACATTGCTTTATATCATGTTTTTGAGCAATGTATTGAAGAATTTTGTTTTCTCTGTCTAAGTGCTTGTGTCTGTTCTAACTGTCGCTATCAGGAAATGTAGAGATAGCACGCCAATTGTAAAGAACAGACTTGGCCGGTGACGTCAAACAAGGACAAACATTCTGGCATTAATTGAAGACTTATGTGTGCATATGTCCGAGTGGAATTGTGAACAGTGGTCGAGTTTTACTTAAACCTAAATACTCTAGCTTGGCTTGTCTTAATGGGCAGTTTCACTCCTGAAACGTGACATTTTTCTAGTAGAAATTTTTACCATCTTTTTTAGACATATTGTTTGCCAATAGTCATACAGGAATCTAACAAATTGGATATTACTAGAACATGTACAAGTTGACACACACAATCTTGTTTGTTCATTACTAGAACATGTACAAGTTGACACACACAGTTTTTTTTTTCATTACTAGAACATGTACAAGTTGACACACAGATAAAGTCTTGTTTGTTATGTTGACACACACAGTCTTGTTTGTTCATAACTAGAACATGTACAAGATGACACTCACAGTCTTGTTTGTTCATTACTAGAACATGTACAATTTCACACACAAAGTCTTGTTTGTTCATTACTAGAACGTGTACAAGTTGATACACAGATAAAGTCTTGTTTGTTATGTTAACACACAAAGTCTTGTTTGTTCATTAGCAAGAACAAATACAAGTTGACACACAAAGTCTTGTTCGTTTACTACTAGAACATGTACAAGCTGACACACAGATAAAGTCTTGTTTGCTCATTAGCAAGAACATGTACAATTCGACACACAGACAAATTCTTGTTTGTTCATTAATAGAACATGTACAAGTTGACACTCTAAGTCTTGTTTGCTCATTAGAAAGAGAATCAAGTCTGATTCTGTGTGGGGTTTTTTTTTTGCGCTAGAACTAAGAACATTGACATCAAAGAGAAATATGTGCTCAAGTTTCTAATGACAATCTCTCTCTCTCTTCCCCCTCCCCCCACCAAAAAACAACTCCCGAGAACAAGACAGTAAGCTGTTCAAACATCCAGTTGCTCCAACCCTAACAGCACCAGCAATTATGTCGTTCTGTTTCATACACACACACACTCACATGAGAGAGGAAAACGAGTTGACTCGACACTTGAAAACCGCTCTGGTCACTTTGGGTTTTGGTCATCTTCAGGCCATTCACTGGCTTGTTTCATTGTTGTGTAAGTTCCACAGTCAGATCAAGACGAGAGTGGGGTGGGGTGGGGGGTAGGGCGTTGTGGGGGGGGGGGTGCGCCAACATTACCCAGGGAGCCAGTGTGTTTGCCCAACAAACTGAGACCCGGGCATTGGCTCCCGACATTTTTATTTGTAATCACGTAGGGACCAGCGGGTCAATAGAAGACCTGGGGATGGGATTTGATTGTTGCTGGACAAATGTTGGGTTAGTAAAGCGAAAAGAATTGGTCCGCGGGCTAAGTGCATATGTGTGTGTGTATCTAAGTGTTGATGTATCTATGTGTGCGTATGTATGGATGTGTTTGGGTGTGTTTGTATGACTGTTTATCTGATTGTATGTGTGGATTTTTTTTTTTTGAATTACTAGAAAGAGACTGACATTCAGTGTGTAAAAGTCACAGTTAGTCAAAAAGAGATAGATACAGGCGATTGAAATATAGATACTAATCCATCCATCCATCCATCCATCCATCCATCCATCCATCCATCCATCCATCCATCCATCCATCCATTCATCTATCTATCTATCTATCTATCTATCTATCTATCTATCTATCTATCTATCTATCTATCTATCTATCTATCTATCTATCTATCTATCTATCTATCTATCTATCTATCTATCTATCTATCTATCTATCTATCAGGGATGACAGGGAGAATGATGACGGGTATCGACCAAGAAGACAACACAGACATAATCAGTGGAGAAACAAACGGTGCTGATAGACTTTGAATAGATTACAAAGACGCAGCAGAACCGGTGGTACACAACCCCAAATGGTACGAGAAAATTCATTCAGGCGTAAGCAGCGACATGTAACACTTTCGTTTAAACCAACCAAGAGTTTAATGAAGGTCGCCAGTTTGTTGCGTAACTCATCACCACATCAAGTGCCCTAGTGTCGCATTAGACAGACAAACACATTCCACTAAAAATTAAAACATTATTTTTTTTTTTGCGAAGTTACCTGTCATGGGTACCAGGGGATATTTATTCACGACCTTTGGGAAAATAGTCGCGAAAAAGATTGAGAACGGCTGACACAGCGAATGTTTCCTCCTCTGTCTCTGTAAGTATATGGGCGGAGTTTGTCTGGGCTCTAAACAAAAGTACATTTGATGATTCTCTTAGGATCAGATGTTTAAATGGAAATATTCATTATAAGGGTTGGGTTTTTTTTAAGGTGGAGGGGAATCAGTCCTGGGTCGATCTGTTGTTGATGTCACAAGTACGTTTATTCACAGGTGATAGACGTAACATTTCTACTACAGGGGGACGGGTGGTCTTAAGGTAAAGCGCTCGACTGTCGACCTGAGTATCCCTGGTTCGATCTCCATTAGTTTTCAGGTCATGGTAAAATCCCCAATATATCACCCGTGGTGTCTCCATGGCGATGGAACTATCGGCTTTGGTTGGGGGGGGGGGTGAAAGAAGGGCAATGCAATACCCGTCCAATTAGTAGTTTATAGGATATAAGATATTTCATCTCATCCTTAAAGGTACTTCACACATCTTTCTAAAACAATATCATTTTTACATTTACTCTTTGTATGAATATTAAAATAAATATGATAGTGATAGCAAAAAACACACTATCTCTCTCTCTCTCTCTATCACCCCTCCCCCCAACACCACAATTAGAACCACTCAAAGAGAATGAATGAAAAAGAGACCATTACATTATTGTTTTAAAACTGTTGCATCAAACAAACATCAGTAGTCTTACAGTAGACAAGGTAATAAACACGATGTTTGTTTACATGAGCTTTATAAACAATGAAATCTACTTCATACCTACTTGAATAGACAACAAATAAACAATGGAATCTACTTCATACCTACTTGTATATACAACAAATAAACAATGGAATCTACTTCATACCTACAACAAATAAAAAATGGAATCTACTTCATACCTACTTGTATAGACAACAAATAAACAATGGAATCTACTTCATACCTACTTGTATAGACAACAAATAAACAATGGAATCTACTTCATACCTACTTGTATATACAACAAATAAAAAATGGAATCTACTTCATACCTACTTGTATAGACAACAAATAAACAATGGAATCTACTTCATACCTACTTTTATAGACAACAAATAAACAATTGAATTTACTTCATACCTACTTGTATATACAACAAATAAACAATGAAATCTACTTCATACCTACTTGTATAGACAACAAATAAACAATGGAATCTACTTCATACCTGTTTTGTATAGACAACAAATAAACAATGGAATCACAACCAATTTATACATACATATAATATAACACCCACACCCATACACACACAGAGAGAGAGAGAGAGAGAGAGAGAGAGAGAGACACTGATATACTCTCCCTTACACACCCACACACAGAAAGACTTCCCTTTATACACCCACACATCCCGCAAACAAAAACATCACCAAAAAAACCAGTGGATCAAGATAGTGAATTAAGTATCCCTATCGATTATGGTCCTTGTGTCACCAGGTGATGAAGATGGACAGGTTCCTTAGACCTTAAGACCAGGTCACGTGATCTTCTTATCGATACTTAGACCACAAGGCATGGGCCAACTCCCCTTCCCCGTGCCTACCCCTTCACCCACAAACAGGGCCGGCCGGTCTCGTGTCAGTGCCTGTCACAGCAACAATACGGTCCTGCGATTCTATCTGTAGGAAATCTTGTCACTTCACTTTGACAGTGAGACCACGTCTTCTGGAATTATGGAGAACTGTTGTGGGTGTTTGAACGGCACGCCATTGGAAAAAAGAAACACTTCCTGATTTCTCATAGAGTGTCGCTTTGTATGGTCACAGAATCATCTCTTGTCTAGCGTGACGGACGATATTTTCTTTGCTTGAAATGTAAAAGTGACCGACAATTTAGCGTTTGTGTGTCTTGTTTGCACTTTTAAATTGAAAGCTCACGTCGGTCACAGCTTGATTGGTTTGTGCGCACTACGAATAATACACCCCGATTTAATTTCAGCTTCAATGTCTAAATATAGAATTAACGACTGACCGTATTTCAAAAATAAACAAAACCAAGATGGTGTTGAGGGACCCCTATGAGGGTGCCCTTGGCTTGTTGCTAAGAGTATGAGGGCTGACTCAATGGTGACCTGTATTTGTATTTGTGTTTCTACCACACACAGTCTCACCAACACTTAAACGTACAACAAGTGACGATGATCAATTCAACAAGTGTGTACAGCGACAAAATATATTTATTTACAGAGACACCAGTCCGTAACAGAGATCTGGTGGTCTTTAAAATCATAAGCAAAAGTAATCCAAAATGCCAAAGATTAATCCAGTGTCAATGAATAGAATCAAAGGGACGTTCTCTCGATAGATCACCCTTCTCTCTCTCTATCTCTCTTTCTCTCACTCAGAGACACAACAATCGACTCTCTATCACAGAGATCACTCAGTCCAATTGCGACTAGCTCCGACCCGGCTCACCGGTCGAATGTCTATAAATCTATCTTACATTACTCAAACACTTTCTTCCACGTGACCCCTAGCCAATCAATTATAATATCTGTTTCTTTCAAATCAGGGGGTGGAGCCTAGATGGGGAGGGGGAGAAGTACGTCATACCGACAAACAGGAGTAACTGGACATCCATCCCTTTGTCGGCAGTTGACCAGGGCCGAATGACCAGGGAGAATCCCGCGAGGAATGTAACGTGTTTCTGTCAACCGCTGCTTTGGTTCATCGACGGAGATTCCGCCGACCACCTGGTCTATGACGCAATTACGGGGTTGGGGTAAAAAGGGTGGGGAACTGGAGAACGGGAACGTATATTATTATACATGGTGTAATATACATCTTAACGTTAGCAATACTATTAAGTTAAGGGTTGGAGTAAAGTGGATGGTTTCGACAGATTAGTCACAACCCGTGACATCAACCCCACCTTACTCGAAACCATAGGGGTGACGACACCGTAGTAGGGTGAGGCCATTACATAATATAAAACAAATTATAAAAGAATCGAGTCCTTTCCATACGTTAGGACTAGAACAAAGGGCGAATTAACCCGGGGTTATACATAAGCATATGTGCTTTATCACCCTGTGACTATCTTTATATTAAAATGCCCAAAACAAATGTAGGACGTAAAACATACATATTTACACACCCAAAAATAAAACAGAACAATTATAACGGCGTATAGCATGATGGTGCCAGCCGGACATAAGGTCTGGCCAAAACAAGTTGGTCCAGAGATGAAAAAAAATAGTGAACACTCTTCCGAAAGGTGGCACAAAATTAATTGTATCAGTAAGCCTACATAGGCGGTTACTGGATACGAAATAGGGTAAGCAAGATAGTCTCCCGTTGAAGGGATGACTTTACATTGATAGATACAACAGCGTTACAACATCAAACCTGTAATAGAGAGTAAACCATGCATAATAAATATAACAATTGACATAACTGCAATCGCACGAGATTCACTCGCTCTAGGCAAGCCATCCAATAACCTCTCTAAGAGTGGCCCTTTGTGAATGAGCTCAAACCGACATGTAGCCGTCGACGAGGTTCGCTGGGCACCGGCTCATCAGATCTGCCCCCACGCCCAACATGTCCCGTTTACACGGGGGGATATATAGCCTAGCTTTATTAGGGCCCGACTCCTCCCCATTGGGAAATTCTCCGTGGGTTACGCGTAGTTCATGGTTTACACTCTCGGCTTTACCGCGCCTACTTCTACTCGCGGGTCGTGTTGTAAACAGTCTTTCAGGAGAAAGAGATCGTCTCCGAGGTGGCCCCCTTTCTGAGGTGATATGTTTGGTGGCCCTAGATGGGTGTCTAAAAATAGGTCTACTCTGCCGGGAAAAACCTGAGGAGTTATCCGCCCCGTCATATCGCCGTCTCTACTAAAATCGTCCGTCCGTGATTTAACCACCGTCGGGGTCGTCGTCTTTCTACCTCCCTTGCTCCGTCTGTCACGCCATGAGCCATTATGCCCTTCTACTTTCCCCCTAGTTTCACCCTTCAACTTAGAGCCCCATGGGATCCCCGCTCTCCTGACTGGGCCCCTGGGTGCCCCTTGGACATGATCAAACCACGACCCCCTGGTGCGTTTGGTTTGACCCCTAAACTTCTCCTTAGAGTCAATACGCCTGGGCCCCTTGACCTCATCGGCATGATGATGGTCCCTGCGGTCTTCTGGATTAGACCAAGGGGCCTTGGCACTCTTTATGTTACCGATAATTAAATCCACTATTGGATTTGTGAGGACCATAGCCTCCAAAGGGCCCCGATAGTAGTCAGAGTCTACGTAGACGGTGGCTATTGGGGCCTGACTAACGGTGCCGTCAATACATTTGTATTGGGCCCAGCGACCCGTCATCGCTCCCTCTCCTACCAGGGATTCCTTCACGGCGGCCCCTGAACAACCTGAGTCCCTTAGGACCTTAACCTTGAGGCCATTTACACGGCCCTCTATCACTGGGAGATTTTTCTCCCCAGCCCCCACTTCCACTACTGCCTCCATAGGTATGGGCCCTACCCCTCTAGCAAGGGGCGCATTTCTCTGCAGCTTACATGAAACAGAGCGGTGCCCTGGGGCCCCGCACGTATAGCACACCGACTTAGCATTGGTCGGGTGACTAAACACCCGGTTCCCGTTTACTGGGGCCCTCATCCTATCTTTAGGAGCCTCCCTCCTGTCCTCTACCTCACTTGTTGGGGCCCTTTCGGCCTCAACCGCCTCTCCTTCCCTACTTATGGAAGACTCGCGGCCCTTGCCGTGGCGAGCTTCCCTGTAGTTTTTGGCCAGGGCGAGCATTTCGGCCCATCTCCTTGGCTTACGTTCCTTTAGGAACACCTGTAGTCCACTAGGGGCCCCGTCCATCAACCGCTCCGTTAGGCCATCAAAGGTCGGCTCTGTCCCACTGAGCTCAACCCACCTCGTCAAGAGGTCAGCTAGACGTGCACCAAATAGGGGGTAGGTCTTCCCTCTTTCTAAATGGCCCCCCCTAAACTTACGTCTAAAGCTATCCTCCGTATAGTCGTATGACTTTAGGAGGGCAGCCTTCAATGAGTCAAAGTCATTTGACTCGTCGGCCGTCAAGCGGGTAGCTGTCGTCAGGGCCCGTCCCGTGAGTAGTGATGTCAAGCAGGGGGCCCACTCATGTCTTTCCCAACCCGCGGACAGAGCGTATCGTTCAAACCTACGGATGTAGGCGTCTATATTATTCGTCTCGTCAAGTTTGGGGAGTTTGGGTTTGGAGGATGTCGTTGACTGACTGATTGGGGTTGGGTTTGCCGGCCCCCCTTCCCTCTCTAACCGTGCTAGGGCCACCCTCTCCTCAGATGCTAATTTAGCTGCCTCCTGCTCGGCAGCTATTCTAACTAACTCAACCTCTCTTTCGTGTTTTGCGCGCTCAACTTCTGCTTCCCTTTCAAGTCTAGCTAACTCCACCTCTTTATCTCGTTCATTCTTAGCGCGTTCGATTTCTGCTTCCCTATCAAGCCTAGCTCGTTCAGATTCTGCTTCCCGTTCAAGTCTAGCTAATTCCACCTCTTTATCTCTTTCATTCTTAGCGCGCTCGGCTTCTGCTTCCCTTTCAAGTCTAGCTAACTCCACCTCTCTTTCATTCTTAGCGCGTTCAGCTTCTGTTTCCCGTTCTAGCCTAGCCTCTTCCATCTCTCTATCCCTTTCGCCTTTAGCGTGTTTTATGGCCTTCTTAACATCGCACCCCAAGCCTATGAAGTACTGTACGTACTCCTCCATAGACTTCATGGTTGGTGACGTTAATACGAGCCTAAGATGAGTAACGGTTAACCCAGTTAAAGCTCGCCGTGCAGCTTAACACGCAGTCAGAGCATGCACAAATGATCACAATCAAAGAAGTGTATTAAAATGGCTTACTTTGACGCTTCCTCCCTCCTTTCAACAGAATACGAAATATCTTCCACCGTACACAATCTTACACACATGCATAAAGTCTAAAGTCTAAATGTTATTTATTCGCCGATAACAGTGCGGTTTTTCCTTTAACTGTCTTGTTGACTTCGTCTGTACTTTCAGTCGGACTACGTGAGTTCGCGTGGTGATTACTGCTCCCATTTCAAAACGGCCGAGTCCAATGTATGACTGGCCTACTGAAGAATTGTGGACTACTGGTTTTGTCCGACGATGCACGTGAGTCAACGTAGCGTTTATCACTCAGTTTTAAACCGGCCGAGTCTGATGATAAACTGGCCTACTGAAGACTTGTGGCAGAGATTAAGCCTCCCGAGTCTATAGTTGAATCAGGTTCGGCCCCGCCTGGTTATTGCAGAATACTACTTCAGGTGAAGGTTCGATCCCGAAACGAGCCTCTCAGATGTTGAGGGACCCCTATGAGGGTGCCCTTGGCTTGTTGCTAAGAGTATGAGGGCTGACTCAATGGTGACCCGTATTTGTATTTGTGTTTCTACCACACACAGTCTCACCAACAATTAAACGTACAACAAGTGACGATGATCAATTCAACAAGTGTGTACAGCGACAAAATATATTTATTTACAGAGACACCAGTCCGTAACAGAGATCTGGTGGTCTTTAAAATCATAAGCAAAAGTAATCCAAAATGCCAAAGATTAATCCAGTGTCAATGAATAGAATCAAAGGGACGTTCTCTCGATAGATCACCCTTCTCTCTCTCTATCTCTCTTTCTCTCACTCAGAGACACAACAATCGACTCTCTATCACAGAGATCACTCAGTCCAATTGCGACTAGCTCCGACCCGGCTCACCGGTCGAATGTCTATAAATCTATCTTACATTACTCAAACACTTTCTTCCACGTGACCCCTAGCCAATCAATTATAATATCTGTTTCTTTCAAATCAGGGGGTGGAGCCTAGATGGGGAGGGGGGAGAAGTACGTCATACCGACAAACAGGAGTAACTGGACATCCATCCCTTTGTCGGCAGTTGACCAGGGCCGAGTGACCAGGGAGAATCCCGCGAGGAATGTAACGTGTTTCTGTCAACCGCTGCTTTGGTTCATCGACGGAGATTCCGCCGACCACCTGGTCTATGACGCAATTACGGGGTTGGGGTAAAAAGGGTGGGGAACTGGAGAACGGGAACGTATATTATTATACATGGTATAATATACATCTTAACGTTAGCAATACTATTAAGTTAAGGGTTGGAGTAAAGGGGATGGTTTCGACAGATTAGTTACAACCCGTGACAGATGGGGTGATACAAATGCTCCAGCCAGTTATGAAGAGTCCTGCCCCCCCCCGTGCCGGCCTTAGACATTTTTGTGATATAGGCAAGGACTGAAATGCCGCCCTTTTTAGTTTCATTTTTCTAAGAAAACTCTATAAATGTTATTTATTTTGAAGTAAATCCAAATTATGAAAATAAAAATAAGATGTATTTATAGTTTAATTACTGATCTTCATTCTTCATAACATTTTTGAAAAATTGGGCAACTTTATAAAAGTTAAAGACGAGTTTTAAGCATACGTAGTGTATTTTAGAAAAAAAAATTTTTTTGCTAAGTTAGAAAAGTAATGAAAAATAAAACAAAATGAAATGTCATGTTTATTAAGCATTAAAAAGATTGAAGAGAATTCAAGAAAAATATCCTTTTCTATCTTTTGCAGAGGCAAACTCTTCAATTACTTCGGTCAGATCCAAATCTTCTGCAATCGTTTTCTCTATAGATATTGTAGCTTAACCAACCAAACGATCCTGAGAAATGGTAGAACGAAGATATGTTTTTATGAGTTTGAGCTTCGAAAAGCTTCTCTCTGCACTCGCCAGTGTTATCGGGAGTGTAAGCAAAATTCGCAATGCCATGTACACATTCGGAAAAAGAGCAACCACGCCCATTGCACATAGATAGTCTAATATAACTCTAGGCAACCAAGCCCATTCCACATAGATAGTCTAATATAAATCTAGGCAACCAAGTCTATTCCACATAGATAGTCTAATATAAATCTAGGCAACCAAGCCCATTCCACATAGATAGTCTAATATAACTCTAGGCACCCAAGCCCATTCCACATAGATAGTCTAATATAAATCTAGGCAACCAAGTCTATTCGACATAGATAGTCTAATATAAATCTAGGCAACCAAGCCCATTCCACATAGATAGTCTAATATAAATCAAGGCAACCAAGTCTATTCGACATAGATAGTCTAATGTAAAGCAAGGCAACCAAGCCCATTCCACATAGATAGTCTAATATAAATCTAGGGCTTGATTTTTCTGTAATTCTCCCTGATAAATCAAATAATTTATCGCACAGTTCTGTTGCATTATTGTCTGCTGAATCTTCGTTTTCAGATGTTAAAGCTAATTGAAGGTCCATGCAATCTGTGAAAACCTCTCTTTTATCACATTTCTCCAGTTTCTTAATGCCATACAAAAATTCAAATAAATTGCTATGAGATGTTAACTGCATAAATCGCCATTCTAAGCAATTTTGTGCTCTTATTTAATTCTACACTTTCTCAAATTTATTTATTTTATTTTTAATTTGTATATTTTTGATTTAATTTTATTTTGCTGGAATCTGCCACTCCTTCAAATAATGCCGCTCTAGGCAGCTGCCTATATCGCCTATACCTAAAGCCGGCACTGCCCCCCCCCCCGCCTCCCTCACTCCCTCCCATCCGCAATCTTGTATTCATTTGAATGAGATTTGTAATTAATTGAAGTGCACTTGATATAAAGGTGGTCATGGTATCATATAAGACTAATGACAAAGGACTATAATCTTGGTATCAATTATTTCTAGTACTGTATGCGTGGTGTACAGTGTTAAAGGTGGTAAAGTATCATATAAGACTAATGACAAATGACTGTATGATCTTGGTATCAATTATGTCTAGTACTGTTTGTGTGGTGTACAGTGTTACACATTTTGTCTAAATAAATGACAACGAATTAAAAAACAATCCTGACAAAAATAAATCCGGTCATCAGCACACGACATGTTGTGACAGACTTCACGAGACTTTGAAATGATATTGTTATAGACATTTCTATACAATGCTCAAGTTCAAATTTCCGATATTTTCTTTACCACCATTGACTTTTTAAAGATTTGCAGATTGGTGAACATATTTGATAAAGAGAGCTGATGGATGTTTGCACATGATCTAATGAGCGGTGGTCATCATGAGTGAGGAATGTCAAATTAACTATCGGACTGCTGAACTCGACAAGGTCAGATACATGGAGATACTGTGGGTCTACTACATGACATAAGACTTTTGACTAAACATTTTTACTTTAGCGAGCAGCTCTGTAAGTAATGTGTTTTTAGGGGTGAGTGCTACATTCGGTAAGTTCTGTATTAGGTAAGTACCTCATTAGGTAGGTGCTACATTAGGTAGGTGCTACATTCGGTAAGTTCTGTATTAGGTAAGTACCTCATTAGGTAGGTGCTACATTAGGTAGGTGCTACATTCGGTAAGTACTATATTAGGTAAGTACCTCATTTGGTAAGTGCTACATTAAGTAAGTGCTACATTAGGAAATTGCTACGTTAGGTAAGTGCTACAGAATTTAAGTGATACAGGATTAAAGTGGTATATGAAGTGCTACACCAGTGAAGTGCTACATCAGCAAAGTGCCACATTATGATTAAATTAATACATTATTTTCAAATTGCTACATGAGTAAATTGCTGCATGAATTAAAAAGCATCCCGAGTGAAGTGTGTAATGAGTCGACTTGTTTAAGTCTGCAAAGTTGTCTGACGTTTCATGTGACGCCTACAAGCTGCCATAGTTAAGTTCTTCAGGGTCAAATTGTCGTGATCCAAAATCGTTTACAAACATTTACTTTATAGTAGAAACAATTTGTTTTTATGTGACTTTCTACTCTGGTCTACTTTATGTCTTGGCATTTCCGCACTTGGTCAATAAACTCGACATAATTCTGGGCTTTAAAAACAAAAAATAAAAAAACTAGCGATATATTCAGTGAAAGGAATATATTATTGCCTTATAAAATAATCAATGAAATTCAATGGAAGATAACCCGTCTGTGTAAGAGAATTGACTTATGAGTGAAAAAAAAGATCAGAAAGATAAAATTATCAAGTCATTAGTTAAAAACAATTATCTACTATAAATCCATTGTTAGTAAACTCTTTTCAGATCTTTATTACATGTATATTAAAGTTTGTTGTGTAAATTCATGTGATATAATAAAAAAAAGCTGTCACTGTCAATCAGGCTTTTGTTTTTCATGTATAGATATTTACTCACAGCAAGCATTCATAGTACTTGTTTATGTAATATGCTCAACATAAACTCAATATTTCAAACAATGCATAACATGACAACCTAATGTAACATCACAACCAAACGTAACATCACAACCAAACGTAACATCACAACCAATTGTAACATCACAACCAAACGTACCATCATAACCAAACGTAACATCACAACCAAACGTAGCAGTACAACCAAATGTAACATCACAACCAAATGTAACATCACAACCAAATGTAACATCACAACCAAACGTAACATCATAACCAAACGTAACATCACAATCAAACCTATTATCACAACCAAATCTAATATCACAACCAAACCTAACATCACAACCAAAGGTTACATTCAGGGCCGTCTTAGGCCACTGCAGCCTGTGCGGCCTCAGTGGGCCCCGTACTTTTATAGGCCTCGCGCTAATTCTAACAAACGACAGTGATGAAGACGACAAAGACCAGTTCTACAGCAGAATACAGAAGATATTTGAGACCTTCCCTGGAAAAGATGTAACCATCCTCATGGGAGATTTCAATGCAAAGATTGGGTCCGAAAACACAGGTTATGAACAAGTCATGGGCACACATGCTCTGGGAACGATGAACGAGAATGGGGAGAGATTTGCAGACCTGTGTGCACTCAATAACATGGTCATTGGAGGGAGCATATTTCCCCATAAAAGAATCCACAAGAATACATGGATATCCCCGGATAAAGTGACAGAGAATCAGACCTTTTTTGCATTAACAGGAAATTTAGAAGATCCCTACAAGATGTTAAAGTGAGAAGAGGGGCGGATGTAGCGTCTGATCACCATCTGGTTGTAGCGAAATTGAAACTGAAGCTGAAGAGATATGAGACAAGCACGGCAGACAGAAGAGTAAAGTACAACATTAACCTTCTGAAAGATCCTAAGATAAAAGAACAGTTCAACTTGGTGCTGAAGAACAAATATGAAGTGCTCCATGAACTGGTGGAAGAGGAGTACAGTGTATCTAATGAGTGGCAGAAAGTGAAAGAGTCATTAAGATCATCATGCCAAGAGATACTGGGGCCAATGAAGCACCATCAAAAAGCGTGGATCACAACTGATACCCTGAATAAGATAGAGGACAGGAGGAAGAAGAAAGCAACAGTCAACAACAGTAAAACTAGATTAGCTAAAGGCAAAGCTCAAGAAGAATACACGGGAGCACACAACAAAGTGCAAAGAAGTATTAGGAAGGACAAGAAAGAATATGTGGATGGATTGGCAGCTGAAGCAGAACAGGCAGCTTTTAGTGGAAACATGAAAATGTTATATGACATAACAAAGAGACTTTCAGGGAAGACCAACAAACCAGAAAGATCTGTCAAAGACAAGCAAGGGAAAGCTATTAATGAATTAGATCAGCAGTTGAATAGATGGGCTGAGCACTTTGAGGAACTCCTGAACAGACCAGCACCACTGAACCCCCCTGTCATTGAACCAGCCATATCAGATCTGCCAATCAACTGTGATAACCAAAGAGGAGATAAGAAAAGCCATCACCCTGATAAAAATGGGAAAGCAGCTGGACCAGATGACATCCCAGCAGAGGCACTAAAGGGAGACCTCAATACGACAGTGGAGATGTACCCACTCTTTGAAAGGATATGGGAGGAAGAAGACGTACCAACAAACTGGAAGGAAGGATATCTCATCAAGCTTCCCAAAAAAGTGACCTTAGCGACTGCAACAACTACAGGGGCATCACATTGCTATCAGTGCCAGGCAAAGTCTTCAACCGAGTCCTTTTGGAGAGGATAAAAGACACAGTCGACCCACAGCTGAGAGACGAACAGGCAGGTTTCCGTCAAAACAGGTCATGCACAGACCAGATTGCAACGCTCCGCATCATAGTTGAGCAGTCCCTAGAGTGGAACTCGCAGCTATACATCAACTTTATTGACTTTGAGAAAGCGTTCGACAGTGTAGATCGAGAAATCCTCTGGAAACTTCTTCGACATTATGGTGTCCCCTTAAAAATAGTTAAACTGATCGAGAAATCATATGATGGTATGCAGAGCTATCCATGGAGGGCAGCTAACAGACAGCTTTCAGGTACGAACAGGAGTCAGACAAGGATGCTTGCTTTCCCCATTCCTTTTCCTACTGGCTATAGACTGGATTATGAAGAAATCCACCAGGGAAAGAAGAAATGGAATCCAATGGACTTTGCTAAAACAGCTGGACGACCTGGACTTTGCAGATGACCTTGCTCTCCTTAACATAGCTATCAACAGATGCAAGAGAAAACAAATCTTGTGAATGCCACTGCAAAGGAGGTCGGCCTTAGCATGCACACATCTAAAACCAAGATCCTGAAAATTAACTCCTCCAGCACAAATGCAGTCACCCTAAACGGAAGTAAACTGGAGGAAGTAGAGTCCTTTACTTATCTGGGTAGCATCATAGATCAGCAGGGTGGAACAGATGCAGATGTCAAAGCAAGGATCGGAAAAGCAAGAGCCGCCTTTATCCAGCTCAAGAACATCTGGAATTCCAAAGTGCTGTCTCTGAACACCAAAATTCGCCTGTTCAATACCAATGTAAAATCAGTCCTGTTATATGGAGGTGAGACCTGGAGGATTACGAAGACCACCACTAAGAGAGTCCAGGTCTTTATCAACAGCTGCCTTAGGAAAGTTCTTCAAATACGATGGCCTGACACCATTACCAATGCCAGCCTATTAGAACGAACCGGCCTAGCTTCAATAGAAGAGGAGATCAGGAAGAGAATGTGGGGATGGATAGGGCACACATTTCGAAAGCCGGCAAGCAACATCACTAGACAAGCATTGAGTTGGAATCCTCAAGGAAAAAGAAAGAGATGTCGGCCTAGAAACACCTGGAGGCGAGAATTTGAAGCGGACATCACCAGGATGGGGTTCAGCTGGAAGCATCTGGAGAGAATGGCTCAGGATAGAAGTCGCTGGAGATCTTTAGTTGGTAGCCCATAGCCCGATAGGAGTGACGGGCAATAACGATGATGATGCTAATTCTAGGTGTAAATTATTAAATTACAACCATTATAACTTATAATCATGTATAGGTCAGCGTGTTCATTCCGTTTATATGTTTTTTACAGTGTTTTTTTTAAATCCATTACGTTGTTGGTTAAAATGACAGAATTTGACAATTCTTGCTATTGAGTGTGATTTATGTAGGAAACAGAATTTTAACGCTAGACATGCCGTAAGACTTCACTACACGCAAGTCTCGTAAAGTAAATTTGATCGTGATTTTGTACTTCGTAAATAATGAATAAAATACAAAGACCAATTTATTTTCTAATACGAAGTCGTAAATTTTACTTATTATCCTTATCCCTACACAGACTGGGCCCCGGACAATCCGTTTTGCATAGAGCCCGCAATTGTTAGTGTCGGGGGGGGGGGCAGGGGGCTGGGCCCCCTGCGTTTTGTCTGGCCCCCCTCTGCTTATTGTTCTACTTAATAAAATGTATTACCTGGCCCCCTGCTATTGCCTGGCCCCTGCTGTACAATGCCTGGCCCCTGCTGTAGAATTTTCACGCTACAGGGCTGTTTCACAACCAAATGTAACATTCAAATGACAAGATGAAATTTAGTTCCACATCTAGAAATCAAACATTTCGAAATTTAAAAAAAAAATACCCCCCTTTAACTTATCCAGCTGATCAGACATCTATTGATGGTTGTTACAGAATGAAGACGTTCACTCTATGGTTAGGGGGGAGACACTTTGTCACGTCCAGCGTGCACTCACACACACACTGACTCACACACACAGAGTACAAAGCTGTTATTTTGTGTTTGATTGATGAGCCTGCTACATTAAACGGATGTGTTGAACAAAAAAATTTAACGTGTGACATGGGGCCTGAGTGAAGTGGTAATAGGATTCAAATATTGTAAGGCAGATAGGATGGGGAGTGTAGTCAGGATGTATATGTGTGTGTATGTATGTTTGTATGTATGTATGTATGTTTGTATGTATGTATGTATGTATGTATGTATGCATGTATGTGCATGTATGTATGTATGTATGTATGCATGTATGTGCATGTATGTATGTATGTATGTATGTATGTATTTATGTATGTATGTATGTATGTATGTATGTGTGTATGTATTTATGTATGTATGTGTGTGTGTATGTATGTATGTATGTATGTATGTATGTATGTATGTGCATGTATGTATGTATGTTTGTATATGTGTGTTTGCGTGTGTGTTTATGTGTGAATGTATTTATTGACGTTTTAATGAGCTGGTCGTATATAAAACATATGCATATAGTATGCTTTATATACGTTAGTTGTATATCATATAGATGTGTTTATATGTCATTTAACATATTGATACAGCATATAGATACAGCATACAGCTACAACATATAGGTACAGCATATAGGTACAACATATAGGTACAGCATATTGGTACAACGTATAGGTACAGCATATAGGTACATCATATAGGTACAACATGTAGGTACAACATATAGGTACAACATGTAGGTACAACATGTAGGTACAACATATAGGTACAACATGTAGATACAACATGTAGGTACATCATATAGGTACAACATGTAGGTACAACATGTAGATACAACATGTAGGTACAACATGTAGATACAACATGTAGGTACATCATATAGGTACAACATATAGGTACAACATGTAGGTACAACATGTGTAGTTCACTTAGTAGGAGAACTTGATGAGTTGGTGTTGTCTGAAATAAAGAACCATTTTGATTTCAATGCCTGAATTTAGCCATCTGGCAATGAAACCCGAGATCTCTTCACACAAAAAGTTGTGTTTTATTTAATTTTTTGTATTTTTGTTTATTAATTCATTTTTGTTTCACTAAGGAAAAAGTTATTTCGACATCTCTATTTCTGTATAGCAATAAAGGTCAGGGACATGTGTGCCTCGTTCTATTGCAGCCCCCCCCCCCCCCTTTACCCCCCACCTATCCCCCTCGGCCACCAAAAAGTTTTTTTTTTAAGATGAAAAAATAAATGGTAAAAGCTACTAGATTGGAATGGACCATGAAAAAGTTTTGCAAGGTTTAAATAATAAAATAAATTATTTGTATTTGTTATGAGACATAACCGACTGACAGAGGAGTTTAATTGATTGGTGTGGAGATTAATGGGCGAATTCATCTTCAATAAATTTTTTTTCTTTAATTCTTTCAATTATTATTCTTTTATTATTACTCATGATCTTTTCGATAAATACATTCTTAGAGAGACATGATTTTAAAACCACCATGGCTTTATATGTAGGTGAGATTATTTTGATTCTTTTGAAAATTTACACCCACTACCTGTCCACTACCCGTCTATCTACTACCTGTCTACGTTGAAACATTGCGATAGATGGATATTTTTTTCAATCGGTGAAGTTTTGTCGGTACATTTTGTTGGTACATGGTTTTGGTACATTGTTTTTTTTGGGATCTTGAACGGAATTTATAGTCAAGACTAACTTATAATACGGGGCTCCTTATTGTTCGGTTCTTTTGAGCAATTGACAAGTCGCCACACTGCTAACTACATATTAGTTAGATTGGTCATTATACAAAGCACCTTTTTATGTCGTCCCTAGACGTTGGTCAAATTCCTCTCCCCTCCCCCACTCCCCCGTCCAAGAAAATACAACCGATCCTTTTCAGGATGAAAAGTGTTTTAAGTTTTGACCAAACATCATGGGCGATAGAACTGAAATATTTTGTCCAAACATCATGTGCGATAGAACTGAAATATTTTGACCACTCTACGGACCTTGACCCGAGACATAACATAGTTTTAGTTTTTTTACGTGCTTATCAATAATTCGTTTCCCTATCAGTCAGACAGAGGTCCCCATCAATCAGACAGAGGTCCCATCAATCAGAGGTCCCCATCAATCAGACAGAGGTCCCCATCAATCAGACAGAGGTCCCCATCAATCAGACAGAGGTCCCCATCAATCAGACAGAGGTCCCCATCAATCAGACAGAGGTCCCCATCAATCAGAAGGGGATCGTTAAAGTCTAAGTCGATATGTGCAAAGAGGCCGGTGAGGGACGGGGGGGGGTAGATCAACCTGTCGTCATGGCTACCACTGCCGCGTCCGTATAAGACATTCATTTTTTCTTTTTAACCCATTTATCTATTCACATTCCGCTGTGCTCAATTAATAATTGCAGGAGAGAACCTTTTCTTCATTTCAATAGACCCCCCCCCCTCCTTGCGCATTTCTTTTGGCGTCCACCGTTCATTATTTTCTTCTGTTCATTAAAAAGTTTCAATCTAAGACACAAGAGAAAGGTACGAAAATATAATTAATTTTATTCTAAAGGTAAGTTGATTTAAAACAAAAAACAAAGCAACTTAAACGTTGTCCTAGCAGGAGAGATTTTGTTTAGTTTGTGTGTGTGCGTGTGTGTGTTTTTTTTCTTCTATCTATATTTCTAAGAATTCTTTCAATTTTTGTGTTTGACCTTCACCTCTTTGCGCTATAAGAAAAAAAGATTGCTGCGATAGATATAAAATAAAAAAAAAGATGACGTACATCTAAAGATGTTCTATTTCCTTTAATCAACTTTTTCCTTCCTGTATCCCCCAACACTCCCCCCCACCCCCGGGGCCAATATTCAGACTGTATGTGAGAAGTTGTATGATCTTAGGTATGAATATGTATGTGGGTTGTTCGTGTGTGTTTGGGTGGGGGATGTGTGGGGAGTGAGGTATGTGAGGATGGGGGGACTGTCGGGGATTGGGGGGCGGGGAAGATGAACAAATCGACATAAGAAAACGGGCAGGAATGCATGTTTTTTTTAGGAAGATATTGGAATGAGGTCAAAGGTGACACGAGGCCGTGCCGGCCAGATGGAGTCTGGATTAAGATGATTCTCAGAAGATTTCAGAAAGTTATTGATTAGAGGATTTCGAATGTCAAGTGATCTTTTATTAGTTAGCCTCCCATGTAAAGTGGACATTTCCTTTGAGCCACATTTTTGATTCTGTAGTCTGGAGAGATTTTTTGTTCCATTTACGGCTGTATTAAAGAAATTTTAAAGTTTTAAAAAACTGATATTAAATATAATCATTATTCACCGTTATTGACCGATATATCCAAGTATCACTGGTTAGGAGAAAACATCAATAATTTATAGCATGGTCAATCAATTCTCTTTTACATTGATCAATATGATATTAAACACCAAACATAATATACACATTAAACATCATTTTAACTATTTCACTGATGAACTCCACTGGGGAAAATGTCCAGGTATAAAATAAAAATTACATTATAAAAAAAATATTTTATAAAAAAAAAAACAACGTTTTTCTTGCGTACTAAAAAGCAGAAAATAATTTCTGAATAAATTGGTAACATGGTAATAGTATTAGACTTTATAAGAGCTTCTGATTTTTATAAAAAAATCTTTTAGCATGAATAGGTCTTTGATGTTGTTCTGCATTTATTGAAACTTTTCATATTTGAATTCAAGTAAAAATTTAAATAAATAAAAGCCAATCTTTATTTTATGAGGACACGAATTTATGTATTTTAGCATCATCATCAAAATAATCAACAAAAGTGTTTTTGAATTAATATACGTAAGACCTATTATTGATTTTTTAAGTTAAAGACTTTAACAAGTGTTTTTTATCGAATTATAATATTACTGTTATATTTTATTAACATTTGCACGCTAAAAAAATCACTTTAGACAAATTTAACTGAATGCATCAGTAAAGGAATAAAACTAATATTTCATTTGTCAACAATCGAAACTCATGTATTATCATTTTTTAAAAAAAAAATTGCCTGACAACAAGAAACATCGAGTTCATTTAAAAAACATCCTTGTAATACAATATCTTTTTCATGAATTATTATTAATTAAAATGCATTTAACATCAAACAGGAAGCTTATACTCCTATTAATGTTTTATTATTATTAATTTTTTTTTATTATTTTGATAGATGTGATATACTTATGCAAATGTCGAAAGTTGAAATGTGAAAGTTCCCATACACGTGAAATATGTTTAAATGTCTTGGTTGATAACTGTGACAAAAAACATTAAAGCATTAAGGGCATTAATCAAACACTGCCAGGTCTTTGCAGTTACTGATAATAATAATGAAAAACAAATAACAACTGGAAACTTAGTATTTGAAAATACAACTTGTTTGATTTGCAATGAACTCGTAGCATCACGATATTATTAGCAACACGCAGACATAGTTGTGCAGCAAAAAAAAAAAAGCAACACTCCCGTTTCTTTCACGTAATTTCTTCTCCTACCCCCATTGACCCCCCCCCCCCCCCCGTCTTAACGTCTGTATGCCCCCCCTCCCGTTAGGCCACTTATAAAATGTGTTTCGGACCTACTATACGATAACAACTCATCAGAATATAATCAAACGTGTACATCATTGTGGCACTCGGGGAACATAACCCATCTTATGGACGGGGGCAAACTAAATAACCGCCTTAAACCCCCACCCCCCCACCACCAACAATTGACAGAGGGGGGCTGCCAATAGTAATCCGTGTCAGTAAGATACCTTTTCAGTCAAAATAATAAACTAACACAATTTTACAATACGTTTAGTCAAAATAATAAACTACGTTTATGCATTTAAATATATATATATATATATATATATATATATATATATATATATATATATATATATATATATATATATATATGTATATAAACTCGTAACGGATACTGTAATTCAAATGTTTAATTTACCTATTTACCTATATCATTTTCCAGGATGTACTTTTGACTAAGTTCCAAAATAAAAAAAAAGCCTACTGGCCTCTGCTATAAGACGGCCTCAGTTGGACAGAAGACACAACTGTCCGCAGCACAACTTCATGAAATTTCCACGTCCACTTACCTGACCCGTCCACCTCATCACACAGGTAAAGTACATCATGATCTCCCTTTACAAATTATCTTCCAAAGAACCAGTCCTTTATTCACTCGCTCATCACGTGCGAGTCCAGGTAATTATCTCCCCTTTTGTTTGAACTGAAGACATTATGGTTTCAAATTCCTGCAGTACGTTGGCCGAATACAAAGTTAAATATTCAAGTTCTACATAACGTCTAGTCTTAACTCTTTACCATCATTAATGTCACAGTCGTTCTAAGTTTTTTGGGGGCCATAAGCAAAGGTACATTTGGGGGGAGCTAGAAAAGGGTACATTAGGTTGCCCTAGGCAAGGCTATATTTAAGGGGCCCTAGGAGAAGTTATTTGATGGGCCCTAGGAAAAGTTATATTTAAGGGGCCCTAGGAAAAGTTATATTTAAGGGGCACTAGGAACAGTTATATTTAAGGGGCCCTAGGAAAAGTTATATTTAAGGGACCCTAGGAAAAGTTATATTTAAGGGGCGCTTGGAAAAGTTATATTTAAGGGGCGCTAGGAAAAGTTATATTTAAGGGGCCCTAGGAAAAGTTATTTAAGGGGCCCTAGGAAAATTTATATTTAAGGGACCCTAGGAAAAGTTTGGGGTGGTGGGGGGGGGCTAGATAGCAAATTTGTTTGCCTGCCCATAAGAGTGACCCTGGTTGAGTTTAAGCAGTGAAGTCTTTCACGAATACATTATGACCGTGCAAGAAGTTGGTATAAGGAACGAAATACAATGTTATTTTGTAAATAATAGTAGAATATGTTTCAATCAAGGATCTGAACCCACCGCCATCTGGCTCAATGGTCTTCCGTATTTCGTGAGGAAACTTTTATATCTTGGTTTAATCTGGGTTTAATTAATATTATTCATATGATTGGAACTTACGTGTTTTTTTACTTACAAGAAAACTTGCTGATCAAAATCTATTTAACATGGACATAGGTTAGTGAGTCT
>JAGDYQ010000006.1:790836-802924 GCA_021962125.1 Bulinus truncatus
TCATCCCTGTATTGAGATATCATATTGGTCATCCCTGTATAAAAGTAAAGTTCCCTTCTTAGCCCTATCTGGCCTTCGGGGCAGATGAAGTGTAGAATTCATCTGTTTCTATAACCTCGGCATATGAAGGGATTGCGTGGTTAGCACAACGCCCAGCCGCCTTTACTTCCCCAACTTAAAGTCAGGTACCCATTTAAAGCTGGGTGGACTTGTGGGACGACTTTGCACCAATTTTCACCTGGAAAAATTCCATGGGCCTCACCACCGGGGATCGAACCCAGGACTCTCAGGTCGACAGTCGAGTATTCATCCCTGTATTGAGATATCATATTGACCATCCCTGTATTGAGATATCATATTGACCATCCCTGTATTGAGATATCATATTGACCATCCCTGTATTGAGACATCATATGGTCATCCCTGTATTGAGAGATATCATGCATTGGTCATCCTCTGCATTGAGATATTTCATATTAATCATCCCTGTATTGAGATATCATATTGACCATCCCTGTATTGAGATATCATATTGACCATCCCTGTATTGAGATATCATATTGGTCATCACTGTATTAAGATATCATATTGACCATCCCTTTATTGAGATATCATATTGGTCATCCCTGTATTGAGATATCATATTGGTCATCCATGCATTGAGATATCATATTGGTCATCACTGTATTGAGATATCATATTGGTCATCACTGTATTGAGATATCATATTGGTCATCACTGTATTGAGATATCATATTGGTCATCACTGTATTGAGATATCATATTGGTCATCACTGTATTGAGATATCATATTGGTCATCACTTTATTGAGAACTTTCTGTTATAAAACTTTCAATTATTGCACTGTAAACGTGTACTTTGATCTGAGTTCAATTTGTCCATATTGTGTTTACCTGATGAACTACCGCCGCCTAGCTGGAGTCCTATCCCTGCTCCCCTCCCCCCCCCCCCACCATCCCCACAACACTACTTCATCTCATCTCGACGAGTCCAGTCCTCCCCTAAAAGTGCAGATATTCATTTCATTATATCTACTGGCTCTATTGTTGGTGTATTATTGATCGTTCAAATGGAAGCCATTCTGACACAGACACAGGATTTGAAGAACAAAAATAAGAAATAAAGACATACTGCACATTGAACTAGCTTCCTCGTCAAAAGTTCCTTTGGATGCCCTATGGTTGTAAGAGTGTCAATTGTGGGGCCCTATGATGGTTGTAAGAGGTCGATTGTTGGGCCGTATGGTGGTAAAAAGGTCAATTGTTGGGCCCTATGGTGGTAAGAGGTCAATTGTGGGGCCCTATGGTGGTAAGAGATCAATTGTGGGGCCCTCGTCAAAAGTTCCTTTGGATGCCTTATGGTGGTAAAAAGGTGAATTGTGGGGCCCTATGGTGGTAAAAGGTGAATTGTTGCGCCCTATCGTGGTAAAGGGTCAATTGTTAGGCCTTATGGTGGTAAAGGGTCAATTGTTAGGCCCTATGGTAGTTTAGGGTCAATTGTGGGGCCCTATGGGTGGTGGTAAAGGGTCAATTGTTGCGGCCCAATGGTGGTTTAGGGTCAATTGTGGGGGCCCTATGGTAGGTAAAGGGTCAATTGTTAGGCCCAATGGTGGTTTAGAGTCAATTGTGGTAGAAATTTATGGTGATAAAGGGTCAATTGTTTGGGCCCTATGGTGGCTTAGTAGGGCAATTGTTCGTAAATGCCCTAGTGGTGGTAAAAGGTAAGTGATAGGGCCCTATGAGAGAGTAAATTTTGAAGCCCTATGGGAAAGGGAAATGTTGGGGTCCTATAGGAGAACGAATTGCTGGGGCCCAGTGAGGAGTAAATTTGGGATGTTGGTAATACAGAGTAAAGTTTGAGATATGTAAATGTAGTAGAAATAACATTTGTCCTGTCTTGGGAAAAAAAGTATTGGTTTACAAAGTTTACATAATACCCTTGGGTGGTGTTGTCATTAAATGAGCCAATCTTTCTTACCATAACCCCATTCTTTTTCTTTTTCTTTTTTCCATTTCTTTCAACCTCCGTATAATTACTGTTATCTTTCTTACGAGAGTTTTATACGGACTTTGTCCTTCACTAGTATAGGGTGTTATATCTCAATTCTATGTTTACGTGATTGCCTTCATTATAAATTTCTTTTCTCGCTTGTTATTTTAAACTCATTTATTAGTCTCACCCCCCCCCCACTATAAGAACTATTTACAGCAATATTGTTTTGACACCTTGTTTATTATTCCAGGCTGTGTCTCTAGATCTCAACTTATTATCATATTGTCGTCTGTACGACTATTATTAAAGTTATCATCATCAAAAGAGCTAGCCGACAACTGATAGGAGAAAAAAAACAAGTATACAATTTCAGACCCCAGACAGAACGTTTAGGGGCCCGATTTAAATTGGGCCCCCATGACCCTTCACTCTCCCATCCATACTGCTAAGTCATTTTAAGAAATTTACTTTTTCGAACCTTTGTGAGAACCTCGGGAGTTGTTCCAGGTCCTGGTGAAAGTCCCTCAAGTCCCCACAGCTTTAAATGTTTTTTTACCTGGCATATGTTGGGGAAGAAGGGTCAGCTGATTGTTGTGCTAGTCTCACAATCCCTTCATGTGTCGTGGCTACTGAAACAGATAAACTCTACACCACATCTACCCCGACGATCCCCACGGGGATGAAGAGAACTTTACTATAGTCGTGGAGGGTCTTCCAAGGTCTACATCTTCTGACAAATAATCTGGTTGCTTCACCTTTCGGCTCTAATATCGTCGTTTGACAATGGACATCACAGTCTGTTTGACAATGGGCATCACATTCTGTTTGACAATGGACATCACAGTCTGTCTGACAATGGACATCACATTCTGTTTGACAATGGACATCACAGTCCGTTTGACAATGGACATCACATTCTGTTTGACAATGGACATCACATTCTGTTTGACAATGGACATCACAGTCAGTTTGACAACGGACATCACATTCTGTTTGACAATGGACATCACAGTCTGTTTGACAATGGACATCACATTCTGTTTGACAGTGGACATCACAGTCAGTTTGACAATGGACATCACATTCTGTTTGACAATGGACATCACAGTCAGTTTGACAACGGACATCACATTCTGTTTGACAATGGACATCACAGTCAGTTTGACAACGGACATCACAGTCTGTTTGACAATGGCATCACTTTCTGTAAGATGTAATACCATGGATAACCAAGAACTTTGAGATTAACCCAGACAGTAAACCGTAATCGTGAGTCGTCCGATATCATTTGAAAGAAGTACGTTTTCTTTTTTTTACCTGGTCATGGCTTGGATCCAACCCAGCAGTGAGTAAGTGATGCGAGGGCCAGATGACTGATGGACTAGAACTCGCTTCTGTCTCAACTGATAAAGGCATGTCTATTCTGACGTCACGCATGGAATCATCACATGGGATGATGCAGCGTTGAGCATAAAAGAAATGTTTTAGAGATGATACGAACTTGTATTGATCTCGGCATATCCAGTCTTATTTTACAGCTGGTTTTTTTTTTATCATAATTCTTTACTAATTGCTACTATGCAGGGTGAAAATATTACCTGTGTCTAAACTCACACACACACACTATAAAGATATATTCCAGGTCGTCTTTATTTCTATTGTATCAATAGTCAAAAAAATATTTTAGATTTCCATTGTACTTGATGTTAGGGTCAATTAATGGCGCAACCAGCAAAAATGCTGGGGGTGGCTCACATATAAGCTATAGAAAAAAATGCTGCGGTGGGGGGAGGGGGCTCACATATAAAAACGACAGTTTATATAGTAAAATATGTATGATGATTTGGTCTGGGGGGGGCTCAAGCCCCCTCTGCCCCCCCCCTGGTTGCGCCACTGGTTAGGGGTGTGACGTTAGGAGCATTGGTTTCACTTTATTCTGCATGAACTTTGGCGTGGACAGCGGCGTGGACATTGGCGTGGACATTGGCGTGGACATTGGCGTGGACATTGGCGTTCACATTGGCGTGGACAGTGGCGTAGACAGTGGCGTGGACATTGGCGTGGACATTGGGTAGACATTGGCGTGGACAGTGGCGTGGACATTGGTGTGCAATGGACATTGGCGTGGACATTGGCGTGGACAGCGGCGTGGACATTACCGTGGACATTGGCGTGGACATTGGCGAGCACATTGGCATGGACATTCTGAATTCTTCCACTTAAAAACTTGTCCATCAAAATGAGCCCTTTTATACAATATTTCCTATTGAACATAGCCATTTTTATATTTCTCCACATTGTTACAATATTTGTAATCCAACTTTTAAATTGCGTGGGAGTCCAGCTTAGGCCCATCGGTCAGTGAGGAGTGGACTTGTCATTCCGCGATGAAATGGCTGGTCAATTAATAATTCACCGGTCAAGATGAGGAGATGTTCAGTTCACGTGGATGTCTCCGTCTGACCAGTCAGCCGAGTTATCGACACGTTTATTTCTTTATATATAAATGTGGCATACATTAAGTCAAAATAAAACGTCAGAAATAAATGATAAAAGAAATTTATATCGATATAAATAAAAAATATGATAATTTGTTTATATTTGTAAAGGGTAAGATTCTAGAATATTCTGGTAAAGTAGCTTCATCGTCTTTAATAACCGGCCTAATTAAAAAAAATTATCCACAATTAAAAGAGAGGTTAAATTATGTTGTTGTTTATAATTAAATAAAATAATAAAATTATTGCTATTGTATTGTTTGTTTTTTGTATTTTTTGTGTGTTTGTATTTTGCGAAAAGGTAAGGTCGCATAATATTATTTGTAGAGATCCGGCTTTGGCAAAATACTGCGAATCCAGCCGACACATCAGAAATCCTTCTTTTGATTTATTCCTGATATTTTAAGTATCACGACTGGTCACAAATAAAAAAAAATGTTCGAACAAAAAGAAATCTCAATGAGGATATCAATAAATTAGCTAAAAATTAAAGCATTTCCCATGCACTGATACATTTTGCCACAGCATTTGTTTACATTGACAGTTTATGTTCCCATCTGAAGTCTAACAAGTGTCTTTAGTAAATTGACCTTTTATGGTTAGGACTTGGGTTATGGTTTTCTGAAACTTAAGAAATGGAAAACATGACACTTCCAATGTTAGCTTGAGAAAATGGAAATATTTGTATGTAAAACATAGTTCTTTTTAAAGAATGAAGAATAGTTAATAATGGCAGATCAACAAGAAAGACACATCCACAGAATGTCACATCAACAGAATGACAAAACGACAGAATGTCACGTCAGCATAATGTCACACCAACAGAATGCCACATCAACAAAATTACACATATACAGAATGACAAATCATCGAAAGACACATCGACAGAATGTCACATCAACAGAATGCCACATCACAAAATCACCACATATACAGAATGACCACCATCATCAGAGAGACACATCGACAGAATGACACACCGACAGAATGACACATCAACAGAATGACAAATCGACAGAATGTCACGTCAGCAGAATGTCACATCAACAGAATGTCACATCAACAGAATGACAAATGACAGAATGTCACGTCAGCAGAATGTCACATCAACAGAATGCCACATCAACAAAATCACACATATACAGAATGGAAATAGCTTTTTTTTTTTTCTAACGGGCGGTGGTCACGGTGGAAGATCAGGGCTATCGCATATAAATAACAACGCAGAGATTTGAACCATTGCACGTACTGACCCAAGCTCTCAGTGACTAGTAAACAAACCATCACCGGTGATCATTATATCTCGACTTGCATAGACACAGTGCTTTTTTTTCTGACGTAATCGCACCGAACAGCATCCCGGCATATATGTTTTTTTCCGTACTGCACTATTTGCATGTTATTCTTTAGACCCAATTTGAAGCTCATGTATGAAGGAAGCAGGTCGCTGGTGCACGCTCAATAATTATACTCGGTGTGAGTAAATGTGATGAGGTAATCTCAAAGTAAACATTGACTCACTAATCATCATCATGTATCATAGATATATAACTATTAGACAGCTATAGAGGGTAGGGTTTGGGGGGGGGAACCACTTCCGGAAGTTTCATAAAAAGATGAACTGGAGAAAAGTACATGACGGAAAAGTACAATGGCAGAGATGTAAACAACGATTTGATATAAAGAATAGACACAATAATCTATGACGTCATCACAATGTTTGTTTTTTTTAAAAAAGAGATTTCACAACGCAACAAGATAAACAGTACCTTTAGTTTTCTTTTTTAAGTTCACCTTTTTATAAAGTTTATGATTGTTTTCCCGACTTTGAAACATAATCTGCTTTTTGAAAGCTCAACCGTTTCTTTTAGCCATAATTTATTAGTCATAGACCATACTAGGCTCATTTGGTTTAGACTCACGCCCTTATACCATTTTTACACATCTGTCGTGTTTACTAGGAAATGGACAAATCTAAATTTAAATGCACGTTTATATTCAACGCTTACAAAACAATTTTTTGTTATTGTTGTTTTTATTTCACATAAACGTAACTATGGACATACTGGTCATCACAGATAAACGTTACTGTGGACATACTGGTCATTACAGATAAACGTTACTGTGGAATAATGGTCATCACAGATAAACGTTACTGTGGACATAATGGTCATCACAGATAAACGTTACTGTGGACATAATGGTCATCACAGATAAACGTTACTGTGGACATAATGGTCATCACAGATAAACGTTACTGTGGACATAATGGTCATCACAGATAAACGTTACTGTGGACATACTGGTCATTACAGATAAACGTTACAGCGGACACAATGGTCATCACAGATAAACGTTACTGTGGACATAATGGTCATCACAGATAAACGTTACTGTGGACATAATGGTCATCACAAATAAACTTTACTGTGGACACAATGGTCATCACAGATAAACGTTACTGTGGACATAATGGTCATCACAGATAAACGTTACTGCGGACATAATGGTCATCATAGTTAACAAGGACGAAAAGAAATTGGAATAATTTGAACTGAATATACATATCTTAATTTTGTTTGTTTACGTACGTGTTTGTTTGGTTGATTTTTTCTTATATGAGTACAAGCGTACTGTAAGAAACCACTTCAACGTATTGAACACAAACACAGAGTATATTCAATTGCAAGCTGTACATTGAACTGTTTCATTTCAAATTCATAGAACTGTTTTGCCAAAAGAATATTTTTTTTCACTGTAATTGGTTTGATTTACGTTTAAAAAAAAAAACACCAAAATTCTATGAATGGGACATTTAATTTTCTATCAGATAAACCATTTAGCAAAAGTCAATAGCATCAGTCTAAGAATGAAAGTAAGAGATAGCCAGAGAGTATGTTATGACTGTTATAAATAGTATCAAATGTACCATCTAAACGGGATTTCCCCATAGAGCGACTGTTGTATACAGAATTATGGGTTTCGAATGCGAGTTTTTTTATGTATGTTTTCAAGTGGAGATTAGATTAATTGGTGAATTAAAGAAAGGTTGTAATAAATATTCTATCAGAGAAAGTTGTTGAGAATATTCATGTATGTTTGTGTGTTATTGATGGACTATTGTGATTTATTTTAGGATATTTCCTGTTGCTAAAATCCACAGTGTCGCAATGAAGATTTAAAAAAAAATATTGTATCATTTCCATGTTTGTGTATATGAATGTATATAAGTCGTGGTTGAAATGTCTTCAAACAGCAATGATTTCTTTTTCCATTTTCAGCTAGTAAACAAGTGCACACATTCTTGGCTCGTTCTCAGACAGTGCACACAACTGTGCACACATATTTTCTAATTTAAAACTGACCATGCGGTTGCGTAGTGAGCTTAACTCGCACCCGGTGCATAATACCTTTTTAGGAGCCCCCCCCCCAATTCCAAAAACCATATAATACTATATGTAAAATATACCATTTGGCGCCCCTTTATGAGTAGCGCCCCCTGAGGCATCGATGACCTCCTTCCTCCCCCCCCCCCACTATCCACTGTGACCATGCGCAATTTTTTTTTTAAAATCACTTTATAACAAATTACATGCAGTATGTGTAACATTGACTTTGTCTTGATGTGGCGGGGAAGGTGGTGATGCGGTATAAGTACTCAGTAATGAGTAAAGTGGTTCTAGTGAGAGATGGCCCTAGGATTGGACTTACTCACGATACTGTGAAGTCACATTCAAAATACAGCCTCAACAACAAAACAAATAAACAAGACCATCATCGCACTGATAGTCGTTTTGTGTTGCACCTATTAAAATATTAATGGGACCCCCCCCCGGGCCGCCCTTATCATCATCATAGACAGATGTGCATTCGAATTAAGTTTCTCGATTCAATTTATCATTTTATTGCTTTTTAAGGACACAAATTTAACTGATCATACATGTATAAGATAAAAATTATACTAACGAATTTTTACAATATCAAAACAATCCTCAGAGATACAAATGTCGTAAAATTATGTGAAACAATCATCAGAGATACAAGTATCGTAAAATTATGTGAAACAATCCTCAGAGATACAAGTATCGTAAAATTATGTGAAACAATCATCAGAGATACAAGTATCGTAAAATTATGTGAAACAATCCTCAGAGATACAAGTATCGTAAAATTATGTGAAACAATCATCAGAGATACTAGTGTCGTAAAATTATGTGAAACAATCCTCAGAGATACAAGTATCGTAAAATTATGTGAAACAATCATCAGAGATACAAGTGTCGTAAAATTATGTGAAACAATCATCAGAGATACAAGTATCGTAAAATTATGTGAAACAATCCTCAGAGATACAAGTATCGTAAAATTATGTGAAACAATCATCAGAGATACTAGTGTCGTAAAATTATGTGAAACAATCATCAGAGATACAAGTATCGTAAAATTATGTGAAACAATCATCAGAGATACTAGTGTCGTAAAATTATGTGAAACAATCATCAGAGATACAAGTATCGTAAAATTATGTGAAACAATCATCAGAGATACAAGTATCGTAAAATTATGTGAAACAATCATCAGAGATACAAGTATCGTAAAATGATGTAAAACAATCCTCAGAGATACAAGTATCGTAAAATTATGTGAAACAATCATCAGAGATACTAGTGGTCGTAAAATTATGTGAAACAATCATCAGAGATACGGGTATCGTAAAATTATGTGAAACAATCATCAGAGATAATAGTGTCGTAAAACCATGTGAAACAATCATCAGAGATACAAGTATCGCAAAATTATGTGAAACAATCCTCAGAGATACAAGTATCGTAAAATTATGTGAAACAATCATCAGAGATACTAGTGTCGTAAAATTATGTGAAACAATCATCAGAGATACTAGTGTCGTAAAATTATGTGAAACAATCATCAGAGATACTAGTGTCGTAAAATTATGTGCCGCCGCCCCCTCCCCCCCCCCACACACACACTCCCCAACAGCAATCTAAGCCAACGTTACCTGTGCACACACCAACAAGTCCACAATCTCAGGGCTATCGGTCCGTCCGTCTCGTCAAACGCTGTTCCGGTGTTGACGTTGCCAGCTGAGGATAAAGGCGTTTATCTGGTCATTTAGAGCCTGTGCTCAGCCCACGTAAAAACTTCACTGACCGCTCATACATAGATCAGTTAGGCATAGTTCAGTCACGTCTTCAGCACAATAATGTCTCGATCGTTGGTCAGTTTCTCCACCTCCCGGGGGAACACGGCCGGACAGGAGTTTGTCTGATAAGTACAACTGATGAAAATGATTTCCTCGTTACAGTGGAGAATTGGTACAAGGCATTGGTAGCTGGATGTGTAGGTGACTGGAATATGGTAGTATGACAGAATAGACATACGGACAAACAGACAGAGAGACAGACAGACATACGGACAGAGGAGATCAGACAGTCAGACAAACATAGAGATCTGACATGACTTACAGATGGACATATGGATGGAAAGACAGACGGAGTACATGAGAGGGAGAAACGCATAGATTCGACAGATGGTAGGGACGGACGGACAGAGACATATGGACGGAGAGACAAACAGGGACGGACGGACGGTAAGAAAAACAGACGGTCGACGGACGGACGGACGGACAGACAGACGGTCGACGGACGGACGGACAGACGGAGAGAGACAGACGGTCGGACGAACGGATTGAATATATATATATATATATATATATATATATATATATATATATATTGTTATCGGACAGGTTTGGGCAGAAATGTTCATTAAAACACCTGTCATAATATGACATGAAAGACAACATAAAATGAGTGTCTTATAAAATTAGAAGAAAAATGGGACCACAGGTATGAGCAAAAAATAAAATTTGTAGGGCTAAGACTGTTTAAAAAATAACATAGATTTCAACCATCAGAGTAATTAAATGAATTGCTTTCTTTCAGTAACTACTAATACCATCAATAAACCAATATGTCTTCAAACAGTAGGTAATGTAAATATACCTGCTCTGTTCAAACTAAGGTCCGGTTTTTAAAACTGTGATCAGACTATGGACAAGAAACGAATTAAATAGTGTTTGTATTGTGGACAAATAATGGACCTCGAATAGAACATTTCAAATAGCTAAAAATATTTTTTTTTACGTATAGTAATACAACCCCTAAAACTTGACATTGTTACATTGAAACAAACAGAAGATTTAATAAAGATTTGAAAAAGATATTAATTAAAACGCTTTTTAAAAATTAGTATAAATTCGCCCGTGTTATCGTTGGCTGGTTGATACAGGTGAGATGGCGCTGCACACCTCTTCACCCCTACATTAGAACATACTTTATAGAAGATCTTCTAGGTTAAAAATAGAAATGGAAACGCTGTCAAGCAAAGAATCATTGCGAAGGCTCTGTCTGGGTGCGACTAAAATGAAAGTCTAATTAGAGCGCGATGGAACAAAACTCGATGTGCCCACTATGGAATATTAGAGTGTAATAGGCGTAAGCAGGTTTGTAACATTTCAAAGAAATCGAGTGATGAGGAAATTGGGTTCAATATTGATTACAAAATTGCATCCAGACATATAGACCCATGTATACATTACATATATACATACATGCGACGTACATACGCCTTTTTCAATGTGGGGGAAAAATATTACTTTTATTTTATTTATTATATTATTAATTTGTTTAAATTTAATTATTTTAAAATTGTGCGCAATAAGAATTTAATACATAATCGGCTAGCCTGTGCGTGTGTATCCCTTCTGCTTTCTAATAATAGTCTCACTCAAGGGGAGGCTGAACTCTTGCTTGGCTAAAAATAGACTCAGGAATTTGTAAAGATGGTCAAGGGATACAACTCAATTATAAGGAGTCACTCGCCGGTCCGGGTACCGGGCCTTTGATCTAGTTAAAATATAAATTGCAAAACTGCTTTCGCACACACTCGTAATGTCATTGGGTGAAGCACCTATTTTTTTTTTTACAAAAATAGCACTGTACATACATACATACATACATACATACATACATACATGCACATGTATGCATACATTTATACAAACCAACAGAGAGTCATGAGAAACAACGTGTTAAAATGAAGCTTTCTGAATGATTACTAAATTAAAAAATAATGACAACTACGGATATTACAAACGAAAAGAAAGCAATATAGATCATCGGACATCACAACATTCAACTGAAATGTTCAATTGTAAACATGACCACAAAATAAAGCAAAATGTCTTCTATGGACATCCCAAGGCGAAAATAGCGATGTACATTATAGACCCATACGCATTAACACTTAATGACTTAAATCCTTACAGGCCATGGTGTCATTGAATGACAAATGTCTAACATGGGTTCGCCGCTATTATTTTTATTTTATTCGGTAAGATTCTTGCATCACAGTAAAAAACTCCTCCCAATAGATTTAAAAACATCACACTACAGTGAGGAGCGATACAGTGAGGAGCGATACAAGGAGGAGCGATACAGTGATGAACGATACAGTTTGAACGATACTGTGAGGGGCGATAAAAGGAGGAACGA
>JAGDYQ010000006.1:803424-891869 GCA_021962125.1 Bulinus truncatus
CCTTGTATGGTCAATCTTATAAGGACAACCTTGTATGGTCAACCTTGCATGAGCATCCTTGTGTGGTCAACCGTGTATGGTCAACCTTGTATGGTCAACCTTGTATGGTCAGCCTTATATGGTTAACCTTGTACGGTCATCCTTGTATGGTCATCCTTGTATGGACAAATCTTAACGTGAAAATACCTATCTCTAGTATAAAATAAATAGTTTGCAAAGTAAATTTATTTATTTCATATTGTTTTTTCTGTAAAGAGTAATCTTTGGAATTAGAACACGTATTTCATTTTTTATATTTTTATTCAATCACATTTTAAAACAAATGTTGTTTTCTTTCAAATACCCCCCCCCCCAAATCATGGTCTTAAAAAGAGATAAATTCTGACGGGTTTTAAAACTACTTAAATACAATTCTCTCAGTAACTCAGTCAACAGAAACTGGCGGATCAGTTACCAACTAAACAGAAACGGGTTTTTTTTTTGGTCGCTACAACAGAAAATGTTCCAGGCGTGAGCTCCTAACATAAATCCGTGTGCGGCCTTGGGAACAAATCGACTAGATTGTCAACATCACGACACAAGGAAGCTAAAGTCTCAGGAAAAGATAACTCAAGAAAGCAAACCACTATTGTTAGAAATGTTTTGATCAGATATTTTTTCTCTTTTTTCTTTTAAAGCTCGTTAGACTCTGTTACAGTTGCACTTTAGAAATAAAATATTTTAGATCTATATACAATATATCTAAAAATTGGTTAGTTTTTTTTTATTTATATATGTAGATTGCCTTTCAGGTTTATTTTCATCCCTGGGGATTAAATAGCTAAAAATTGATTTTAACTTATGTAAATTGACAGTAGACAGATGCATATCAATGTCGATTGAGGGGCTAGGAGGAAATTTTAGAGCATATCAAATAGAGACAGTTACGATAATAATAACAGTGCACGGTTTTCTTTATGAGACCCTTTAGAAAGCAGGGCACCTGGCGCCCACTATGCGCCCAGTGTTAAACCCACATCTCAGGATGCTTCATTGTGTTTAACACAGCTTAGGAAGTTTCCAGTCTAGCCTTTGAACATAAATAGCGGAGAAATGGCAATATATCTATCCAGTACGTGAGATTACAGATTCAAAGATGTAATTGACTCTTTGTGAGATATGAACTTATGACCTCCAGCTTATTGGTCAGTATGACAACCTGACCGATACAAGTTACAAAAACGTTTTAGACATTGGATGAAAGATAAAATGAAAAATGGACACAACAAAATGTCTCGGGAACGGCGAACTAATATTGAAGTCTGTACATTAAGGGGAATGATACCTTTAGTTAAAAGTTTCACTGCACGTAATATTTCTACGCAGTTAATATATAAATATATATTAGGGTGGCTCACTTTATAATGGACAAAAATAAAGTTGTTTATTATCATGAGCATTTTTAGTTTTCTGGTTCACTGGGATTTAAAAGATGTACATATAGAAAATTTCACACCATTTCGGCTCCTTTAAATACTGCCTCAGTGCACTTGTTATCTCGTGTTTTATGGTATTCGGCAGTTACATTAAATGAAAATTTTGCAAGGTTTAAAATGCAGTTTTTCAGATACAAAGGGAATTATATTATACAAAAAGAATTAAACAGTAAAATAATACTAGTTACATGACACCTTAACCTGACTATATTGCAGAGTAGTTCTAAGTATGCCATTCAAAAATACACTTTGAAATTTTTTTTTGTCTGTGCTTTCTGAGTCCTGAAGGTCTTCAAGTTGCGATCTCTTCAGCACAGTTGATTTGTTTACACCTGGAAACTCTTTGCGATGCTGTTTAACAATTTGGAGCAAGTACTGCTTTTCTCCTCTGATTTAGTGAAAGATGTACTGAATGATGACGCCATTGCAATTCCCCGCTCGGCACAGTCATTGACAACTTTCAAGGAAGAGACCACTGCTTTTGCCGTCTGAAAGGATGGAGTTTATTGCCAGGTGGAAGCATCAGTCATGAGAAAATTTGTGGGAAGCAGAAGAGCATTAAAGAGAAGCGATGACGAGGTCACAAAATCCTTGAATGTCACATTATGAAGTGCTGAAGGATCATTTGTGCTGCGGATGCACCTTTCTGATCATCAGAAGATTTCTCTATGAATTGCCTCAAGCAAGCATCAAGGCTGTTTTTCTTATCCACTGAGATGCGTTGAGAAAAAAGAACCAGAGGAATGAGTTCTGCACTAAGGTGCCAGAGATGTCGACCAATCGTTTTCAATGCAGTCTGAGAAACGAAGGGAGAAACATTTTTATAATCAATAAGTAGCTTGGTGAAATCCAGATCATTCAGAGGTGCGTCTGCCAGAATGGGACACTGAATCCAAGCTTCAATGTAAACCAAGGATGCAAAGATACCAAATTCTGCAATTGATCTGTCTTAATGGTTAGCCAGCTTGAATTGATGACGGAAGAGCTAAATCTTCATGATGTATATTATTTTAGACATCCATCTTGCATGGTGATAAGCTGCTGGAACACGAAAAAGCACCCCAAGGGAGGGGATTCAGAGTCACGTAGCAAATAATTTGAGTTGACTTTCATTTGGCGGATATTTGAACAAAATGTGATGACTTCTTTTAATGGCTTGAGATTTTGCTCCAGTCGAACATCGTGACATATGCTAAATTCTGCCTGTCTTAATTTTTAGCCAAAACGTCTTAAAGCGCTTGAATAGCATCACAACCAGTCCAGTTGTACTACCCGAAAATGTTTTTATTGAAGATGGCTGTGTTTGTAAACATACCATTGGCCAGTAGGCTCAATTAGGGGAAGTATCTAGCTCAATAAACATTGGCATGTCCACTGGACAGTATACAAGCAAAGAAATAGTTCATGAAAAAATAGTACCAACTGACTGGCAGACGGCTGTGTTTATAAACATACCATTGGCCAGCAGTCTAAATTAGGGGAAGTACCTAGCTGAATAAAAAGGAGTTGTGTCAACTTCTATGCCAGTTAAATGAACAACTCTTTTCGACCTAGTAGTCATAATTAAATGAATGATATTTATATAGCCGCAACATTTGATCTTATAACACTTGATTTTTATAACTAACTTGAAATGCACTGGTAAAGCTGGCTATTTATATGAAAATCAAAACTTCTAGAGATTTCTAGAAATTCCGGAACCTTCTCAAGTTTTCCACGTTTTTCTAGAAGCTTCTAGAACCTTCTAGAGATTTCATAGAACCTTCCAGAACCTTCTAGAATTGTATACATTTTTCTAAAACTTTCCAGAACCTTCAAGCATTTTCTGTGTGCTTTATATGTACATACTCACATCCAAAATTCATTCAAAATGATTTAAAATTTCAGTGCCGATGAGGCAGTACTAAATAAAGGCATAATAATTCAATGAAATGTTTTCTGTGCAGTTTTGAAATCAAAGGAAACACAAAAAACAAAATGCTCCCAAAAAATTTGACAAAAAGTTATTTTGGGCCACCTTAATATACATATATATTATAATGAGGCACCCACACACATGTGAACCCACAAAGAGACAGAAAGGTCACTAATTGACTGGCAATGACAGACAGGTTACTAATTGACTGGCAATGACAGACAGGTCACTAATTGACGGGCAATGACATACAAATCAATATGAGACGGACAAAGACAGATCACTAAGAGCCGAACAAAGACAGATCACTAAGGAATGGACAAAAACAAAGATAGACAGATCACTAAAGGACAGACATAGGCAGACAATTGTACCTGACGCATTGATTATTAAAAAAAAACACCTTACCAATACCATACAATTAATTTTTTTCTTAAATTAAATAAATAATACACGTTCTAGTTTAGAAAGTTTGATTTCTTAGTTGATCACAAAACAGGTGCACCACAGGTAAAGTACACACAGAGAATCTCTGTTATACGGTAAATCCCCCCCCCCATACGGGTCCCTTTCATATATTCATTCCTACTGAATATGATACAGGTACTATTGTCTAAGGTCGTCCAATATCTCTCGTTGTTTCTGCCATTATCCACCACCACAAAAAAACACACCTAAGTATGGCTTTGCACGAACACATACACACAGATAGATAGTCACACACATAGACAGACAAACAAACACAGATAGACATACACATACACACAGATAGACAGACAGAAACACAAACAAAGATAGTAAATAGTAAAAACTAAAAATGTATAAGAGACAATCATTTGGCAATAGACATGTACATTTTTTAAATTTAAAATTAGCCTAAGATAGAATGTTCATTCTTCTAAAATACCATAAGTAATGTGAAGCAAGATGTTATTCTCATGACAAATGATTAGTCAAACCAATGAAATTGTGCATGAACAAAGAAAGATTTTGGTTAAGACATTTTGTAAGTTGTTGGGAGTGAATGTACTTCGTATGCACGCTAAACATATCACCACAACTTGTTGACTTCTAATTGGTGCCATGAAAGTATTGCTGATTTAACTCACCATAACGTATTGGCTTCTCATTGGTGCCATGAAAGTATTGCTGATTTAACTCACCATAACGTGTTGGCTTCTCATTGGTGCCATGAAAGTATTGCTGATTTAACTCACCATAACTTGTTGGCTTCTCATTGGTGGTCTTGAAAGTGTTGTTGATTTAACTCACCATAACGTGTTGGCTTCTCATTGGTGCCATGAAAGTATTGCTGATTTAACTCACCCTAACGTGTTGGCTTCTCATTGGTGGTCATGAAAGTGTTGTTGATTTAACTCACCATAACGTGTTGGCTTCTCATTGGTGGTCATGAAAGTATTGTTGATTTAACTCACCATAACTTGTTGGCTTCTCATTGGTGGTCATGAAAGTGTTGTTGATTTAACTCACCATAACGTGTTGGCTTCTCACTGGGTCCCATGAAAGTGTTGCTGATTTAACTCACCAGAACGTGTTGGCTTCTCATTGGTGGTCATGAAAGTGTTGCTGATTTAGCTCACCACAAAGTGTTGTTCATTCATTGGTGTAATGAAAGATTTCTAAAGATATAAAATTGAAATCAATTGTTTACTTATTTTAGAACTTCACGAGCGTGACAAACCTCAATATCCACATCCTCTCAATGTAATCCAGATATGACTAACATAATTCAAATGTTTTCTTTCACTTTATACATGACATTAAAAAAACAAGCAATTTAAGTCTTTTCCGTTTCGGACAAAGGACATTTTAGAGCATTTTCATTTAAGCAGTGGCTACGGTTACGCCGGACGAAATCCGTATATTTTTTTTCCGGATTACAGCCATAGATTTTTGCTCCACGTGTATGGGTTTTGATAAACAGTGAGGGAAGTAATCATGTTGAATAACTGTTACAAAAATAAATAATGATTACGCCTCTTTGAATACTTTTATTATTTATATTTAAAAATATAAGCAAAAACGGTACCTAAAAAAACTGTTATATTCGGCCCTGAGAGGTCAGATCGCGAAATGGACTTTTGATGTACACTTGGCAGGCCAAGACCTACAAAATGATATATACATCATGGGTCTAGGACTTATGGTTGCTGAGATATAGGGCGCTCCTTTATTAATATAGCTTATATAGTAAAAAACGGTACTTAATACACCCCCTTTTTCGGCCCTCAGAGGTCAGATCGCGAAATGGACCAAGACCTACAAAATGATAAATACATCATGGGTCTAGGACTTATGGTTGTTGAAATCTAGGGTGATGACGGACAAATAGACAGACAGACAGACAGACAAAACGGGGACAATAGACCATTTTTTTTCGAAAATACTCTAAAAACCGACAACTATAAACATGTACGATATCTTGATAATTTTCCTCACTTATGTTTCTCTCATTATTTCTTGTACATTTAGAAACTGAAACACTTGCCAAAAGCCGGAGATGGGGCAGACATCAGTTGATAGCAGTCTGGAGAGATGTTATTGAGGTCATTGACCTGTATTGGTGATATAAAGAAACAAATACTGTCATACCCTGCTTTACGTTGCTGCACTTATCGATGTTTCGCCATAACGCTAGTTTTTTTTTTTTACGAGTTATACATTTTTATAAAATCCTTGAATTTTTTTCTAAATCATTAGAACCCATAAAACACTGGTAAATCTGGTGACGTTAGAGTTTGTTTTGATATCATTGAACACTAAAGGTCAGTCCGGCAGTTTTAACAATGTGTAGTGGTTGCCAGTCATAAGTCAACAATCATACTGATATACAACCGTATTATGCTTTACAGGAAAAACACGTTTTTTTAAATTAATTTTTGTTACAGATTTTATTAAAACTCATAGAGTTGTAAAGATAAATGTAAAACAAACAAAAAAAAACACTAGACGTTAAGAGCAGATTGCTTGAAAATCATTGTAAGTTTTTAGAATCCAAATACATTACATGATTTATTTTTGTTTAGTTTTATATTTTTTTCACTGATTTATTTAAAAACTATTTTATAATGTATAACTCATTTGAAAAATAAAAGATGTAAATAATTACTGGAGTAATAAATTATTACTTACTGTGTAAAGCCTCCCCCCCCCAATATATATATATATATATATTATTACGACCCTCTCGGTGCGCACCGTACAGTCTACAGAGTGAACACGATGACGCAGTAGAAGAAGTGACGTAGGATCCGGCAGAAAAGAGTGACGATGCTATTGTTGCTGTCTATGTCTAAAAGATAGAATAGATAGACTTGGAATCCATGTCTGTGTGTTAGTTATTTTAATTTTATAAACAGAACTAAGATTCGCTACAATATATATATATATATATATATATATATATATATATATATATATTTAATATACAATCCACTTGTCTTCTAGTTGAACGCACCGTATCTCTCAGTTACTTGATGACCAAAATCAAAACCAGATCATAGAATAAACAGAAACACGGAGTCAGTTATATAAATAAATTTCATTCGTCATCTAGAAAAAATAAACCCAACAAAAAAAAACCTCTCTGTTATATATAAACCCTTCATCCACATTTCTGTGTTTCTATGTGTCCGAATAGCTAAGAATAGCTCACTTGTAACAATGGGTTGAATCAGTGCTTTTTTTTTTTTGTAAAAAAAAATAAATTTAGGTGCCGGTACTCGGTGATGGATTGTCTAACTTTTAACTACCAGTTTCTCAGTTTCGCATTTTATGTTTTAATTCTTATTGCGCGCAATTTTAAAATAATTCAATTTTAACAAATTAATTATTTGATGAATGAATAATAAACGTTAGAATACAAGAAAAATAAAGTAATATTTTTTCCCACATTGAAAAATGTGCCGGTATGCCGTACCGGTTCGTACCGGCACAAAAAAAAAAAGCACTGGGTTTAATACCAACGAAACCACCCATCAATATTAAGTTGAGATTTATTGCTTGAACTTAAAAAAAAAAACACTACTTCAGATGCTTCAGGAAATGATTCACCTGCTTAGACCAATTTTTATTTCCGAATTCTCCTTGTTTAAAAATAAATAAGGACGTAAACGACAATCGAAACCGGGCTTAGTGTCGCCATATTTATTTACAAATTGAAAAAATGGGTCTGAACCTTATAAGACATTAACCCTCCAAGATCCACCGTAACCTAGATTATCAAGTACAAAGTTTTTGACGTTAATTTGATATGATTAAACAAATCATCCATATTGTAGCGCCAGGTAAGGTATTCGATGTCATGGTTCTTATCAGATGTAGTGACGAAATTCATTTGAGAATCCCTGGCGTTCTAGTAAACTTTAGACCCACCCCCCCCTTACCAAAAGATAGACACTAAAAAGGTTCTAAAGTTAAGCATTTTGTTCAGTTATGTATTTTTGGTCAAGAGGGTTGTAGGTATACTTACAAGTCGGTGTTAATGGTGAGCTAACCTCCATGTTTAACCACACTGTATAATCTCTGTTGTTTTACATGATAGTTAATCATTACGTGATATTTGTTCTTGCCTGTCTCGAACTGGACTTGTAATGCAACCAACACTGTATCAAGAGCTATTGAGATGTATTCTTTCTCTATTGCAACAGTTATTTTTTTTGGTTAAACACTAACACACACACACACACCCTCTCTCTCTCTCTCTCTCTCTCTCTCTCTCTCTCTCTCTTTCTCACACACACACACACTTCCATAAAACAGAATCAATCAGATATGTTCCCATTCGTTCTAATTTTATGGGAGATGTTTAATTTTAGGGTTAGTAATCCCTTGGAAAATTGTTTACTAAGTCTTTTTTTTTAAAAAGATAAATAAAACATTTGAAACTATCTAAACAGCCATAAAACTCTATTATCTGAACTGTGAGCCCAAGATTAACCTTTCACCACTAGACGATTGATGCCTTAGTAGCCTGCCCTCTGCATTAGTGTCTAGCATGGTACAGCAAAGGGGGGGGGGTAATCACACAACTAATATTCACCTATGCGGAGTTTAATTTCTTGTTCCGGAAATACGAGGGAGACACCGGAAATGATGCAGCTCATGGGTCTTCCGTTTCTGGATTCTGGAGATGAACTTCGGAAAAAGTGGAAAATGGAGAAAATGTTCAGCAATAAATCTCAGATGTTGAAAAAACATTCCACGTTTTTCCAACCTTATTTATTGGTTGAAATTTCTTCGTCTTTTATTGAATAAATTCAGATGTGATAAATTTTTGAATGAAGCATTGAATAATAAAAACAATAATAGTTGATGGATTCACACATGTTAGACAAAAATAAGCCAGATTCCTTATTTAAAAAAAATATTGCAATGGGAAACCTAAACAATGGTAAAGAGTAGGTGTAAATCTATTGTTACAAAGAAAGCTGTTCATATGCATTTTGCCGTCTTAGCCAGAGAGTTAAAAAACAATAAAGGTCGTGTCTCATGTAGTACAAAGAAGGGCACCCTTTAGCAGATTGGGGTCTCTAGGCGGTCCCTTGGTTTGACAATATATGAGAACCACTCTGGCTACTATACTTATTTTTGTTGCATTAAACATTACTTGAACTAAAAAAAATAATTCATGTAACATCTTGTAACAACTGGGTGTCAACGGATACTTATGAGCCAATGAATTTCTGAAATAATAGTCAGGGCCGTTCTCAGGGTTTCGGGAGCCCCTAGGCATCAAACATTTCTGGGCCCCTGGCTGTGAAAAAGCCACTTACAATTTTCGGGCCCTAAGTAATCTTTGAAAATTGGGGCTCATCTGAAGCCATTCAAACCCAGAGCTCATCTGAAGCCATTCAAACCCATGGCTCATCTGAAGCCATTCAAATCCAGGGCTCATCTGAAGCAATTCAAATCCAAGGCTCATCTGAAGCCATTCAAACCCAGTGCTAATTATAAGTACTCAGAATGCGCTTCATTGTGCTAGCAAAAGAAACTCTCGATAGAACCCACACCTCCCGTCCAATCAGAGGGTTCCCTAAGCAGCCACCTATATTGCCTACTCATAACACGACCCTGATAGCAGTTATATTTAATTATTTCATACAGGTACTTGCAACTGTGATACTCTTTTTTAACCATCCTCTTTTTAAATATCAACGTTTTTAATTTTTGTAAAATACATTTAACAAAGCTGATTTTGACAGCAGTACTTGAACCATGGTTGAATCTACAGTAACAGAAGTACTTGATACATGTTGAATCTACAGTAAAACATTAATTGAAACATGGTTGAATCTACAGTAACAGCAGTACTTGAAACATGGTTGAATCTACAGTAAAACATTAATTGAAACATGGTTGAATCGACAGTAAAACAGTACTTGAAACATGGTTGAATCCAGTGCAGGATTTACGTATAGGCTACACAAGCCATAGCTTAGGGGCCTCAGTTTCTTGGGGGTCCGCAATACATTTCCGAGTGAGCGATTATCATATATATTTAAATATTTGACACTGACATATAATATCGGGCCCCATATTTCAAATAACTTAGGGTCTTGTCAAGTCTAAATCCGACTCTGGTTGAATATACAGCAAAAAAAGTTTTTAAAAATGGTTGAATCTACAGTAAAAAAAGTTGTTAAAAATGGTTGAATCTACAGTAAAACCATAAATGCTGTTAGTAACTTTAGTATAAACATTAATACAGCTTTTTCACTGCAACAACTTCAAGGTAATGATAATTATTCGATAACATCTTTGATTAATATAATCCAATTCGTTCTAGATTACCTCCAAAATATCTATTGATTTGTTCCTTCTTTCATCATTTCATAATTACCGTAATTACCAAACTGAGTGCTACCAATAAAAAAAGCAAACAGCAAAATAAAAAAAAAATAAAAAAAATTATTTCATAATTTAACAAGAAGCAGAAGTGACTTGTTTTTCCATTTCAAACTACTCGGTATTTTGACGTTTGTTCCAATTCCAGCAGCAGACCAGTACATTTCAAGATGGAAGGTTTTCTTCAAGTGTTTTGTTTGACTGAGTTATTTCCCTCCGCTGTTTAGGTTTTCATGAGTCCAGACACCATATGGTACGCAGCAGAAGTTGATCACATGGAAGCCCCAAAAAAATATTGGCGGGAAAACTCTCTTCATTGTTTCTTGACGTCACGCCACATTCAGAAATTGATGGAGGGAGAAAACAGAAGAAATAAAAAAGAAAAAATTTCCCTGGAGTAATTTAATGCCATTATTTATTATCTCCCCCCCCCCCCCCAGCTTCTCTGTCTTACATAACTGACAGAATGTTATTTGTTTGATTTCAATTGTTTAGCTTATTTACAGCGATGATACAAGTTATTTTAAAAAAGTATAAAATAAATAGATGAAACGTGAAACAAAATAATTGAGAGCTGTTCATACCACGGACGTTGTTGACGAATCTGTCTACAATAAAATATTTCAGAAGGTCAAACTTTACAAATCTATTTATCAAACCGTCATAACATTTTTTTTAAGGAAATATATTTTGTTCATCATATATTTAAAAAAAAAAACAAGACAAAGTTGAACGATGGTTGAGACTTCAGTTTGACGAGATAAGTTTTTGTTAAGTGCATACTCTGGTATCACGTGACACATTTAGCAGGACGCCATTTTGTTGAACACTGTCTGCAATAAGTGTGTCTTCGTTTTACGTGAAAAATGTTCATCTTTTTTTTTAGAGCATTTTCGAAAAAAAATGCTCTACTGTCTGTCTGTCTGTCCGTCATCAACCTAGATCTCAACAACCATAAGTCCTAGACCCTTGATGTATATATCATTTTGTAGGTCTTGGCCTGCCAAGAAATGACTTTTTTCTATTTCGCGATCTGAACTCTCAGGGCCGTAAAAGGGGCCTTATAAAGTACCGTTTTTTACTATAAAAGCTATATTAATAATGGAGCGCCCTATATCTCAGCAACCATAAGTCCTAGACCCATGATGTATATATCATTTTGTAGGTCTTGGCCTGCCATGTGTACATCAAAAGTTCATTTCGCGATACGACCTCTGAGGGCCGGGCTTCAGGACTCCTAAGGGGCTTATATATTATATATATGGCCCCATTCTACACCTTGTACGTTCAATAACCCATTCATTTGGTGCGAAATACTGCAGCACGTAGTTTCACCAAGATTTATTAAGAAACTCATCAAATGAAATAGTAAGCTTGTGTTCTGAGTTTAATTGAAAGTATCAGAGCTATGCTACAATTGACGGAGTTTTCGGACGATTAAATGACTACCATTTCGAATGTTTTTAATTATGAGTCCTATTTCAGTAACCACAAACCACTTGTAGTTAGATTTAAGAAAAAAAATTTTTTTTTCAAACATAAAGAAACGTCTTTGTAATATTTTTTTTTACAGATATATGCATTACACAATTGAATTTATAAACATTTCCAAAATTTACAAATATTTACTGAAAGCTAACAAACGTACTGATACATAACAAGAAAATGCGCTAACACGTCCTGTGTCCAGAATGGAACAGGCTTAATTGCTTGTTTACGTTGTTCCCTCTTTCGTTTCTAAGCTGTGCGCTTGTGTGTGCTCACACAGTTCACTGAGAATGCGTACATACATTACAAAATACAGCTCAGAGAAGTTTCGCTAATTAAGTTTATGTTCAGTTTTAGCTGCAAACGAAAATTAGAATTTCTTTCCAAAGATTGGTTCTGCGTGCACATGGAGAAATAGTATGGTGTAGTGTGTCTAAATTACCTCCACCTTCAACGCCCCCCTCTCAACACCGGCAGGTGAAACTGTCCCCTCCCAAACTTGTGACCCATTCTTAGATGACCGTGTTGATTACGTAACCCAAGTGCATGGTCATGTTTCAAGCCAAGCTCCCAACTTGGATATAATGCCCACTGGTGGTACAAGCATAGCAAGCGTGATCACCCCCTACACCCCCTACATCCCCTACACCCCCTCCCCCCGACCTTTTTGTTGCCATATTAAGTTAAGAAATAAGTTAGTAGCTAGTAGAGTGAAGTAGATCAGAGAAAGATGCGGTAGTATGGCGCTGACAAGCTTAGAGTAGACATAGGTAGTTAGAAGTAGTTTGTTAAAGTAGAAGTAGATAGAAGATAAGTTTTATTCAAAGTTTTATTAAACTATTTTTTGTATATTGTGTACTGCAAAAGAGTTTGTTCTTTTATATTAAAAAGTAACGTTACACATGTGGTAAAGCTTTAAAAATCACCGTAACATATTTAGTCGAATCTTTAAAACGTAGTGTAACTACCTATGACACATTGGTTCTGCATGTACTATGACACATTGGTTCTGCGTGAGTTATGGAACATTTGTTCTGCGTTAGCTATGGAACATTGGTTCTGCATGCACTAGGACACATTGGTTCTGCGTACACTATGACACATTGCACTGGGGAAGTAGAGAAGACGAAAAAATGCGACAGTTTTTTTATTCATATTATTGTAATGTATTTCATGTTTTATTGTATTAAGAATGTAGAGATGCGCTTGTCTGTATTTCCATATATTCCCAAGTGCCATATTTACTCAATTGTAAGTTTATAGAATACAGTAGCTTATGATCTGACATTAGTAATTTAAAGTTTTCATATATTCCCCATTTATTTAATAGCCTGATCGTGCTACATTATTGAGATCAATGATAAGAGTTTTGATAAAAGAAATTGTATAAATGCTATGAAGAATGTTTTTTACAGACTAAAGACTCCAGAGCTGTGCAGAGACATCTTAACAACATGTAGACAGACTTTATAGACAGACTTTATAGACAGACTTATTAAACAGAATTTATTGACATACTTTGTCAACATATTTTACAGACAGACATTATCAACAGACTATATAAACAGACTTTATAGACATACTTTGTAGACAGACTTTATAAACAGATTTTATAAACAGACAAACATACACATTATATACAGACTTTTTTTTAAATCAAAAGGTACTGAAGGTACATTGCAGTACTTACCGTACTTTGCATCCTTACATTGGTACTTTTCACCACATGTCATGTTCTGGCCCTTTGTCATCAGCTCTTTGTGCCAGACGCATTGAATTCAATAAGAACCCTCGTAGTCGAGTCTTCACAGCGCAGGAAGTTATTTTGAATCCATGAAAAATTTTTTCGAAGCCAAAAAGTATCAAATTATTTCATTTGTTCATTGCAGATTTATAAAATAAATCATTGTGTTTATTTATACATGAGATCAAAATTATTATTATTTTTTAAGCTTTATGAATTTTTTGTTTTTGTTTATCTAGGTCAGTATATTTAACTTCGTTTCTTTATCATTTTTAGATTCCCGTGTGCTATTCAAAAATAAAGTGTACAATATGCCGAGATATCATACCACAGTTGACGATTTGGGAGAATTAATTGAAGAACGCTGTTTGGTTGGTACAAGGGGGAAGTAAATCATACAAACAGAGTTAAGTACCCTTGGATAAATTATTCATATCATTTCTCTGTTACTACAGAATAGAAAAACAAGACCTCAACGGTAGATGGTTACCAAAGATCCGGTTTGCAAATGGTGTTGTTTCTGGATTATGGTGCTGAATCCAGGGTATTAGGTGGTAGACTCTGCATGCCTACTGGATGCTAATCCATCTTTGACAGGAATATAATGAAGTTATAAAGTCTAGGTGCACTCTTATAAAACAGACCTAGGATAAATCTGATGAAAGAAAACGTGTGTCTCACTATTTGATGTCAATCTGTCATTGTCTTCTTTGTTTACAAATCTATTTTACCAGACTATCCATTTCTGTACTCAGAATATTGCCTTTATCACTCTGTTTTATTTTGTCTACGTTTCTCAGTTTCTCACTGCTTGCCATCTTTGTCTGTTTACATCTTTGTTTGTCTGTTTACATCATTGTTTGTCTGTTTACATCATTTTTATCTGTTTATATCTTTTTTTGTCTGTTTACATATTTGTTTGCCTGTTTACATCTTTGTCTGCTTACATCTTTGTTTGTATGTTTACACCTTTGTTTGTCCTCCCATAAAAGTCTTTTTCTGCTACTGTTCAACAGATTCTGTCTACCACCAAATCTTTCTGTCTTTGTACACCTGCTCTAGCTACGAATCAGGTATAGACACATATTCAATGCTTTCTATAGTGTAGAATGAGCCTGCAATACATATGATTTGACCACGAATTGTGCGAGTTATGGGGTAACTCCTTGTCAGCTTCTGTCTCTGACCTGGCCATGTCTCTACGACTAATTATCTCTTAACAGTGTCTGTGTTTGATTCAGCTCACGACACTATTTGTCTGTTTCTATTCTACGGCATGCTCTGTCTGACTCTAACCCTCATTACTATGTGTCTGTGTAAATATCTCTTGTCATATGATTCTTTGCATCTCCTGTTAAGTTACACATTGTCTGTTACACGATGTGCGTTACACAATCCCAAATATTCCTTCTGCCTCACTCACTTTCACTTTCTGTCTATCGCCTCCTTTTGCCTCATTGCCACAAAACTCTCACTCTTTCATACCTCCTTCCCTGTTCCATCCCCTGCCTCTACTCATTGCTACCAGCATCTCAAAATGCTTCCCGTGTTTCCACCGGTCAGCTGATCTCTCTCGGGGAAACAAAACTGAGTCTAAGCAAAAAATCTGACCTACTTTACTTGACCACTGGCTAATACCCCCGTCAGGCCCCGCGGTCACGTGGTCGATCATTTATTAAGTGATGAGGAAAGCTAATATCTATTAACTAGAGAGCTACAAGATATGGATGATAACGTGATGGGAACTTGAAATAAATACAAATGGTGGGCCTCCCCCAAACCCTCAGCTATCGGAACTGATAGGCCGTGATTTATCGGAACTGATAGGCCGTGATTTATCGGAACTGATAGGCCGTGATTTATCGGAACTGATAGGCCGTGATTTATCGGAACTGATAGGCCGTGATTTATCGGAACTGATAGGCCGTGATTTATCGGAACTGATAGGCCGTGATTTATCGAAACTGATTGGCCGTGATTTATCGGAACTGATAGGCCGTGATTTATCGGAACTGATAGGCCGTGATTTATCGGAACTGATAGGCCGTGATTTATCGGAACTGATAGGCCGTGATTTATCGGAACTGATAGGCCGTGATTTATCGGAACTGGTGGGCCTCGATTTATCAACAACCATCGTGGCCTTATCTCAAGTTAGTCCGTATGAAGTAGACTAGTCACTAACCTAAGTTCTGGTGAGTTAAGATTATGTTCTCTGCAAAATGGAGCCATTCGACGTTCCACGCGATTATAAGCACTTCTTCCTGGTGCACTAGTTGCAAGGAATAAAGCATCAAGATTATTTTAACGAAGTGATGGATCACAACTTCAATTACTTTTTTGTATTATAATAAAAATTCCAAATTTCTTGATCAGTGATATAATTATGCAGCAGACAACAAAGAAATAATAACACTTCCGGTATGGCTACACAAAAAACAAGGCTTCGCAACAGTTTATTAGCGCTCCTAACTAGCATGAGGAATTGTGAACAACACATTGAAAAGATATGCATTTTGCTATATATGCTATTTTGACATAAAACTAATTTAAGTGTTTCACAAAATTTTTGAAAATTATTTTTAAAACTATTAATTAAATTAGAAATAAAATTAAAAATATATAAAAATTGTGACGTCACACTTGGCCTGACCCCCCCTCCCCTCCCTGTCACACTTTCCTATACCCCCCCCTGGAGCGTGACGTACTTTATGGACGGCCCCTAATGCGTCCAAATAAATTGGACTAAGTCAATAAAGGAAAAAAAAATAAGCTTTTTTTAAAAAAAAAATGAATCAATGTAAATACCGTTAACTATTTTAAACAATCACACATTAATGAATGAACATATTTTATAAATCTTATGTATCGTGTTTTATAGTAATAAAAAAAAGTTATTAATTTTAAATGAAAATAAAAGACTGAAGCAAATCTATTTAAATAAAAATGTAAACAGGTTTCACGCTATTAATCATAACTCCGAAAGTTCTTCACCAATCGCCTTAAAATTTACACACAAAATTGTATGTTTTTTATATAGACATCGCAATTAATAATATTTAAAAATAATATTTCAACGATCGATTTGATAAAATTATTTCTTTACTTCACTTTACTTTTTTAAAAAAAAACCACGGGAGGTAATTCAAAAGTCAGAGTGTGCTAACAAATATATTGTCAGTATTTGTTTCAAAATAAACCAATCCGTCGTCCTCAGTCTAACAGTTCGTCAGTATTTTGTTTTAATTAACAAACAGTATCGTAAAATATTTATTTTTACTTTAGTTTGCAAATTATTATTTCGTCAGTATTTTTATTTTTTTTATCAAACATGTAAACAGGATTCACGCTATTAATCATAACTCCAAAAGTACATCCAAAAGCACTGCATTAAATATACATAAATTTAGAAACATCGCAACGTATGACGGAAGTAATTCTCCGTTGTTTATAGTTTTAAATGATTGAAAATTATTTTTCTAAAATTTGTTTTTTTTTTTCAATAAACAGAGTTTCTCAATACTGACTATTACATTACGTAGGGCTGAGCCACGGCAACGTGTGGCGGGGTACAGCTAGTAATAAATGAACATTTGCTATATCATTTTACCTTTTAGAACATGCATGGAATACTGAATGAAGTGTAGAGAGAAAATTGGAGAGTGGGGAAAGAGGCGAGGATGGGGAGAGGGGCTATAGGAGAGGTAAGGAGAGAGATGGGGAGATATGTGGGGAGAGAGGAGGGGAGAAGGTGTGGAAAAAGAAGGGGAGAGAATGGGAGAGAGGAGGGGAGAGAGGAGGGAGAAGGTGGGGAGAGAGGAGCGGTGAGCGGAGGGGGAGAGGAGGGAGAAAGTGGGGGAGAGAGGGAGGTGAGAGAGGGAGGGGGTGGGGGAGAGAGGAGGGGTGAGAGGAGGGGGAGAGGACGGGAGAAAGTGGGGGAGAGAGGAGGTGAGAGAGGAGGGGGGTGGGGGAGAGAGGAGGGGTGAGAGGAGGGGGAGAGGACGGGAGAAAGTGGGGGGAGAGAGGGAGGTGAGAGAGGAGGGGGTGGGGGGGAGAGAGGAGGGGTGGGAGAGGAGGGGGAGAGGACGGGAGAAAGTGGGGGAGAGAGGAGGTGAGAGAGGGAGGGGGTGGGGGAGAGAGAGGAGGGGTGAGAGGAGGGGGAGAGGACGGGAGAAAGTGGGGGGGAGAGGAGGTGAGAGAGGAGGGGGTGGGGGAGAGAAGAGGGGTGAGAGGAGGGGAGAGGACGGGAGAAAGTGGGGGAGAGAGGAGGTGAGAGAGGAGTGGAGAAGGTGGGGAGAGAGGTGGGGAGAGAGGAGAGGAGAAGGTGGGGGAGAGAGGAGGGGAGAAGTTTGGTGACAGAGGAGGGGAGAGCGGGGAGGAGGTGGGTAGAGAGGTGAGGAGGGAGAAGATGGGGAAGAGAGTTGAGGAGAGAGGAGTGGAGAAGGTGGGGAGAGAGGAGGGGGAGAGAGTAGGGAGAAGGTGAGGAGAGAGGTGGGGAGAGAGGAGGGGAGAAGGTGGGGAGAGAGGTGGGGAGAGAGGAGAGGAGAAGGTGGGGGAGAGAGGAGGGGAGAGAGGAGAAGGTGGGGAAGAGAGTTGAGGACAGAGGATTGGAGAAGGTGGGGAGAGAGGTGGGGAGAGAGGAGAGGAGTAGGTGGGGGAGAGAGGTGGGGAGAGAGGAGAGGAGAAGGTGGAGGAGAGAGGAGGGTAGAAGTTTGGTGACAGAGGAGGGGAGAGCGGGGAGGAGGTGGGTAGAGAGGTGAGGAGGGAGAAGATGGGGAAGAGAGTTTAGGAGAGAGGAGTGGAGAAGGTGGGGAGAGAGGAGGGGAGAAGGTTGGGAGAGAGGAGGGGAGAGAGGAGGGAAAGGTGGGGAAGAGAGGTGAGGAGAGAGGAGTGGAGAAGGTGGGGGAGAGAGGAGGAGAGAGAGAAGGGGAGAGAGGATTGATGATATATATATATATATCTATACTTATAAGAGGTATTTGTTGTCTGTCTGTCTGTCTGTCTGTTCCCTTATAACTAAAGATCCAGACAAACAAATAACGTGAAATTTGTTACACATACACATAATTACATGGGGAAGGTTATAGGACAGGTTTGGTTTATATCGATGGGTAGTTTAATTGTTATTATTTTTTTTTTATTTTAGTATTTTACTACATTAAAGTAATCTCGACGGCGCCATAAATAAAATTCCTCTGTGACGTCATTTCCCTATGATCGAATAGAACTTGCGCGCTGGTGCTGTATTGTGCCTTTGTGATGCAAAGAATTGTTGATGTTTTTTCATGCTTTTCTGATGTGTACAGTTTGAGGAAGGTAAAGGAATGAAGAAGGATTTTAGAAGAAGTGTGAAACCATAATAATAAGTATATATCTATCTATCTATCTATATATATATATATATATATATATATATATATATATATAGAGAGAGAGAGAGAGAGGGGAGGGAGAGAGAGATAAAGAGAGAGAGAGAGGGTACAGGGGGAGAGAGGAAAGGAGGGTAGGAGGGAGGGCGGGAGGGGGAGAGAGGAGGGAGGGGGTGGACAGGGGGGAGAAAAGGAGGGGAGAGAGGGAGATGGGAGAGGGAGTAGGGGGAGAGGGAGCAGGGGGAGAGGGAGCAGGGGGGAGGGAGAGAGAAAGGAAGGGAGGGAGAGAGGAGGTAGGGAGGGAGAGAGAGGGGAGGGAGGGAGAGAGGGAGGGAGAGAGATAAAAAGTGAGGGGGCAGGGAGGGAGAGAGAGGGAATTAGGGAGGAAGGAAGGGGGAGAGAGGGGGAGGGAGAGAGGTGGAAAGGGGAGGGAGGGAGAAAGTAGGGGGAGAGGGGTTAGGGAGGGAGAAAGAGGGGAGGGAAGAAGAGAGGGAGAGGATGGGAGAAATGGGAGGAAGAGATAAAGAGAAAGAGGGGGCAGGGAGGGAGAGAGGGAAGGAGGATGGAGGAGGATGGACGGGGGGAGAGAGGGAGAGAGGGAGATGGGAGAGGGACGGAGAGAGATGGGAGAGAGGGAGGGAGAGGGAGGGAGGGAGAAAGGGAGAGAGGGAAAGGGAGAGAGGGGGAGGGAGGGAGAGAGAGAGGAAGGGAGAGAGGGGGTAGGGAGAAAACAGAAGGTAAACAGAAAACCTAATTCGAACCCGGGCAAAGCAGGGTACTTGCAACTAGTATTTATATATATCGCAAATGTATAGTTTTGTCACAAAGTCCAAGAAGACCTATATTTGATGTTTGCAGCATTTTACAGATGTTTACTATGTTTTCGGGAAACACAAAACAAAAATTGTCAAAGTAAACTGCACTAAATATAATAAACAAAAGAACAACCACAACAACAACAGTACACATGAAGACGAACATCTTTACAAGGATTTTGTTTACATCGGGTTCACGTCACGTGACTATAATACGGATCTTGTACAAAAATAAAATCAAGGCACCCTCCCATTCCACGGTCCTGGGGGGAAATGACGAAAAAATGTCAATTATCATGACATCACGTCGCCCGTTGGAGTGCCATATCCCCCCATCCCATCCTCCCACCCAACGTCCTTCAACCCGATCCTCCCCACCCCCCTCTCAGAAACTCTCCCTCCCCCCACACACATACCCCCCTCTCCTCGATATCCTTCAAAACTTGAACTGAGCCCAAGGCTTGCTTCATTAAGGGGGAGTTAGTCTTAGATGACGAGGTTTCTCCATGGCCCTCGGTGTGGGGATGTGGGTGTGGGAGACAGGGGGGAAAGCAGTCCTCATCATTCTTGGGGTGTGTGGGGGGTGGGAGGGTAGGGGGGACAGTATATTTCTGATCATGTCTTAGGGTGGATGGTCAATAAATATCTTGTCGGGGGGGGGGGGGGGGTGAGGGGGGTTTGAAACTTCTTGTTTGGGTGTGAGAGATGTGCAGTTCATTAAACTAAGACATCCTTGACACGTGTAGCTGTTTCCATAAGTTGTGTTTTTTTTTTAAACTTTTCTATGAAAACAAATTTAAATTTGACGAATAATAGACAAAGACATATATTTCTATACTTATAAGACGCATTTGTTGTCTGTCTGTCTGTCTGTCTGTCTGTCTGTTCCCTTATAACTCAAGATCCAGACAAACAGATAACGTGATATTTGTTACACATACACATAATTACATGGGGAAGGTTATAGGACAGGTTTCGTTTCATATCGATGGGTAGTTTAATTGTTATTATTTTTTTTTATTTTAGTATTTTACTATATTAAAGTAATCTCGACGGCGCCATAAATAAAATTCCTCTGTGACGTCATTTCCCTATGATTGAATAGAACTTGCGCGCTAGTGCTGTATTGTGCCTTTGTGATGCAAAGAATTGTTGATGTTTTTTCATGCTCTCTGATGTGTACAGTTTGAGGAAGGTAAAGGAATGAAGAAGGATTTTAGAAGAAGTGTGAAACCATAATAATAAGTATATATATATATATATATATATATATATATATATATATATATATAGAGAGAGAGAGATAGGGGGGGAGGGAGAGAGAGAGGAAAGGAGGGTAGGAGGGAGGGCGGGAGGGAGAGAGAGAGGAGGGAGGGGGTGGACAGGGGGGAGAAAAGGAGGGGGAGAGAGGGAGATGGGAGAGGGAGTAGGGGGGAGGGAGAGAGAGAAAGGAAGGGAGGGAGAGAGGAGGTAGGAGGGAGAGAGAGAGGGGAGGGAGGGAGAGAGATAAAAAGTGAGGGGAGCAGGGAGGGAGAGAGAGAGGGAATGAGGGAGGGAGGAAGGGGGAGAGAGGGGGAGGGAGAGAGAGGTGGAAAGGGGAGGGAGGGAGAAGGGGGAGAGGGGGAGGGAAGAAGAGGGGAGAGGATGGGAGAAATGGGAGGGAGTGAGAGATAAAGAGAAAGAGGGGGCAGGTAGGGAGAGAGAGGGAGATGGGAGAGGGACGGAGAGAGATTTGAGAGAGGGAGGGAGGGAGGAAGGGAGGGAGGGAAAGGGAGAGAGGGGGGAGGGAGGGAGAGAGAGGAAGGGAGAGAGGGGTAGGGAGAAAACAGAAGGTAAACAGAAAACCTTATTTTAAACCCGGGCAAAGCCGGGTACTTACAACTAAATATATATATATATATATATATATATATATATATATATATATATATATATATATATACTTATAAGACGCATTTGTTGTCTGTCTGTTCCCTTATAACTCAAGATCCAGACAATCAAATAACGTGAAATTTGTTACACATACACATAATTACATGGGGAAGGTTATAGGACAGGTTTCGTTTCATCTTGATGGGTAGTTTAATTGTAATTAATTTTTTTTTATTTTAGTATTTTACTATATTAAAGTAATCTCGACGGCGCCATAAATAAAATTCCTCTGTGACGTCATTTCCCGATGATAGAATAGAACTTGCGTGCTAGTGCTGTATAGTTCCTTTGTGCTGCGAAGAATTGTTGTTGTTTTTTAATGCTCCCTGATATTACAGTTTGAGGAATGTAAAGAAAGGAATGAAGAAGGATTTTAGAAGAAGTGTGAAGCCATAATAATAAGTATATTAATATATATATATATATATATATATATATATAGAGAGAGAGAGAGAGAGAGAGAGAGTGAGGGAGGGAGGGAGAGAGAGATAAAGAGAGAGAGAGAGGGGGCAGGGGGAGAGAGAGGAAAGGAGGGTAGGAGGGAGGGAGGGGAGAGAGGGAGGGAGGGGGTGGACAGGGGAGAGAGAAGGAGGGGGAGAGAGGGAGATGGGAGAGGGAGCAGGGGGAGAGGGAGATGAGAGAGGGAGCAGGGGGAGAGGGAGAGAAAAGAAGGGAGGGTGAGAGGGGGTAGGGAGGGAGATAGAGGGGAGGGAGGGAAAGAGAGGGTGGGAGAGAGGGAGAGAGAGAAAGAGTGAGGGGGACGGGAGGGGGAGAGAGGGAATGAGGGAGGGATGAATGGGGAGAGATCGGAGAGAGGGAGGGAGATCGAGGGAGGGAGAAAGGGAGGGAGGGAAAGGGAGAGAGGGGGGAGGGAGGGAGAGAGAGAGGAAGAGGGGGAGAGAGGGAGACGGGAGAGGGAGGGACGGAGAAAGGAGGGATGTAGAGAGGGTGTAGGGAGGGAGAGAGGATGGGAGAAATAGGAGGGAGTGAGAGATAAAGAGAGAGAGAGGGGGCAGGGAGGGAGAGAGGGTGAGGAGGAAGGGAGGAAGGTGGAGAGAGGGGGGACGGGGGTGAGAGAAGAAGGGAGGGAGATAGGGAGAGAGAGGGAGAGATAGGAGAGTAGAGAGGGGTAAAGAGGGAGGGGAGGGAGGGAGAGAGGGGGGGGAGAAAACAAAAGGTAAACAGAAAACCTTATTCTAAACCCGGGCAAAGCCGGGTACTTGCAACTGGTATATATATATGGCTTTTTGTTAAAATATGAAACTGAAAAAAATCAAAGGACACTGTCAATATTTTATTTAATAGAAATATGAAGTAAATGAACTACTGAGATACATTTATGCAATAGCCATTTTGGCTTGTACAAATAACCAATGTGGCTTGTACAAATAGCCAATGTGGCTTGTACAAATAACCAATGTGGCTTGTACAGAAAATTATTCTAAACAGAAATTTACTAAACACTTATCAGAACTTCGAATGCCTTCAAGAATATATAAAAAAAAACATTATCCAAGACATTGTACTATCCTAGTACTATGTACTATGTTTTAAATAGAGGGTAGAATAAGAAATTGTTTTCTAGAGGATAGCCAGAAAGGAATATGTGTTCCAGAGCAGTGGTCCCCAAACCTTTTTTTTCTCGCCACGGACCAGTCGACATTTTGTCATGTCATCGCGGCCCGCTAGGGTGGGGGAGGGATGGGGGGATGAACGTTGATTATTTATATTTTAGATTGTCACTCACGGCCGCTTAGCTCCGAGAGAAATACACCACAATAAGTAAAATGGTAATAATTGAATGTTTCTTGGGCGGCCCAGTACACTTTGATCCACGGACCGGGGGTTGGGTACCAACTGCGCTAGAGGGTAGCAAAATATTATGTTTTCATGTGGGTATCAAAAAGCAAGATGTTTCTGAGAATCACTGCACCATTAAGTTGTTTGTTTAACAGCTTGGCACGTGTTGGTCATTTTTGTTGGTCATTTCTCTTTGTTTATAACTCACGTACAGTACAGTAATCACGGTTTTACGATCTGAACATTTCTCCATATAATTCTATCAACTTCTTAATATGGAGATTAAACATCAGAAGAAATGAAGAGATAAATGTTCAGATAACTAGAGATGAACATTTTAATGACATACGAGATTAAAAAAAAAAAACATGAACAAACTGAGAAGATAAGACGCTTTAAGAACAATATAGAGTTATTATCTAAACAAAAGAAAATATATCGATTTACCGGTTGATTTTTATTTTGTTTTAAAATAGAATCAAGACAAACCTCGTCACATTATTTAATGTGTTAGATAAAATTACGCCATCGTAAAAAGCTTCTTTTCATGTAAGAGCAAATCAGGAGATTTGACACAAGTATTCCATGATTGAATTTTAGCTTTTTTTTCCCCTTTTTCCTACGTACTTAGATATTTAAAGAATCGAGAGTTACCTGTTCCGTTGTTTTATTAGTGAGACGTAACTTTATAAAGTGACTTTGACAAATTAATTTAGATAATCTGCATCAAAAGAACTTTTGTGACGACATTAAGTATTTTTATCTTCGGTATTTTTTTTTCTGCAATTATTTTGTTAACTAAATCCCCCCCCCCCCCCCAATCCCACCACCCATCTCTCGATGAGACGGTTGGCCGTGCGGTGTGTAGCGATCGACTGTATTCCTGAGAGCCACGGGGATTCGATCCTCGGTGAGAAGCAAAGGGAATTTGTCCAACGTTAAAAGATGGTTAAAAAGTTTCTTTAAGTAAGTGGTTCTTAACTTTCTTTTTGCGACTGTACCCCAAAAGATGCGAAAATATTTCCGCTGGTACTCCTCGCAAGTAAGTTCGCGAATACTTGCAATTCTTTTTACAATGGAACGTGATTAGTTTTCTAGTGCGATACTTGGGCACTTATATGTCGCTGCGTAACCCCGCATAACATTCCCCGTACCGCTTGGGGTACGCGTACCACCGGGGTGAGAATCGCGACCTTAAAGTCCTCTCGGGATAGTTGGGGAAGTAAAAGTAATTTCAAGAAACTGTTCTATAAAATAAACCAAAATTATTCTTCAAATTGACCCAAATGTATGCTGGTTAGGTCTTCACATTCTTCAACCATTCTTATGGTCATACAACTCCTTATGGTCATACAACTCCTTATGGTCATACAACTCCTCATGCCCAATGGAGGATTATGCCCTGGGGAGTATTATGCCCTGGGGAGTATTATGCCCTGGGTAAGAGTATATCATAGTGAGATGTATGCCCTGGGCAAGAGTATATCATGGTGAGATGTATGCCCTGGGTAAGAGTATATCATGGTGAGATGTATGCCATGGGTAAGAGTATATCATGGTGAGATGTATGCCCTGGGTAAGAGTATATCATGGTGAGATGTATGCCCCGGGGAGGGCAACTATGCAGGAGCGCCGAAATAGCGTTGTTAAATTGTTTGCACTTTAAGATCTTTAGGCGGGCGCCAAAAAAGGAAACCGTCACATGGCGCCATCAGCTTCAAACGACCCACAATTTATTATTGTTATTATATTTAAAATGTAATTCCTTGTTCACCTTAGCAACGATATATTTATTTATATTACTTTTTACTTCTATGTTTTATTTGTCTTTAGTGTTAAAGCATTCACACACACACACACCATAATAATTTCCTGCTCATGATGTCATGTGATTTGATCACGTGGTTTATGTCACGTACGAGTTGAATGGCTTGAAAATGTACCAAAGAAAAACATTTCTAAAGTTAGATTCTCACATTTCCCTGACCTTCTTTTTCTATCAAATCTGGCTGGATGAGTTTCTGGTGTCGTGTGTCCGTCCGTTCGTCCGAACCAGACGCAAACAACGGGAGCTCTATGTAATTCAATAAACAGATATGGCGCTGTGGGAATACAGTGTAATACATGCATGTGAAGTGAGAATACAGGAAAGATTAGTTTTCAATAGCTCGGGGTTGGAGGGGGGGGGGTGCGCGCGCGCTGTCTCGTGCCGGTAAATTAAATAGACGAGAGATCAGTTGAGAAAATTAAAAAGGTAAATTCAACCTGGCCTATCATGTGACCTGGCCTATCATTTGACCTGGCCTATCATGTGAACTGGCCTCTCATGTGACCTGACTTATTATATGACCTGGACTCTCATGTGACATGACTTATCATGTGACCTGACCTATCATGTGACCTAGCCTATCATGTGACCTTACCTATCATGTGACCTGGCCTATCATGTGACCTGACCTATCATGTGACCTGGCCTATCATGTGACCTGACCTATCATGTGACCTGGCCTATTATGTGACCTGACCTATCATGTGACCTGGCCTATCATGTGACCTGGCCTATCATGATACATAGCCTATCATGTCTTACCTATTGCACTGACATTGTACGAAGGGGGTGGGGGGAGAGACTTGATTTCTGTATAGATAGGCTGTGTAAACCCATAGAGCACTGGTCTCTGTATAGATAGGCTGTGTAAACCCATAGAGCACTGGTCTCTGTATAGATCGGCTGTGTAAGCCCATAGAGCACTGGTCTCTGTATAGATAGGCTGTGTAAACCCATACAGCACTGGTCTCTGTATAGATAGGCTGTGTAAACCCATAGAGCAATGGTCTCTCAACCCCCGGCCCGGGGACCGGTACTAGTCCGTGGATCGAATGAAACTAGGCCACCCTATTTACATGAAATTATTTCCTTTTATTAACTGTGGTGTGTTTCTCTCGGGATTGTGCGACTTTCCACGGGCAAAAAATAACTCAACGTCGTCCCCTTACCCCCTCCCAACCCCACCCCGTTTCAGCGTGCCGCTGACCAGTCCGTGTCGAGAAAAATGTTGGGGACCACAGCCATAGAGAATTTTGATTTGTGTATAGTTAGGCTGTGTGATCCGAATATGCCAAAAATGTCATGGATTGCAAGTTTTCTTCTACATATCTTCGATCTAAAAACTGTTGGATCATGTTTTGTAACGCCTTAAATAAACAGCCAGGTAATAGCAAGACATTCATAGCCTAGGACATTTGCTACACTGAGATCTATACCCATGACCCCATGACCTGCACCATACACATCATCTCGACGCCCCAGGAAGACCAGGTGATAATGCTATACATTCATTATTTTATTATTTGATAAAGAGAACCCATATGACGTGAGTAAAGGTACTCCAATGTGCCGCGCCTGAATATAATAACACATAATACAATATCTCGTATAGAAATCTCATCAGTATTTAAATAGTCATCTTCCAATGACTAAAACAAAATTGCCGACACAAATTTTGTGATATTGTTGCTATTTAATGTTGTAGCACCTAAATATTGAAATACAAAAACAACAAACATGGCGACTTTCGCTCTCGTTAATTTAAACTGACTAGTCTCTTTCTGTGCAATTTCTATTTTGTGATATGAACATGGCTTGAGTACTTCTGTGTACGAGTGACTGTGTGTGGCTGTACGAGTGACTGTGTGTGTGGTTGTACGAGTGATTGTGTGTGTGGCTGTACGAGTAACTGTGTGTGTGTGGCTGTACGAGTGACTGTGTGTGGCTGTACGAGTGATTGTGTGTGTGGCTGTACGAGTGACTGTGTGTGTGGCAGTACGAGTGACTGTGTGTGTGGCTGTACGAGTGACTGTGTATGTGGCTGTACGAGTGACTGTGTGTGTGGCTGTTCGAGTGACTGTGTGTGTGGCTGTACGAGTGACTGTGTGGCTGTACGATTGACTGTGTGTGGCTACGTCTGGTGCTGACGGTCACATAATAAATTATCTACCAACGCCATCTATAAAAGTCGTTTCCTAAATGAAAATTATTTTCTGTCCCCTGAGATGGAGATGTAAAATTAACCAAACATGCCGGGTTTTTTTTAGCTACTGTCAGATCCTTTCTTAAGGCGACAACCAAGGGGCTCCCTCTGTAACGGGGCTCTCTAACGATTAAAATTTCTATAAAATATGATGTTACACGGGCATTGACATGTTATCTTTCCTCGGGTCAAAATATCCCTTATTTTCTGACTAGGGGTCCCCTAATGACATAGTCAATTTAGACCCCTCCTCCCTTACAATCCCAGACAGACTGACCATAAACATTTTTAAAAAATCAAATTATTTCTAGAAAATATCCCATTGATAGAATCTAAAAACCATACATTGATAGAATGAATTTGTGTTTATGACCTTTCTACTTTGATTTTGTTGTAATTCATGATGTTGTTATTCCGTTTTTGTGTGAGTTTTTCTGTTTTCAATTTTTGAACGGAATTAAATTTCTGGGGCCTCGATAGTACCAATATCAGTAAAACAACAATAACATTATGATTTAAATCAACAGCATCATCAGCAACAACAGCAACAACATCATCAACAATAACACTATCTTGAACAACATCATCAAAAATAACATAATCTTCAACAACATCATCAACAATAACATTATCTTCAACAACATCATCAACAATAACACTATCTTCAACAACATCATCAAAAAAAACATAATCTTCAACAACATCATCAACAATAACATCGTCTTTAACAACATCATCAACAATAACATCAGCTTCAACAACATCATCAAACATAACGCAATCTTCAACAACATCATAAACAATAACATCATCTTCAACAACATCATCAACAATAACATCATCTTCAACAACATCATCAACAATAACATCATCTTCAACAACATCATCAACAATAACATCCTCGTCAACAACAACATCAACAATAACATCATCTTCAACAACATCATCAACAACAACATCATCGTCAACATCATTAAGAACAACAACGCCAATAACAACAACGCCAGCAACAACACTTCACTCTCAAACAATGTAACAAAGCTACTGTCAAACCTGGTTGTATTTTTCAGCTTGAAAAAAAAAGACAATAATGAGTTGATGTTTTTTTGAAAACGATAAAAAAAATATTCACAGCACAAAAACACATTGTTTGTCTAAACTAAAATGTCAATGACATAAAACCAAATGTCAAGAGATATTCATTCAGGTATTTTTTTTTGATCGAGATAAAAATAGCAACATTTTATTTTATTTATTTTTGTAGTAAATTAATGAACAAATAGGATATAAAAAGATACCTTTACTCTTCACCCTTGAAGTTATGCAATTGTCTAAAGCACATTATACCCACAGGTTTATATCACAATTGTCTAAAGCACATTATACCCACATGTTTATATCACAATTTTTTTTTGTCTAAAGCACATTATACCCACAGGTTTATATCACAATTGTCTGAAGCACATTTCATCTACATGTTTATATCACAATTGTCTAAAGCAATATTCACCTCTGATTTGTCTATAAACCCACAGAAAGTACGTTCGAGAGTGTGTCAATTCTTTCTTAAGGGAAATTAAGGAAAAAAGATAATTTATAGAGACAGTGAACAGAGAGTCTGCTGGAACAGCTTAAAGATAGTTTACAGGGAAATATACTTTACATCAGTGTTTCCCAAATTGTTCACCGCCAGTAACCCCTTTATTAATTTATTCAAATACTAAATACCCCTCGTGAAAAAAAAATTGTACAATTAACCCCCCCCCACCCCCATTTTTTGGTACCTTAATAAATAATAATAAACGAAAAATAAAATTCATGAATAATCACATTAATTGAATTATATTAAAATGATGTCATTTGTTTCTGTTGAGTCGACAGATCAAGATTAGGGAGCGACCAATAATCGGATAGGTATCGGTATCGGACCGATATTGGCACTATCGGTTAATATCGGATCGACCGATTTTTGTAGGGAGCCACCGATAGTCGAACCGATATTGGCACTATGGGTTAACTATGGGACCGGCCGTTTTTTGGCTGCCGATACATTGTTTTTTTCACAACAGAGTTGCAGAAAACAAAATCCGTAAATAACCCAATTCTATAACCAGATCAGACAAGATTTTTAAAAAAAAAGGAAAAAAAAACCCGTACACAGAAATTGTCTCGTCCACAAAAATTGCATCAGCGACATGACCTTGAAACAATAGGATTGGCATTTTTTAATTCTAATGTATGACCTTGAATGATACAATTAGTGAACATCTGTGTGTATTTTTTTTTTGGGATGGGAAGTTGGGGGGGGGAGGGGGGAACAAGACTTACGTGTGGGCGAAGTGTTACGAAATATGACAGGGAAGGGGTAAGCATGGGTTGACATACGTCATTAGCTGTAGCACGAGAAAAACACGTGTTTGGCATTGTTGTTAATTAAAAAAAATATCGGTATCGGTACTGTATCGGTAAAAATGCTGGGGAAAAATATCGGTATCGGACGATCGGTAAAAAGGCATATCGGTCGCTCCCTAATCAAGATTTAATTCCCTGGTTAATTTGAATTTGAATTGCAGTTATACACCGTAACGCTTAATCCTTTTATATATAAATACTTAATGTCTACAAATGTCAACAATGCAACGTCACATTGATATAAAGTTAAAAAAAATGCTAGAAGTACTTCAGGACTGTCTTTGTTAAAACTTGGTACACATGCTGAATTTGCAACCAGAAAACATATATGTCTGCTAAGTATGTCAATTTAATGGCAACACTGTCAGGATATGACAATAGGGGCAACAATGTGTGGATATGACATTAGGGGCAAAAATGTGTGGATATCACATTAGGGGCAACAAATTGTGGATATGACATCAGGGGCAACAATGTGTGGATATGACATTAGGGGCAACAATATGTGGATATGACATCAGGGTCAACAATGTGTGGATATGACATTAGGGGCAACAATATGTGGATATGTCATTAGGGGCAATAATATGTGGATATGACATTAGGGGCGACAATGTGTGGATATGACATCAGGGTCAACAATGTGTAGATATGACATTAGGGTCAACAAATTGTAGATATGACATTAGGGACAACAATGTGTGGATATGACATTAGGGGCAATAATATGTGGATATGGCATTAGGGGTGACAATGTGTGGATATCACATTAGGGGCAACAAATTGTGGATATGACATCAGGGGCAACAATGTGTGGATATGACATCAGGGTCAACAATGTGTAGATATGACATTAGGGTCAACAAATTGTGGATATGACATTAGGGACAACAATGTGTGGATATGACATTAGGGGCAATAATATGTGGGTATCCCATTAGGGGCAACAGTATGTGAATATGCCATTAGGGGCAACAATGTGTAGATATGGCATTAGAGGCAACGATGATGTATGCAAGTATTTTTTTTTCTAATTATTTATAGTAGTTTTTACGGTTTGGATTTCCCATCAGCAAGTACCCCCCCACCTAACTCTTCGCATAACCCCAGAGTACGCGTAGCACACTGCTTTACAGGGACTCTTTGCAAGGACATATTATGAAGACACATTTGTAACGGTTTTATATTTTTACAAGGCATATATAGTCAATTTTTATGCGATTTTTAATGCGTCATTGTGGAAGTTATCCCGCACATAAAAAGACGCCACACTATATGTACTCGATACAGCTTGCCGACTCCAACAATTCAATAATGTTGAGTTCATGTCAATATTAAAAGAGAACAGTCAAGAAATTTTCAGTTTGTAATAGAACCATTTAGTCCAGTACACTATGTATACAAAGTATGTATTACCAGTTTCAATTCCAGGCGTACGCAACGCAATAAAGCTCTAAATGACCTGACCTAATGGGACTTGACTTTGATTGACTCTACTTTGTAGACCATTCAGTAAGTTTTCATTGGCCTTTTAATTCAAGGTTTGGACCAATCCATAAACTCCACCCACCCACCCGCCACCACCACCCTCAGGCCATAAAATCTGACAATGGGTTTGGCTCGGTGGGGATAATTTATTTTTTTGTACTAAAGATTGGTGATCGGACGGATCAGCTGAGTTATTGGGAGGTAGAGGGTGAGTGAGAGAGAGAGAGAGAGACGGGGTGAGAAAGGCAGAGAGAGAGAGAGAGAGAGATTGGAATGCTTGAATGATGCACAGAGTGACAGAGTTAAGACGGAGAATAATAAAAAAAAAAATATTTTCATCTGACATTGAGCTGAAGGAAACAGAGAAGGAAGAAATGTGTGAGAGAAAATGGAAGTGAATGAAAGCCTCGATGAAAGGGTGAGTATTGTTAAGTAGGTCATGTATCGTCAATTATAATTAGAGATGATTGTTATTGAACTAAAAAATTATCACAACCCATTAGATAAATGATTTGTTATTCACGTATATTGTCACACACCATTTCAGATTAGTGTTTGACATTTCATAAATAGTTACATATTATTTTATAGATTTTTACAACATTACTGAAATATTGCTATTTATAAAAAAAAAGTTTAAAAATATCATAATGTAATTTATTACTAAACAAACATCGTCATATGCATCTGTAAACAAATTTGAATAAAACCATTCATTATAAATGACCTCGTAGCGCTCAATTTAACTGTTCACCATTCAACTAATGACCACAAAACATTTGAGTATAGATCTGGGGGGTCCTCAAACTTTTACACTCTGCTGACCCACTTTGACAACAATTTTGGTTTCGCGACCCACTATTTAAAACAGGTTTTTATTTTCGCGATCTACCTGCAAAAAAAATAATAGAGAATAGAACCGCCATTACTTGTATACATATGCGCACACAAATATGTCAGACGTAGACAAAAATATATGTCAGACGTAGACAAAAATATATGTCTAACATAGACAAACATATATGTCAAACATAGAAAAAATGTATGTCAAACATAGACACAAATATATGTCAAACATAGACAAAAATATATGTCAAACATAGACAAACATATATGTCAAACATAGACAAAAATATATGTCAAACATAGACAAAAATATATTTTACACCCCCAAAAAAAATCTGAAATTCAGAAAATTACGCCCCACCCTCTCCAAGTATCTGTAGACACACGCGTTATGTGGGGGGGGGAGGTGGGTTATACTTGTTTTTAGGCGTGCAAATGTATCCCGTGGTGCCTCCATGACAATTGCACTCTTGTCTATGGTGGGGATAAAAGTAGGGATGTAAAAAAGCCGTTAGATGATCGGTTTGTATGATCTACGTGACATCAGACTTACCAAGTCCTGAAAAAAAAATGAAATGACGTGGTCTAAATGCCCAACGCACCTTTGGTTTATGTTAATAGGTGAAAAAACGTACAAATGTTCACAGCGTTGTTTGCGACAGATGGTCAACTGACTTTGATCAACTAATAACGGTCAATATGTGATGGTCAAGATGTGATGGTCAACAATGGACAGCCATACTAACATGATTATCTCCTGATCTCAATCCATTAGGTGTACTTGTATTCCGTGGTCAATAGGTGCCGCCCATGTCTGTGTACTCATTGGGCCACTCACATAACGGCTGGGCCACACAGGTCATTGGATGAGTAAGTCACGTGGTACTGGGCGCTGTCTCGGCTGTATAATGAAGTGACGTCTTATATTAAAAAACAAACACTTGGTTTACCCTGTACATAAATAACAAACACTTGGTTTACCCTGTACATAAACAACAAACACTTGGTTTACCCTGTACATAAACAACAAACACTTGGTTTACCTAGTACATAAACCACAAACACTTGGTTTACCCTGTACATAAACAACAAACACTTGGTTCACCTAGTACATAAACCACAAACACTAGGTTTACCCTGTACATAAACAACAAACACTTGGTTTACCCTGTACATAAACAACAAACACTTGGTTTACCTAGTACATAAACCACAAACACTTGGTTTACCCTGTACATAAACAACAAACACTTGGTTCACCTAGTACATAAACCACAAACACTAGGTTTACCCTGTACATAAACAACAAACACTTGGTTTACCCTGTACATAAACAACAAACACTTGGTTTACCCTGTACATAAACAACAAACACTTGGTTTACCCTGTACATAAACCACAAACACTTGGTTTACCCTTACATAAACCACAAACACTTGGTTTACCTAGTACATAAACCACAAACACTTGGTTTACCCTGTACATAAACCACAAACACTTGGTTTACCCTGTACATAAATAACAAACACTTGGTTTGCCCTGTACATAAACAACAAACAATTGGTTTACCCTGTACATAAACCACAAACACTTGGTTTACCTTGTACATAAACTTCTTTAAAAAGATAAATACGTTATTATTATTGTTTTAAAAAAATGTGTATTAAAATCTCTAACGTATCGCGGTATATATTTTACTACAAATAACTTGTTGACTGTTTCGTTTGTAATTTGACAATTTCCGGAACAATCTTCTCTTACTTTCAAAGCTTGGAAACATGATCTACTGATTCGTTCATCTTCAAATGTCACCGTCAAGGAAAAAAAAACAGGTTACAAAAACTTGCTAGTCCCATGAATCTGGAATCTACTCAGCCCCGTAGCGTGAAAATTCTACAGCAGGGGCCAGGCATTCTACAGCAGGGGTCAGGCAATAGCAGGGGCAGGTAATACATTTTACTAAGTAGAGGAAATAAGCAGAGGGGGCCAGACAAAAACCGCGGGGGGTCCGGCCTCCCTGGCCCCCCACATGCTACGGGCCTGAATATACTTATGTATTATTTTTTATTATATATATATATATATATATGTCAAAAGTACATTTTGTGGCCCTGTTCAACAACGCTGACCGGTCATCCACTTGCAATCTTAGGCCCCTAACAATCTTTATCAGCTGGGTCACTCTAACCCATCTCCAAATGTTGCCATTTTGGCCAGGGGCCCTTTTCATGAGATCAGATTGACCTACTCGTGGGACTGACAGCAGGTTAGTTAGAATGTGAAGCCCTCTCGTTTCATTTCTCTTCTCAAAGCACTGGACATCTCTCTGAACATATCCTTGGACATATCTCTGGACATCTCTCTGGACATCTCACTTGACATCTATCTCTCTGGACATCTCTTAAAATCAACTAAATGGTACGGAAAATATTTAATTTTAGATGACAATTTTATTGCAAAATGAAAGTTACGACCGGGGGGGGGGGGGAGGCAATTTATCAGGTATGGGGAGGTGGGGTAGAAAGACGACTGTGAAGAAAGGTTGTGCTTGTTGATGTTTGTTATTATTAGATTAGAAAACTTGCGATGAACAAAGAGGCCAGGCAAAAAGTAAAAGTTGGAGGAAGATGATCTAATCCTTTGTTGTGTATTTTATTAACTGCAGAGCAAAACAAACGCATTGGGAAAAAAAAAACTCCTGGCAATGTTTACATTATTGTTATTGGCTTAGGATGAACTTAACTTTCACTGGATACGTGTAAAGCTGAATGTGTCTAGTGGAGGTTGGAGATTATTGTTACTTCCCTAGTTGTCCGGCATGCAACAAGCAAACTGACCCGGAGTCCGATTCTTCGCACGGGAGGATATACTTGTGGTCCACGTATATAGAGAATAGGTTCGAGAATATTGTATCTACAAAATGGACGCGTGTATTTATTATTTCTTTACATCGTAGGGCAAAACACTTATTGATAAATATTGATATCAATCAGTGGGCATCATATCAAAACCTTATTACTGCAGATAAATGGCAAGATAATATTCAAACATTATTAGTGGCTATTCTAGTAGACATGTCAATCTTATTAGTGGCTACTCTAGTAGACATGTCAATCTTATTAGTGGCTATTCTAGTAGACATGTCAATCTTATTAGTGGCTATTCTAGTAGACATGTCATTCTTATTAGTGGCTATTCTAGTAGACATGTCAATCTTATTAGTGGCTATTCTAGTAGACATGTCAATCTTATTAGTGGCTATTTTAGTAGACATGTCAATTTTATTAGTGACTATTTCAGTGGACATTTCAATCTTATTATTGGCTATATCAATGGACTGGCCATTTCAATCAATTAAGTGGATTAAAGAAATCTGATTAATGGTACAAATAGTAGACAAACAATCGTAAGCCTTTTTATTTCAAAACTAATGGACAAAACGTCCAAACCTCATAAATGGCAGAGCCAGTGAACTAGAATTTAAGTTCAAGTCTTGTTCAAAGCAGTGGACGAGAAATTCAGAAATATTTCATGACACATGTTCTTGTATTCCATTCCCCAAACGACAGAATCATTACAGATGGTTGGAGGCAGATTGAAAACAAAGTAAGCCATTTTTTAAACGTTCCCATACGGGCCTTTAAGTTAAAACTTAAGGTACCTCTGAGTGGTTACCTTGCACCATATTTATCATGAACACAATTACGTTAAAAGCGTTAGATTAACACACATTTTTCTTTTTCAATATTAAGAGATGAAATTTTTTTTTTTAAAGTTTTTGTAGTACATGTATAAATGTATTTCATAGAATGACAGAAATCTAAATATATTGATTAATAGCATTGGAAGAATCAACTATAAAAAAAAATGAAATAATAAATGTATGTCATCACCGGTTATCCAGTAGTCGTGAGTTCAAACCTCCAGAGCTCAGAGAGTCAAATGTTCCCTAGCCTGTCACTTGTACAACCTACATACACAATCAGGCCATTTTTATAATTGTGTTACGTCACGAGAGCAGGATTCCGTAGACGGGGGCCACTAATGGTCTATGACATGTGCTCGGTTTTTAACATTCCGCCTCGCCCCCTCCCCTCATTATAATAATAATAGTGGAAAAGCCAGCTGAAGCTGGCTGAACGAAATCCGACAGAAGGGATAACAAAGAAATATACGAAATACTGCAAATAGAAAAGAACATGTGGCCTTTATTGCCATGAACAGAATACGATATGAACAGAAAAAACAAAGAAATGTATGAAATACAACGCGTACACCGCACGATATGAAAACTACCTGCGAGGGAGACACAAAGTTACAACGCATACACCGCACGATATGAAAACTACCTGAGGGAGACACACGGGTTAGACGATTATGTATTTAAGGATGTAAGAAATATTCAAATCTCCCTCTCATTTATCAGAGACTCATTACAAGAATTGCCAAGAAAGTGATTCTCTAAGTTATTCTACAAACAAATAATTCATGAAATTATTATCTTAAATTACATTGGAGAATCTACATACGGGCCACAACTTTAAGCATTCTCAATGATTGAACTCTCTTATGATTAACCAACCGAGACTTCGTCCCTTCGGGCTCGTGAAATAAAACCTGCTGTGTCTCTCAACATCTGGAGACTGCCCTAAAGCCCAATGGCCAGCGGGGTTCCCGACTAGTCCAGTCTGAAAGCCTCCCGACGTGGACACTCACTCAACAAGTGATCTACCGTTTCCTCTTTCTCCCTGCAATGTCGACAACGGGAGTCGTACTCGGGTCTCATGCTCCCAAAATAAGCGCCAATCGGACAATGCCCAGTTCGGAACTGGGCTTTTAGGGCCTGTTCGTCTCTCCAAAGCCTCCACCACGGATCGGATTTGGAAGGTCGCTCCATATTCCTTCTCATCTCTCGCCCTGTGGTTCCTCTATCCCAGTTCGAAAGCCATACAGTTTGTTCAAGGGTGCGTAACTTGGCAAGGATGGATTCATAGGAGGCCTCATAAGCAGTTTGCGATAATCTCCATTGTTGTACCGGATTTTGCCAGGCCATCGGCCTGCTCGTTCCCAAGAATGCCCGCGTGGCCTGGGATCCAATGTAGCGTCACTGCCACACTGCGATTTGTCATGAGTTGTTGGACAGCCTCCACCATGGCTTCCAGTCGTTGCGGCCATTCCCCTGGCAGCATTCTCACTAAATTAGATAAAATAATGAGTTCCAAGATTTAAGGACAAACCCACAAACTTACAAACCCAAAGATAGTGAAACTAAATTAAAAGCGTAAAAAAAATAAATTTAGGGAAATTATTACTTTTTTTAAAACCATTAACAAGAGGCAAGCTACACAGTTAAGTAAAGCTGTACAATACATCTGTAACCAAATAATTATCACAGTGAGGTTGAACACTTGGTTACAAATACAATAAGGTCTCTTTTTTTGGACTGTTTGGTGCGAATTCAACTTTATGCAATTTGTGTTTCCTAAAATGTCCAGCATGCAATAAACATGACTATTAATACAGCCCATGTAAATCTAATACTAGGGTAAATACTACATTAAACTTTTATATACTCTAGTACAGTGCTTCTCAAACTCTTTGAAGTCATAGCCCCCTTGGAACGCCAATCAATTTGTCGCGGCCCCCCCCTATTTTTATAATTTTTCGAAATTCCACGGCCCCCCTCCGGACAGTCCACGCCCCCTGGGGGGCCGCGGCTCACCACTTTGAGAAGCACTGCTCTAGTATATATACCGTGTATGTATTGATATATATATATATATATATATATATATATATATATATATATATATATATATATTGACTGTGCACGGGTTAGACCCCAGGTTGAAATATATACCCTCGTATTAAATACTCCTTGCATAGTTTACTTCCTTTTACTTTGTGGTAGAATGAACGAATCTGTCGTTGCTGGTTCAACCCACTGAGTGTCCAGTCACCTATATTTAGATTGTCATCGAGAGAGTATATCATATACTGGTGTCTTACAAAGACAATAGTTACAACTAAAATGGAGGGATGAGGTGTTGGGGGGGGAGCTAAGCGATGGAAGACCCAATGAGCCATCTAGCTACCTGTCAATTGGTTGAAGTAAAAATGTCTTCTTCGGAATATTGCCGAGCGAACAGCAAAAGTTGGAAGATATAGGTTGGTGTTACAAGGGGAGTAGTATTGAAATCGTTTGACAAGATAATGAAAGAGAAGACAAAAGAAGAGAAACAAGAAATGAGAGAAATATAAATGAAAGACAGATCGTTTGTGGCGAAGACAGACAAGGGGTGTTTGAGAGACAATCTTTAAGGGTGTAAACTTAAACATCTCTGATGAAATGAATTAAAACAGAAAACAATACCTAACATCGATACATCTTATTGACAACTCTCTAAGGCTTTGAATATTGATGGCTAAGAAATCATAACATGGTAGACAGTACATCGTTTTTAAAAATCAAATTTCAAAATAAAGTTGTTACAAGTAGAATTGTTTCGTTTCAGGACAAAGTATGTCAAATTTAGTCACGAAATGGGACACGCGACAGATCACAGATGCCCAACTAATCCCCTGACCATATTGTCCAGACTGACTCTTACATATCGATCCGTTGATTTGATCTGTCTTTTTCTAACTTCCTGAATCTCAATGAATCCCGAAATTGCACAGTTTCCATATCAATAAGAGTTTTATTTCAAGTACAAAATAAAAAAAAACAACTTTGGACGAGATAAAATTAAAAAAAAAAAATGTAAACAGAGAATCTAAAAAATTGGTGGGGAAATTTGGATGCAAGTGAAAATAGAAAAACGGCAAAAAAAAATGTCGATTGGCTTTAGCACGTGGATTTCCCTGGCCAGTCACACGAGTAGAAAAAAAAAAATCTTCAGAAAATGCTAAACAAAATGTCAATCGGCTTTGATTTTTCCGCTGAAGTGATTACCCCCCCCCCCACCCCCGCCACGATTCAGACAGATTAGTTTCAAGGCCAATGATATTTTTATCTGATATTTGATTTTGTTTTGGAGGCGATGAGGGTATAAGTCCGAACGATGTGGTGAATTTAAGTGGCTCGATTCTTGGTGAGTCCAGCCTGTGACGTCGTTCTTTCTCCATCATTGACCACCGCAGTCGCAGTTATAGTGGAGGAACAGACATGACACTGCACGCAAACTGTCTCAACTGTAAGAAACAGACATGACACTGCACACAGCCTGTCTCGACTGTAAGAAACAGACATGAAACTGGACATGCAGCTGGTATAGTGCTAGAGGAGGTAGACAACAAATATGGAATTAGTTAATCGATAATTGAACTGTCCGATCTATAGTTATTCTTGTACATTCATTGATCACAGACTAATTTCACTTCTCAGACTGAACACGTTAGATGATGTGTTACAAAAACAAAATAAACCAACAAATATCATTTTACACACTCATCAATAATGTGTAATACTACATGCTATAACGGTAAGTTATAACATTGATTTTGTACGCTAGTTTTTTAACTACGGTGAAATCGATATGCATGTATGTGTGCAAAGAGATCTATCTATCTATGTATCTATGTATCTATGTATCTATGTATCTATGTATTTATCTATGTATCTATGTATCTATGTATCTATGTATTTATCTATATATCTATCTATCTATCTATCTATCTATCTATCTATCTAAATGTCTGTCTGTTCGTCCATCAATCATTTAGTCTGTCTGTCTATCAATCTATCTAGTCTAGCTTATCTATCTAATCTGTCTAAAGTATGATCTAACCGTACATTTTTTCTTCTATTTTGAGGCCAGCATATACTATAGACAAACTATGTATGTGTAGGGATGGGCTGTATTTTGTAAATACAAGATACTGCTGGTAATGTAAGACATTTTAAATCATCCGTCTAGAGAGGTCACGATGACCCCGAATAGAACTAGATCGCAGCAGGTCATGCATAACGGCCATGGTTATCTCACCTGTCTGATGGCTTGCACTCAAGTTCTAGATGACATAAACACAAACAACAATCTGGTGTCTCTATAAGATGTTTCTGGTACAACTGAGATTTATTGAAAACATACATATATAATATATATATAGCCAACTTAAACTTTTTACGAAAGTATTCCAATCAATATTATGATATAAATATATATATACACACACCATTGGTGGCGAACCTATCTCACGCGTGTCACAGTCGGCACGCAGAGCCTCATCAGTCGGCACGCGACTAAAATATCACTTCCTTTAATTTTAATTGGAGTGTTGGCACTTTGATATAAATACGTTTTTTTTTTGTGTTATGGACAGTGGCTGTCAAACTGGTGTCTGTCCTACATGGACAGTGGCTCTCAAACTGGTATCTGTCCTACATGGACAGTGGCTCTCAAACTGGTGTTTGCGTTCATTGTGGACAGTGGCTATAAAACTGGTGTCAACGGTCAACGTGGACAGTGGCTCTAATGGTGTCAATAGTCCTACATGGTCAGAGGCTCTAAAACTGGAATTTGCAGTATACGTGGACAATGGTCCTCAATCCATGGCCTATGGAGCCACGTCAAGTGTCATTCGAAAGATTAAAAAAAAAACATTTCACACATATAGTCAACTTTAAAGCAGGCTCATTTTATAGACTTCGGGAAATAAAAATGTCAAACTTGACTGTTCCATCACTTCCAATGGAAAGGGTACAATAACGCGGGGCCGTGAAGTGGGCTCTCAACAGAACATTTTTATGGACTGGACGTTCATTGTAATGGATTTTAAAAATGTCCCAGAACCGATAGAAAGTTGGAAAACTATCCCTCGTCTTCTTCTTCCTTTGGCTCTACAGCCCATTTAGAGTCCTGGCCTGCCATACTTCTCTTCTCCACTTTTCCCGATCCATGGTCTTCTTCCTTCACTCTCTCACTCCTATGGCTTTAAGGTCTTTCTCCACATCCTCCAACCATCTGCTTCTTGGTCTGCCTTTATTTCTTTTCTCATTGGTTGTTGCCTTATATATTGCTTTTGGACCTCTGTTGTTTTCCATTCTTTCTATGTGCCCTACCCACCTCAATCTATTCATTTTGATTTCAGCTGTTATATTTGGTTCTTCGTACAGTTCGTACAGCTCTGGATTGGTTCTACTTCTCCACTCGTTATTGTCCTTTACTGGCCCATATATTTTCCTAAATATTTTCTTTTTCCAAGTGTTTATCAAAATATTCTACGGAATTTAGGAACCACTAATCAAGACCATGAACTCAATGAGTCATCTACTATCAACCCCTGTCCCCCCTCCCCCTCCAACGGCTAAGTATATGTATCTATATCTGTATGTGCGTGCGCCTGTGTGTGGGGGGGGGTTGTGGGTGTAGAAAGTAAAGATCGGCCAGGGTTGGACTAATTGAGTTTTGTTTGTGCATTGATCGTCTTCACTAGTCTAATATGACGAAACAATTCACACATCAGCTCCGCCGCCATTTTGTGTGATTTATGTTTCATGGTGATCACGTCTGTAATGGCGTCTGTGGTTCTGTCGGGATTGATCACAAAAAAAACGGTTTTTTTTTATTCTAGGTCAGCTTGGACGACCTTCGATTCTTTTAGCGAAAGAAATAAGTAGAGGGTGTGAAAAACTACAACTAAAATGAAAGATTTGGACCGAAATAAACAAACAGAAAAACAATTTTAGAGGCGGTAAAATAAAATGAATAAAAACAAAGAAATGAAGACTGTAAACAAAAAAAGGGAAGATGTGGATTAGAAGTACAGATAAACAAATACTGTTTGCTCAAAGAAACTAGGACAGTGGCTAATGGTGGTAGAACAATAAACACACGTTAGAACAATAGGAACAAACTAGAACAATAGGCACACTTTAGAACAAGATTATACATAAATATATAGTTATGTTGACAACAAATTTTGACCAATTAACGCTCTCATTAACCAGAAGTTTTCAAACATTTTTTTTACCTCCCCTGGAATACCAATCATTGACTCACTTTTGTTTACTAGAATACTTTTATAGAGAACCCGAGTAATGCAATCATGACTTTCGAGAAATAAAAATTACATTATAAAAAATATTTTATAAAAAACAACGTTTTTCTTGCGTACTAAAAAGCAGAAAATAATTTCTGAATAAATTGGTAACATGGTAATAGTAATAGACTTTATAAGAGCTTCTGATTTTTATAAAAACGAAAAACGTTGGGCGCATAGATCTTATATTATGTGAATGTTTGTATTACAGTATTAGAATCATCAAATGTAAACAATTAAATCCCAAAAGAATTATTACAGAAGGTTTCCGAAATATCACGATATTGCAGATCATTTATTAAAACTGCATATGAGTATGTAAAATTAATTCTATTGTTGTATAACATGCGCAGTTTCTACGAACTACTTCAGTACAATCGCTCCTCACTGTATCGCTCCTCACTGTATCGCTCCTCACTGTATCGCTCGCTCCTCACTGTATCGCTCGCTCCTCACTGTATCGCTCGCTCCTCACTGTAACGCTCCTCACTGTATCGCTCCTCACTGTATCGCTCCGCACTGTATCGCTCGCTCCTCCCTGTATCGCTCCTCACTGTATCGCTCCTCACTGTATCGCTCCTCACTGTATCGCTCCTCACTGTATCGCTCCTCCCTGTATCGCTCCTCACTGTATCGCTCCTCACTGTATCGCTCCTCACTGTATCGCTCGCTCCTCACTGTATCGCTCGCTCCTCACTGTATCGCTCGCTCCTCACTGTAACGCTCCTCACTGTATCGCTCCTCACTGTATCGCTCCGCACTGTATCGCTCGCTCCTCCCTGTATCGCTCCTCACTGTATCGCTCCTCACTGTATCGCTCCTCACTGTATCGCTCCTCACTGTATCGCTCCTCCCTGTATCGCTCCTCACTGTATCGCTCCTCACTGTATCGCTCCTCACTGTATCGCTCGCTCCTCACTGTATCGCTCGCTCCTCACTGTATCGCTCGCTCCTCACTGTAACGCTCCTCACTGTATCGCTCCTCACTGTATCGCTCCGCACTGTATCGCTCGCTCCTCCCTCCTCCTCCTCCTGTATCGCTCCTCACTGTATCGCTCCTCACTGTATCGCTCCTCACTGTATCGCTCCTCACTGTATCGCTCCTCACTGTATCGCTCCTCACTGTATCGCTCCTCCCTGTATAGCTCTTCACTGTATCACTCCTCACTGTATCGCTCTTACTGTATCGCTCCCTGTATCGCTCCTGACTGTATCGCTCCTCACTGTATCGCTCATCACTGTATCGCTCCCTGTATCGCTCCTCCCTGTATCGCCCCTCACAGTATCGTTCCTCACTGTATCGTTCATCACTGTATCGCTCCTCCCTGTATCGCTCCTCACTGTATCGCTCCTCACTGTAGTGTGATGTGTTTAAATCTATTGGGAGGAGTTACTTGTGATGCAAGAATCTTACCGAATAAAATAAAAATAATAGCGGCGAACCCATGTTAGACATTTGTCATTCAATGACACCATGGCCTGTAAGGATTTAAGTCATTAAGTGTTAATGTATATAGGTCTATAATGTACATCGCTATTTCGCCTTGGGATGTCCATAGAAGACATTTCTGTTTTATTTTGTGGTCATGTTTACAATTGAACATTTCAGTTGAATGTTGTGATGTCCGATGATCTACATTGCTTTCTTTTTGTTTGTAATATCCGTAGTTGTCATTATTATTTAATTTAGTAATCATTCAGAAAGCTTCATTTTAACACGTTGTTTCTCATGACTCTCTGTTGGTTTGTATAAATGTATGTATACATGTATGTATGTATGTATGTATGTATGTATGTATGTATGTACAGTGCTATTTTTGTAAAAAAAAAAAAAATAGGTGCCGGCACTCAATGACATTACGAGTGTGTGCGGAAAGCAGTTTTGCAATTTATATTTTAACTAGATCAAAGGCCCGGTACCCGGACCGGCGAGTGACTCCTTATAATTGAGTTGTATCCCTTTGACCATCTTTACAAATTCCCCAGTCTATTTTTAGCCAAGCAAGAGTTCACTTCCCTTGAGTGAGACTATTATTAGAAAGCAGAAGGGATACACACGCACAGGCTAGCCGATTATGTATTAAATTCTTATTGCGCACAATTTTAAAATAATTAAATTTTAACAAATTAATAATATAATAAATAAAATAAAAGTAATATTTTTCCCCCACATTGAAAAAGGCGCATGTACGCTCTGTGTATGTATATATGTAATGTATACATGGGTCTATATGTCTGGATGCAATTTTGTAATCAATATTGAACCCAATTTCTCATCACTCGATTTCTTTGAAATGTTACAAACTTGCTTACTTCCCATGACACTATAATATTCCATAATTAGGCACATCGAGTTTTGTTCCATCGCGCTCTAATTAGACTTTCATTTTAGTCGCACCCAGACAGAGCCTTCGCAATGATTAACTGTGACAGCGTTTCCATTTCTATTTTTAACCTAGAAGATCTTCTATAAAGTATGTTCTAATGTAGGGGTGAAGGGGTGTGGCACGCCATCTCACCTGTATCAACCAATCACAGCCAACGATAACACGGGCAATTTATACTAATTTTTAAAAAGCGTTTTAATTAATATCTTTTTCAAATCTTTATTAAATCTTCTGTTTGTTTCAATGTAACAATGTCAAAGTTTAGGGGTTATGTTCTATACGTAAAAAAAAATATTTTTAGCTATTTGAAATGTTCTATTCGAGGTCAAATTATTGTCCACAATACAAACACTATTTAATTCGTTTCTTGTCCATAGTCTGATCACAGTTTAAAAACCGGACCTTAGTTTGAACAGAGCAATTATGTTACGTACCTACTGTTTGAAGACATATTGGTTTATTGATGGTGACAGTAGTTACTGAAGAAAGCAATTCATTTAATTACTCTGATGGTTGAAATCTATGTTATTTTTTAAACAGTCTTAGCCCTACAAATTTTATTTTGCTCATACCTGTGGTCCCATTTTCTTCTAATTTTATAAGACACTCATTTTATGTTGTCTTTCATGTCCATATTATGACAGGTGTTTTAATGAACATTTCTACTTAAACCTGTCCGATAACAATATATATATATATATATATATATATATATATATATATATATATATCAATCCGTTCGTCCGACCGTCTGTCTCTCCGTCTGTCCGTCCGTCCGTCGACCGTCTGTCTGTCAGTCCGTCCGTCCGTCGACCGTCTGTTTTTCTTACCGTCCGTCCGTCTGTTTGTCTCTCCGTCCATATGTCTCTGTCCGTCCGTCCTACCATCTGTCAGTCTATGCGTTTCTCTCTATGTCCGTCCGTCTGTCTTTCCATCCATATGTCCATCTGTAAGTATGTCTGTCTCTCTGTTTGTCCGACTGTCTGTCTCTCTGTCCGTATGTCTGTCTGTCTCTCTGTCTGTTTGTCCGTATGTCTGTCTGTCTACCCATATTATGATCTACCGTAAAGCTACAACTTGTACATTCTCCACAACAAAGAAATCATTTTTCATCAGTTGTACTTATCAGACAAACTCCTGTCCGGCCGTGTTCCCCCGGGAGGTGGAGAAACTGACCAACGATCGAGACATTGTGTGCTGAAGACGTGACTGAACTATGCACAACTGATCTATGTATGAGCGGTCAGTGAAGTTTTTACGTGGGCTGAGCACAGGCTCTAAATGACCAGATAAACGCCTTTATCCTCAGCTGGCAACGTCAACACCGGAACAGCGTTTGACGAGACGGACGGACCGATAGCCCTGAGATTGTGGACTTGTTGGTGTGTGCACAGGTAACGTTGGCTTAGATTGCTGTTGGGGAGTGTGTGTGGGGGGGGGAGGGGCGGCGGCACATAATTTTACGACACTAGTATCTCTGATGATTGTTTCACATAATTTTACGACACTAGTATCTCTGATGATTGTTTCACATAATTTTACGACACTAGTATCTCTGATGATTGTTTCACATAATTTTACGATACTTGTATCTCTGAGGATTGTTTCACATAATTTTGCGATACTTGTATCTCTGATGATTGTTTCACATAATTTTACGACACTAGTATCTCTGATGATTGTTTCACATAATTTTACGATACTTGTATCTCTGATGATTGTTTCACATAATTTTACGACACTAGTATCTCTGATGATTGTTTCACATAATTTTACGATACTTGTATCTCTGAGGATTGTTTCACATAATTTTACGATACTTGTATCTCTGATGATTGTTTCACATAATTTTACGATACTTGTATCTCTGATGATTGTTTCACATAATTTTACGATACTTGTATCTCTGATGATTGTTTCACATAATTTTACGACACTAGTATCTCTGATGATTGTTTCACATAATTTTACGATACTTGTATCTCTGATGATTGTTTCACATAATTTTACGACACTAGTATCTCTGATGATTGTTTCACATAATTTTACGATACTTGTATCTCTGAGGATTGTTTCACATAATTTTACGATACTTGTATCTCTGATGATTGTTTCACATAATTTTACGACACTTGTATCTCTGATGATTGTTTCACATAATTTTACGATACTTGTATCTCTGAGGATTGTTTCACATAATTTTATTGACACTAGTATCTCTGATGATTGTTTCACATAATTTTACGATACTTGTATCTCTGAGGATTGTTTCACATAATTTTACGATACTTGTATCTCTGATGATTGTTTCACATAATTTTACGATACTTGTATCTCTGAGGATTGTTTCACATAATTTTACGATACTTGTATCTCTGATGATTGTTTCATATAATTTTACGACATTTGTATCTCTGAGGATTGTTTTGATATTGTAAAAATTCGTTAGTATAATTTTTATCTTATACATGTATGATCAGTTAAATTTGTGTCCTTAAAAAGCAATAAAATGATAAATTGAATCGAGAAACTTAATTCGAATGCACATCTGTCTATGATGATGATAAGGGCGGCCCGGGGGGGGGTCCCATTAATATTTTAATAGGTGCAACACAAAACGACTATCAGTGCGATGATGGTCTTGTTTATTTGTTTTGTTGTTGAGGCTGTATTTTGAATGTGACTTCACAGTATCGTGAGTAAGTCCAATCCTAGGGCCATCTCTCACTAGAACCACTTTACTCATTACTGAGTACTTATACCGCATCACCACCTTCCCCGCCACATCAAGACAAAGTCAATGTTACACATACTGCATGTAATTTGTTATAAAGTGATTTTAAAAAAAAAATTGCGCATGGTCACAGTGGATAGTGGGGGGGGGAGGAAGGGGGTCATCATGCCTAGGGCGCTACTCATAAAGGGGCGCCAAATGGTATATTTTACATATAGTATTATATGGTTTTTGAATTGGGGGGGGGCTCTAAAAAGGTATTATGCACCGGGTGCGAGTTAAGCTCACTACGCAACCGCATGGTCAGTTTTAAATTAGAAAATATGTGTGCACAGTTGTGTGCACTGTCTGAGAACGAGCCAAGAATGTGTGCACTTGTTTACTAGCTGAAAATGGAAAAAGAAATCATTGCTGTTTGAAGACATTTCAACCACGACTTATATACATTCATATACACAAACATGGAAATGATACAATATTTTTTTTTAAATCTTCATTGCGACACTGTGGATTTTAGCAACAGGAAATATCCTAAAATAAATCACAATAGTCCATCAATAACACACAAACATACATGAATATTCTCAACAACTTTCTCTGATAGAATATTTATTACAACCTTTCTTTAATTCACCAATTAATCTAATCTCCACTTGAAAACATACATAAAAAAACTCGCATTCGAAACCCATAATTCTGTATACAACAGTCGCTCTATGGGGAAATCCCGTTTAGATGGTACATTTGATACTATTTATAACAGTCATAACATACTCTCTGGCTATCTCTTACTTTCATTCTTAGACTGATGCTATTGACTTTTGCTAAATGGTTTATCTGATAGAAAATTAAATGTCCCATTCATAGAATTTTGGTGTTTTTTTTTTTAAACGTAAATCAAACCAATTACAGTGAAAAAAAATATTCTTTTGGCAAAACAGTTCTATGAATTTGAAATGAAACAGTTCAATGTACAGCTTGCAATTGAATATACTCTGTGTTTGTGTTCAATACGTTGAAGTGGTTTCTTACAGTACGCTTGTACTCATATAAGAAAAAATCAACCAAACAAACACGTACGTAAACAAACAAAATTAAGATATGTATATTCAGTTCAAATTATTCCAATTTCTTTTCGTCCTTGTTAACTATGATGACCATTATGTCCGCAGTAACGTTTATCTGTGATGACCATTATGTCCACAGTAACGTTTATCTGTGATGACCATTGTGTCCACAGTAAAGTTTATTTGTGATGACCATTATGTCCACAGTAACGTTTATCTGTGATGACCATTATGTCCACAGTAACGTTTATCTGTGATGACCATTGTGTCCGCTGTAACGTTTATCTGTAATGACCAGTATGTCCACAGTAACGTTTATCTGTGATGACCATTATGTCCACAGTAACGTTTATCTGTGATGACCATTATGTCCACAGTAACGTTTATCTGTGATGACCATTATGTCCACAGTAACGTTTATCTGTGATGACCATTATGTCCACAGTAACGTTTATCTGTGATGACCATTATTCCACAGTAACGTTTATCTGTAATGACCAGTATGTCCACAGTAACGTTTATCTGTGATGACCAGTATGTCCATAGTTACGTTTATGTGAAATAAAAACAACAATAACAAAAAATTGTTTTTGTAAGTTTGAATAAACGCACATTTAAATTTAGTTTATCCATTTCCTAGTAAACGACAGATGTGTAAAACCAGTATAAGGGTGTGGTCTAAACCAAATGGCCCATTATGGTCATATGACAAGGGAAATTATGTACAAGAAACCGTTGACTTTCAAAAGCAGATTATGTTTCAAAGTCGGGAAAAATGTCATAAACTTTATAAAAAGGTGAACTTAAAAAAAAAACTAAAATTTTCATTTGTCTGCGTTGTGAAATCTCTTTTTTAAAAAAAACAAACATTGTGATGACGTCATAGATTATTGTGTCTATTCTTTAGCATCAAATCGTTGTTTACATCTCTGCCATTGTACTATTTCCGTCATGTACTTTTCTCCAGTTCATCTTTTTATGAAACTTCCGGGAGTGGTTCCCCCCCCCCCCAAACCCTACCCTCTATAGCTGTCTAATAGTTATATATCTATGATACATGATGATGATTAGTGAGTCAATGTTTACTTTGAGATTACCTCATCACATTTACTCACACCGAGTATAATTATTGAGCGTGCACCAGCGACCTGCTTCTTCATACATGAGCTTCAAATTGGGTCTAAAGAAATAACACTGAAAATAGTGCAGTACGGAAAAAAAAAATATGTGCCGGGACGCTGTTCGGTGCGTTCCGTCAGAAAAAAAAAGCACTGTGTCTATGCAAGTCGAGATATAATGATCACCGGTGATGGTTTGTTTACTAGTCACTGAGAGCTTGGTCAGTACGTGCAATGGTTCAAATCTCTGCGTTGTTATTTATATGCGATAGCCTGATCTTCCACCGTGACCACCGCCCGTTAGAAAAAAAAAAAAGCTATTTCCATTCTGTATATGTGTGATTTTGTTGATGTGGCATTCTGTTGATGTGACATTCTGCTGACGTGACATTCTGTCATTTGTCATTCTGTTGATGTGACATTCTGTTGATGTGACATTCTGCTGACGTGACATTCTGTCGATTTGTCATTCTGTTGATGTGTCATTCTGTCGGTGTGTCATTCTGTCGATGTGTCTCTCTGATGATGTGTCATTCTGTATATGTGTGATTTTGTTGATATGGCATTCTGTTGATGTGACATTCTGTCGATGTGTCTTTCTGATGATTTGTCATTCTGTATATGTGTAATTTTGTTGATGTGGCATTCTGTTGATGTGACATTATGCTGACGTGACATTCTGTCGTTTTGTCATTCTGTTGATGTGACATTCTGTGGATGTGTCTTTCTGTTGATCTGCCATTATTAACTATTCTTCATTCTTTAAAAAGAACTATGTTTACATACAAATATTTCCATTTTCTCAAGCTTACATTGAAGTGTCATGTTTTCGATTTCTTAAGTTTCAGAAAACCATAACCCTAGTCCTAACCATAAAAGGTCAATTTACTAAAGACACTTGTTAGACTTCAGATGGGAACATAAACTGTCAATGTAAACAAATGCTGTGGCAAAATGTATCAGTGCATGGGAAATGCTTTAATTTTTAGCTAATTTATTGATATCCTCATTGAGATTTCTTTTTGTTCGAACATTTTTTTTTATTTGTGACCAGTCGTGATACTTAAAATATCAGGAATAAATCAAAAGAAGGATTTCTGATGTGTCGGCTGGATTCGCAGTATTTTGCCAAAGCCGGATCTCTACAAATAATATTATGCGACCTTACCTTTTCGCAAAATACAAACACAAAAAAAATACAAAAACAAACAATACAATAGCAATAATTTTATTATTTTATTTAATTATAAACAACAACATAATTTAACCCTCTTTTAATTGTGGATAATTTTTTTTAATTAGGCCGGTTATTAAAGACGATGAAGCTACTTTACCAGAATATTCTAGAATCTTACCCTTTACAAATATAAACAAATTATCATATTTTTTATTTATATCGATATAAATTTCTTTTATCATTTATTTCTGACGTTTTATTTTGACTTAATGTATGCCACATTTATATATAAAGAAATAAACGTGTCGATAACTCGGCTGACTGGTCAGACGGAGACATCCACGTGAACTGAACATCTCCTCATCTTGACCGGTGAATTATTAATTGACCAGCCATTTCATCGCGGAATGACAAGTCCACTCCTCACTGACCGATGGGCCTAAGCTGGACTCCCACGCAATTTAAAAGTTGGATTACAAATATTGTAACAATGTGGAGAAATATAAAAATGGCTATGTTCAATAGGAAATATTGTATAAAAGGGCTCATTTTGATGGACAAGTTTTTAAGTGGAAGAATTCAGAATGTCCATGCCAATGTGCTCGCCAATGTCCACGCCAATGTCCACGGTAATGTCCACGCCGCTGTCCACGCCAATGTCCACGCCAATGTCCATTGCACACCAATGTCCACGCCACTGTCCACGCCAATGTCTACCCAATGTCCACGCCAATGTCCACGCCACTGTCTACGCCACTGTCCACGCCAATGTGAACGCCACCAATGTCCACGCCAATGTCCACGCCAATGTCCACGCCAATGTCCACGCCGCTGTCCACGCCAAAGTTCATGCAGAATAAAGTGAAACCAATGCTCCTAACGTCACACCCCTAACCAGTGGCGCAACCAGGGGGGGGGCAGAGGGGGCTTGAGCCCCCCCCAGACCAAATCATCATACATATTTTACTATATAAACTGTCGTTTTTTTATATGTGAGCCCCCCTCCCCCCCGCAGCATTTTTTTTCTATATGTGAGCCACCCCCAGCATTTTTTGCTGGTTGCGCCATTGACCCTAACATCAAGTACAATGGAAATCTAAAATATTTTTTTGACTATTGATACAATAGAAATAAAGACGACCTGGAATATATCTTTATAGTGTGTGTGTGTGAGTTTAGACACAGGTAATATTTTCACCCTGCATAGTAGCAATTAGTAAAGAATTATGATAAAAAAAAAACCAGCTGTAAAATAAGACTGGATATGCCGAGATCAATACAAGTTCGTATCATCTCTAAAACATTTCTTTTATGCTCAACGCTGCATCATCCCATGTGATGATTCCATGCGTGACGTCAGAATAGACATGCCTTTATCAGTTGAGACAGAAGTGAGTTCTAGTCCATCAGTCATCTGGCCCTCGCATCACTTACTCACGTTGGGTTGATCCAAGCCATGACCAGGTAAAAAAAAAGAAAACGTACTTCTTTCAAATGATATCGGACGACTCACGACCACGGTTTACTGTCTGGGTTAATCTCAAAGTTCTTGGTTATCCATGGTATTACATCTTACAGAATGTGATGTCCATTGTCAAACAGACTGTGATGTCCGTTGTCAAACTGACTGTGATGTCCATTGTCAAACAGAATGTGATGTCCGTTGTCAAACTGACTGTGATGTCCATTGTCAAACAGAATGTGATGTCCATTGTCAAACTGACTGTGATGTCCATTGTCAAACAGAATGTGATGTCCATTGTCAAACAGACTGTGATGTCCATTGTCAAACAGAATGTGATGTCCGTTGTCAAACTGACTGTGATGTCCATTGTCAAACAGAATGTGATGTCCATTGTCAAACAGAATGTGATGTCCATTGTCAAACTGACTGTGATGTCCATTGTCAAACAGAATGTGATGTCCATTGTCAGACAGACTGTGATGTCCATTGTCAAACAGAATGTGATGCCCATTGTCAAACAGACTGTGATGTCCATTGTCAAACAGACGATATTAGAGCCGAAAGGTGAAGCAACCAGATTATTTGTCAGAAGATGTAGACCTTGGAAGACCCTCCACGACTATAGTAAAGTTCTCTTCATCCCCGTGGGGATCGTCGGGGTAGATGTGGTGTAGAGTTTATCTGTTTCAGTAGCCACGACACATGAAGGGATTGTGAGACTAGCACAACAATCAGCTGACCCTTCTTCCCCAACATATGCCAGGTAAAAAACATTTAAAGCTGTGGGGACTTGAGGGACTTTCACCAGGACCTGAACAAATCCCGAGGTTCTCACAAAGGTTCGAAAAAAAGTAAATTTCTTAAAATGACTTAGCAGTATGGATGGGAGAGTGAAGGGTCATGGGGGGCCCAATTTTAAATCGGGCCCTAAACGTTCTGTCTGGGGTCTGAAATTGTATACTTGTTTTTTTTCTCCTATCAGTTGTCGGCTAGCTCTTTTGATGATGATAACTTTAATAACTAGTCGTACAGACGACAATATGATAATAAGTTGAGATCTAGAGACACAGCCTGGAATAATAAACAAGGTGTCAAAACAATATTGCTGTAAATAGTTCTTATAGTGGGGGGGGGGGGGTGAGACTAATAAATGAGTTTAAAATAACAAGCGAGAAAAGAAATTTATAATGAAGACAATCACGTAAACATAAATTGAGATATAACATATACAATTGAAGGATAAAGTCCGTATAAAACTCTCGTATCAGAAAGATAACAGTAATTATACGAGGTTGAAAGAAATGAAAAAAAGAAAAGAAAAGAATGGGGTTATGGTAAGAAGATTGGCTCATTTAATGACAACACCACCCAAGGGTATTATGTAAACTTTGTAAACCAATACTTTTTTTCCCAAGACAGGACAAATGTTATTTCTTACATTTATATATCCAAACTTTACTCTTCAATAAGCATCCCAAATTTACTCCCTCACTGGGCCCCGAAATTCGTTCTCCTATAGGACCCCAACATTTCCCTTTCCCATAGGGCTTCAAAATTTACTCTCTCATAGGGCCCTAACACTTACCTTTTACCACCATAGGGCCCCACAATTGACCCTAAACCACCATAGGGCCCAACAATTGACCCTTTATCACCATAGGGCCCACAATTGACTCTAAACCACCATTGGGCCTAACAATTGACCCTTTACCACCATAGGGCCCCACAATTGACCCTAAACCACCATTGGGCCTAACAATTGACCCTTTACCACCATAGGGCCCCACAATTGACCCTAAACCACCATAGGGCCTAACAATTGACCCTTTACCACCATAAGGCCTAACAATTGACCCTTTACCACGATAGGGCGCAACAATTCACCTTTTACCACCATAGGGCCCCACAATTCACCTTTTACCACCATAAGGCATCCAAAGGAACTTTTGACGAGGGCCCCACAATTGATCTCTTACCACCATAGGGCCCCACAATTGACCTTTTACCACCATACGGCCCCACAATCGACCTCTTACAACCATAGGGCCCCACAATTGACCTCTTACAACCATAGGGCATCCAAAGGAACTTTTGACGAGGAAGCTAGTTCAATGTGCAGTATGTCTTTATTTCTTATTTTTGTTCTTCAAATCCTGTGTCTGTGTCAGAATGGCTTCCATTTGAACGATCAATAATACACCAACAATAGAGCCAGTAGATATAATGAAATGAATATCTGCACTTTTAGGGGACTGGACTCGTCGAGATGAGATGAAGTAGTGTTGTGGGGTGGTGGGGGGGGGGGGGGAAGCAGGATAGGACTCCAGCTAGGCGGCGGTAGTTCATCAGGTAAACACAATATGGACAAATTGAACTCAGATCAAAGTACACGTTTACAGTGCAATAATTGAAAGTTTTATAACAGAAAGTTCTCAATAAAGTGATGACCAATATGATATCTCAATACAGTGATGACCAATATGATATCTCAATACAGTGATGACCAATATGATATCTCAATACAGTGATGACCAATATGATATCTCAATACAGTGATGACCAATATGATATCTCAATACAGTGATGACCAATATGATATCTCAATGCATGGATGACCAATATGATATCTCAATACAGGGATGACCAATATGATATCTCAATAAAGGGATGGTCAATATGATATCTTAATACAGTGATGACCAATATGATATCTCAATACAGGGATGGTCAATATGATAATACAGGGATGGTCATATGATATCTCAATACGAGGATGACCAATATGATATCTCAATACAGGGATGACCAATATGATATCTCAATACAGGGATGACCAATATGATATCTCAATACAGGGATGGTCAATATGATATCTCAATACAGGGATGACCAATATGATATCTCAATACAGGGATGGTCAATATGATATCTCAATACAGGGATGGTCAATATGATATCTCAATACAGGGATGGCCGATATGATATCTCAATACAGGGATGGTCAATATGATATCTCAATACAGGGATGGCCGATATGATATCTCAATACAGGGATGGCCGATATGATATCTCAATACAGGGATGACCAAAATGATATCTCAATAAAGGGATGGTCATTATGATATCTCAATACAGGGATGACCAATATGATATCTCAATACAGGGATGGCCGATATGATATCTCAATACAGGGATGGCCGATATGATATCTCAATACAGGGATGGTCAATATGATATCTCAATACAGGGATGGCCGATATGATATCTCAATACAGGGATGGCCGATATGATATCTCAATACAGGGATGACCAATATGATATCTCAATACAGGGATGACCAATATGATATCTCAATACAGGGATGACCAATATAATATCTCAATACAGGGATGGCCGATATGATATCTCAATACAGGGATGACCAATATGATATCTCAATACAGGGATGGTCAATATGATATCTCAATACAGGGGTGACCAATATGATATCTCAATACAGGGGTGACCAATATGATATCTCAATACAGGGATGACCAATATAATATCACAATACAGGGATGGCCGATATGATTTTATAAAAGTGTCAAACTCAAAGTAAACTGAAATGAACATTTCAGATTCGCGCCAAAAATAGAGCAAATTAAAAAAAAGATATTTTTCTTTTGTGTCTCAGATTTGATAGAAATTTTTATAGGACGGGGCCCTTTGGCAGTTGGGGGCCTGTGACTTAGTTTTCCCCCACCCCTTGGGGCGGTACAGCTAAAACGGTTAACATCACAAATTGAGAAATAAACTCATTGAATAAACCGTCAAATTTTGAAAATTATTATCTGTGTGTGTGTGTGTGTGTGTTTGTTTGTTTGATTGAATCTATTGAACTAGTTTTATGTTTGTAGACAAAACAATTACAAGAATAAACAAAATGTATACGCCCTGTGTACGCCCTTGTACGCTTGTGTACGCCCTGTGTACACCCTGTGTACATCCTGTGTACGCCCTGTGTAACCCTTGTACGCCATGTGTACATCCTGTGTACGCCCTGTGTAACCCTTGTACGCCATGTGTACGCCATGTGTACATCCTGTGTACGCCCTGTGTACATCCTGTGTACGCCCTGTGTAACCCTTGTACGCCATGTGTACGCCATGTGTACATCCTGTGTACGCCATGTGTACATCCTGTGTACGCCCTGTGTACATCCTGTGTTCGCCCTGTGTACATACTGTGTTCGCTCTGTGTACGCCCTGTTTACATACTGTGTATGCCCTGTGTAGTCCTGAGTACGCCCTGTGTACACCCTTGTACGCCCTGTGTACACCCTGTGTGCGCCCTGTGTACATCTTGTGTACATCCTGTGTACGCCCTGTGTACATCTTGTGTACACCCAATGTACGCCCTGTGTACGCCCTGTGTACATCCTTGTACGCCCTGTGTACATCCTGTGTACGCCCTGTGTCTTCCTTGTATGCCCTGTGTACACCCTTGTACGCCCTGTGTACGCCATGTGTACGCCCTGTTTACATCCTGTGTACGCCCTATCTACGCCCTGTGTACGCCTTGTGCACGCCCTGTGTACATCCTGTGTACGCCATGTGTACGTATGTTCTGAGTTGATTGAGAAAAATGTCAACAACGTCAACCAGAAACAAGGAAACTTAAAAAAAATAAAAAGGACTGGTCGGCCAGATGCAAGACATTGAAAACAAGATGGCGGCTGCAGCTGGAGAGGCCTTCACAATAAATTAATGTGACATTCAGTGACATTCACATGTCAATGTCAGTTGTTTATCTTCTTCCTTTTACAAGAGGAAGAGGGGAGTGGTGTTGTGGGAGGGAAGATCTTGTAACGGGGCGTGTGTATCTTGGGTACATGAAATAAACAGAGTTCTGCAGCTTTCTCTCTTCTGTATCTCTTTTGTTGTTGTTTTTTTTTTTAAAACCATTTTGTTTCTGTCTCTCATTCTTTCTGTGTCAAAGTTTCAAGTGCAACAGGAGATTATATTATTGTGTCAATTTACAAACCTTGATATTCTTGTTGGGTGATGAGAATATCAATTAATCTACAATACGGTTATTAGATGATTCATTTAAAAAGAAAATTTTTTTTTTAAGTTTCTTAGTCGGCCCAGTACCATTTGATTCACGTACCGGTACCGGTCCGCGGCCCGGGGGCTGGAGATTACTGGTCTAGAAGACTTCGACACCATTTAATTAAATAAATATAAACGTCATGTATATATGTATATACATATGATTTACGTCAAAGAACAACAGTATAAACATGTTCAAGATATAGCTTTTATGACACTTCCGGGTCAAGGTTCCGAAGATAGAACACACTATTTACCCCTAAAAATTGCACATTTAAAATTAAATAACTTAAATTATTTGTTTCATTTTTTTTTCATTTACGAAGAATTGCAATAATGATCCAACAATTTTTTTTCTCTGCCATTTTTGCAGCACAGAGGTAAGTTGGTGTGGCACGATACAGCACCCTCGCGCAAGTTAATTCGGCTTCTTACTTTATTTCTTTCTTACTTTCACGCGGTCCTTATCTATAAGGATTTAGCTAGGAAGACCCCCCCCCCCCAACAGGCGAGTGTCAAAGGTGGGGCATAGAAAATGTATAGTCTACAAATAACGTAACTTGAAACGCTTCCATCAGAGGTGTCTCCTTATTGCACCCGAACTTGGGCGGTCACCATAGCCGCCATCACAAATGAGGCTGCTTCAGCCCCCCAAACATATCCGGAAGACTCTAGCTCGGGCATCTCAAATACTTTAAAACGGTCCCTGCCAGCAGTCAGCTATACAATCACCATGGCTTGTGTTCAAGTGTTTATACGACATTTCTAAATACGTTACTTCATCCACCGCCTTATCGGTTTTTGTTTACAGGAGGTTACCTCTTGGGAAAAAAAATAAACAAAGAAAAAAAAAAAGTGGGTCACTACTGATGACGTCATCGAAACGGAGAATACCGGAAACCAAAGAAAAAAAAAATATTTTAGATTCCCACCTCACACACTTGTCATCATCAAATGATGACGTCATTAGCCTTGTCGGGGTTTCCAACGACGAGTAACCGAGTTAACCCCTCCCCCCCCCTTTTCCCCCTCAACCTTCGGAAAGGGTTGTACTGGAGATTTGTTGTTTCCCTTGTCAACAGGTCCGGTAACTCTTCACAACCAGGACATAACATATATATTTTAATTATATTTTCATTTTAAACTTTTGTTGTTTTTTTATACCAGTGATACACAAAAGTTTTGTGACAAAAACAAGTTAATGTAGCTGTTTCTTGGCGTTTTAAAAAGACAAACAAAACATTTATCTGAGGCAGACTGACAGAATATTCCATTATGATTTTAAAAAAAAAAAAAACAAATAACAACAAATAACAACAACTGGATTTGTTGTGAACAAATAGAAAATTTTTTGTTGACTTGATGTTTACTTGTTGTATTTAGACATCCGTTAACTGAATTTAGAAATGTCTGCCTAGATATATACATGTATGTGACTTCAATCATGGGATGAGATGTTTCATTTCGTAAGGTTTATCTCAGTTAATGTATCCTCACAGTGAGATATTGATAGTGAGATATGAGAGATAGATGGAGATAGAAATAGATGGACATAGATAGATAGAGGGATCGAGATATATATATAGAGAAAGATAGATAGAGACAGGCACGCAGACACAGAGACAGACCGACGTCAACATAAAGAAAGAAAGAGCGAGAGAAAAAAAGTTATAATAAAACATTGAAATACAAACTGGTGCATGTATGTTAGATTCTGTTAAATGTTGACTATGAAGGTAAAACTGGTGCATGTATGTTAGATTCTGATAAATGTTGACTATGAAGGTAAAACTGGTGCATGTATGTTAGATTCTGTTAAATGTTTACTATGAAGGTAAAACTGGTGCATGTATGTTAGATTCTGTTAAATGTTTACTATGAAGGTAAAACTGGTGCATGTATGTTAGATTCTGTTAAATGTTTACTATGAAGGTAAAACTGGTGCATGTATGTTAGATTCTGTTAAATGTTTACTATGAAGGTAAAACTTGTGCATGTATGTTAGATTCTGTTAAATGTTTACTATGAAGTGTTGTCTGTTCACTTATATCAAATGCTTTACTCTGATGACAAACAACTTTATTCCCAGGACAGCCGTCTCTCAATTTTTAACATAACTAAAACTTAGGTTTTCTCGACCCACAAGAAAACAAAGTCATTACAGAGAAACGTTTTCACCTTCTACTCCTACAGATAAAACAATCTTTTAGATTTGATTCTCACACAAAGGGTTGTAGTTATGGACTTATAAGTAGATGTTAATTTCGTCACTATCCACCGATAATACCTCTACCAAGCACACCTTGAGAGCCGTTGATCAGAGAATGTCTCACATCTCTAGACTCTAAGAGTTCTTCATTGAATTCATTTGTAATATTTACATGTAAAAGAAGTCGTCTTCATGGAGAAACGAGGTGGTGTTTAATGAATGTGTTATTTGACCTATTTCAGACGGATTTTGTGTATTTCATTTTTTTTTGTCCCACATCCATTTTTTTTTATTAGGACATAAATCTGAATTGAATGATAAAAACGTATATCAGTTGATCTAACTAAACACAAAGTCACCATTTAATTGCTAACTTAACGAGAACCCACCATTTCATTGCTAACTTAACGAGAACCCACCATTTCATTGCTAACGTAACGAGAAACCACCATTTCATTGTTAACTAACGAGAACCCCCCCCCCCCTTTTCATTGCTAACGTCGAGGCAACGTCTTTAACTAAACATGCATCAGAGTTAGTTAGCGTAACGCTGCTTGACCTGAGAATAGAGGGGTGGAGGCACTCCTAGACAAGGGGGGGGGGTAAGGGGTGGAGGCGCTGCTAGACGTGCTAGACCAGTGGGTAAGGGGGGGGGGTGTGAGCGCTGGGATAGTTTCTCGACGAGCCCGGGACAAACGGGGTCAATGACCGAAAGAAATTCTATTCTGCCTTTGCAGGATGACAGCTTGGTCCTCTGGATGATATTATCTAAGCCTCATTTCCTCCTCCTTACCCGGGCCAGGGATGGCTTGTTATCTCATATACAACCACCTCTACCCTACCCCCCCCACACACATAAACACACACTCACATACATCTGTCCATCAAGGGCGAAGTCAGTCAGTTGAAACAAACTCTACCTCCATTCAGAGATTTCGCAAAGGAGATGAAAGAAAATGGCTTACCACACATTTCTCCCCCCCCCCGACCCCCACCACACATTCCGATCCCCCGACCCCCACACCTAACCTCCATCACACATTCCCCCCCCTCCACCACTCCGGTCTCCATCACCGTACCTCTAGCGTTATTTACATTTATTCTTTTTTTTTCTGATTTTAGGAAAATAAGTAAACTTGATAACCACTTTTTGTAACGTTTAATTATGTAAGTCATTTTATTTTGACTTTGTCAGTCATGTAAGCATGAATGTAAACAACACTAGCTCCTGCGTTCAACTGTATTATTCATTGCGAATTCGACTGTATAAGTCATGTATTCCGACTGTATAGAAGTCATTTAGCGTGACTGCCTCAATAATACGCTCTGCCTTTGCCAATCCTACAAGTTTGATTGTATTATCGATATAAACCTGTCTGTATCATCATAAAGTCTGTCTGTATTAATCATAAAGTCTGACTTTATCATTATAAAGTCTGACTGTATCGTCATAAAGTCTGACTGTATTAATCATACAATCTGTATCAATCATAAAGTCAGCGTCAATCAAGCCACTCACGTGACCAGCCCACCCTTCTACTCGCTTCTCACCACCACCACCACCACACGCGCACTGCCCTTCCTCCCCCCCCCCACCCCACGATCATGAACTCACAATGGTGTCGCTGAGAAGAATGGAATGGGAGAAGGGAGTTATGGTGGAACTGGGGGTAAGGTGAGTGACGTAGTTGTATGAGAGAGAGAGAGAGAGAGAGAGAGAGAGAGAGAGAGAGTTTCAACGAGGGAAGTACAAACGGTCTGAAAACACAAACTGGAAAGTTAAAAGAAACAATTCCTTCAAAATAAATTTCAGAGTTTGGTTTTTCTTTTTTAAATGAACACAACACGAGACAGTTATGTCATTGTATGCGCTTAGAAGAACACAAAAAAAAATTAACTGAACCGAACCTCATTAACACAGGATAAATATGTACATTTGATGAGTGAAGTGAATTCATATACAATTTGTTTTTTTTTAACATTTCCGGGACCATTATAATAATCAGACTGTTTACCTAGCGCATCTAGTCACACAGACTTAGCTAATTGACTATCTAGGCTTATTCTCACTGCAGTTAGCGGACTTTTCACTTAGGCATATTTGAGTTGTTGTTTTTTTTGTTGCCTATTCCTCAGTTTGAGTATAAATTAATTCTCATGATAATTTTTGCGAATCGGTTGAACATTTTATTACAGAGTATTTTATGATAGAGTTTAGTTACTTCCACCAAGAATCGGTTTATTTTACTATCAATAGTAACATACAACAAACTCCAAGTTTTTAGGAAGTTACCTGGACATGCATATTTTTTTCTGATGGGAGTACCTTCACTTGCCAGGTTGTAGCAGCCGTTCACTGGGCAACAGGTAAGTTCAATTTGATTAGGACAATATTTTAAGTTATTTTTGTTTGTTATTTCTTGTTTATTTTTACGTAATAAGTTGTAAGGTTGTTCATTATTATTATAGACGGTCCATTTGAAGAGTGACCTAGCTCATAAAACCGGTCTGAATCTCTGCCCTCGTTCAGAGTATAACCGTTTATTGGAAACACCAGACGTCCACTGTACAGCTACCAGCTCATGTTATTTTATTCAGCTTTAAAACAGTTTCCGGTCTTGATTTCTAAGGGATCATTTGAAAAATGAATTTCTTCAAATGACTTCTGTTCTCACTTTATTATCCTGGGTTTTTCTTTTAATTGTTATGTTTTGGTTTTATTTTTTTATTTTTTAATTTTCGAAAATTTAACGTGGCCAAAAAAAAAAACTGAGAAAAAATATTTTTGACTTAATTTTTTTGTATTATTATAAAAATGCTCTGAAGCGGCCGAATTCAATTATAGAAAAAAGTTGTTTGGTTTCACTGTCACATTAGGCCAGAACCACAGTCAAAGTTTCATACATATTTCATAGCTGACTTCCCCCTTGAGTCTGAAGATGTTTGAAAGAAGGAATACAGACGTGAACTAAAAACGACATTCCATTAATGTAAGGAAATAAACAAGAATAAATTAATGTAAGGGAATACATTAATGAATTAATTTAATGTGATGAATGAATGAATTAATGTAACGGGATGAATGAATTAATTAATGTAACGGCATTCATGAATGATGGATGACCGACAAAGAACTAGAAGCGACACATTAAATTATTGTAACGGATCACATGAGTGAACTATTGCAGCCACACAATTTATTTTTTTTTCTATTTATATTCTGTGAGTGACAGCGTTAAACAAAAAGTTCATGTCTGGAGAAGTTTCACACTGGTCATAACTTTACTTTCCACCCAACGGCATTGACATGTGAATAAATCAATCAATGAGTGATTCAGTAAACTAATGTATCGGTTGTATTTCCGGTCGAAGTGACGATATTATAGACCTGTGAATAAATCAATCGATGAGTGATTCAGTAAACTAATGTATCGGTTGTATTTCCGGTCGAAGTGATGATATTATAGACCTGTGTATAAATCAATCAATGAGTGATTCAGTAAACTAATGTATCGGTTGTATTTCTGGTCGAAGTGATGATATTATAGACCTGTGAATAAATCAATAATCAATCAATGAGTGATTCAGTAAACTAATGTATCGGTTGTATTTCTGGTCGAAGTGATGATATTATGGAAACACCTTGATACACCTTACAGAAACACCTTGAAATTTTCATTTTAAAACCATTTTCTGAAGGTCGTAGAATATTTAAAAGCTTCTGATTAGCCGCCATCTGTTTGTACTGTGTCATTCCTGGATTATGCGATTAGACAAAGATGGTTAATGGCCTGTTTGGTTCACGTTAGTTGATGTGCATTTTATGTTCATCTATCTATCTATCTATCTATCTATCTATCTATCTATCTATCTATCTATCTATCTATCTATCTATCTATCTATCTATCTATCTATCTATCTATCTATCTATCTATCTATCTATCTATCTATCTATCTATCTATCTATCTATCTATCTATCTATCTATCTATCTATCTATCTATCTATCTATCTATCTATATCTATATATAGTGAGGGAGAGAGTGGGAGAGAGAGTTCTAATTAAAAACACTTTGTTACATTTGTTACAGTGGCTAATCTCTTGAGTTAACTCTTTTTTTGCATACAACTCAATACAAACACATACTAATACATATTTTTAAAGTGTCCGGCTTAAAAATTTCACACGAGATGATAATAAATGTTATTCAATCCTCACTGCAGCCTGACTTCGTGTTCATATTGTTGTTTATGTAAACAAATTCTACCTGTCATCAATTAAACACATAGTACATAATAGTAATCTCAGGCGTTCTGAAGTTTAGACAATATTGGGAACCGCCCTAAGCCCCAATATTGTATCACAGCAGGTCACGACCCTGCGTTCTCTACTTGTACTTGTATAATTTGGGTGATGCAGACAATTTTATACGTGTACTTGTATAATATGGGTAATGCATACAATTATATACTTGTACTTGTATAATTTGGGTGATGCAGACAATTCTATACTTGTACTTGTATAATTTGGGTAATGCATACAATTATATACTTGTACTTGTATAATTTGGGTGATGCAGACAATTTTATACGTGTACTTGTATAATATGGGTAATGCATACAATTATATACTTGTACTTGTATAATTTGGGTGATGCAGACAATTCTATTCTTGTACTTGTATAATTTGGGTGATGCAGACAATTCTATACTTGTACTTGTATAATTTGGGTGATGCAGACAATTCTATACTTGTACTTGTATAATTTGGGTGATGCAGACAATTCTATACTTGTACTTGTATAATTTGGGTAATGCAGACAACTCTATACTTCTACTTGTATAATTTGGGTAATGCAGACAATTCTATACTTCTACTTGTATAATTTGGGTAATGCAGACAATTCTATACTTCTACTTGTATAATTTGGGTAATGCAGACAATTCTATACTTCTACTTGTATAATTTGGGTAATGCAGACAATACTATACTTCTACTTGTATAATTTGGGTAATGCAGACAATTCTATACTTCTACTTGTATAATTTGGGTAATGCAGACAATTCTATACTTGTACTTGTATAATTTGGGTGATGCAGACGATTACGCTTTCTATTCTGGGTTTTATTCTAAAAATATCGCAGAGAGCTGAGTCGAATTTGACAAGCTTTAAATTCGAGAATCGACTATTATCCCATGGTGCCATTTATTCCTTGACATCCACGGCGTTAAAGTATTCCGTTACCAGTATCGCTAAATACGACACTCTTCCAACCTTTAATCTTCTTCAGACATTCCCTAACGCCCTAATCCTCCCAGAAGTTTTGTCACGTACTGTAGAGGAGTCTTCGCCCCCCCCCCATCTAAACTATCCCCACTGGTCAACACCAGAGCGAAGCTGATGCTATGGTCCCCGGTGTTCGACTTAAGATGTTAGGACTACTTCGCAAAATTGTATCTCTTGTTTGTAATACTTAAGAAGTTACAACTTTACCAACCAAGTATTTCTATAGATCTGTAATACTTAGATGTCACAGCTTTACCAACCAAGTATTTCTCTAGGTCTATTGTAATACGTAGATGTCACAACTTTACCAACCAAGTATTTCTGTAGGTCTGTTGTAATACTTAAGAAGTTCTATACTTCACCAACCTATGTATCTGTTGGTCTGTTGTAAAACTTCACCAATCTATGTATCTGTAGGTCTGTTGTAATACTTCACCAAACTATGTATCTCTGGGTCTGTTGTAAAACTTCACCAACCTATGTATCTGTAGGTCTGTTGTAATACTTCACCAACCTATGTATCTGTGGGTCTGTTGTAAAACTTCACCAACCTATGTATCTGTAGGTCTGTTGTAATACTTCACCAACCTATATATCAACACCCTTTCACACACTCATACACTCTCTTTCTCACTTACTCCAACACTCACTCCCACACTATTTCCCACACTCACTCCCACACTCACTCCCACATTCACTCCCACACTCACTCCATTACTCCCTCTCACACTCTTTCTCACACTCTCTCTCACATTCACTCACAAACTCTCTTTCTTTCTTCTTTAAATTTATGTAAATGAAATCTGCACATTTCATGGAACACGTTACATGACACTGTATGATAACACAGACATAATTACATGTCACTGTATGATAACACAGACATAATTACATGTCACTGTATGATAACACAGACATAATTACATGTCACTGTAAGATAACACAGACATAATTACATGTCACTGTATTATAACACAGGCATAATTACATGTCACTGTAAGATAACACAGACATAATTACATGTCACTGTATGATAACACAGGCATAATTACATGTCACTGTATGATAACACAGACATAATTACACGTCACTGTATGATAACACAGACATAATTAAAACAATAGCAACTGCCGTTAGACATGTCATTCGCTTGTAAGTATTTTCAGATTACACAGGCAACAATACAACCACAGCAACTGCTGTTAAAAAAATGTAATTAGCTTGTAAGATTGTATTTTCAGATTACACAGGCAACAATACAACCACAACAACTGCTGTTAAAAAAATGTAATTAACTTGTAAGATTGTATTTTCAGATTACACAAAAAAAAAATGAAATAAGACGTGCTTTTTTAAAAAGAGAATACAATGAGCCATGTTTCTTTTTATAGACATTTACCAGTGAAAAAAATGAAGCTACTTTATGTCATTGGTGATAAGGCATATAGCTCTCTCTCTCTCTTTCTTTCTATGTGTGTTAATCAATGTAAGAGAGTCAGTGCCAAAGTCTGTATGAGTGTATATGAATAAGTCTGTGCAGAATAATAGACAGCAGAAAGGAAGGATGGAGAAAACAGAGTGAGAGAAGGTAGACATAGAGATAGACAGATGAAATAAAGAATATATATATATATATATATATATACCTCTAAATAAACAACCATCACTTATTATAGTACATATATATATATATATATATATATATATATATATATATATACATATATATACTGTAAAGTTCTGCTCATTTTGTTTCGCACAACACTAACGTGTATATCTTCAAATAAAATCAAAAATAAGGATTTATCTTCAACAGTTATTTTCGCTAATGCACACGATATCGACTTTTTATATATTGGCAGAAATTTTTTGAATGCACTCCATATTATATTTGTTGTTTGTTTGTGAATGCCTGCTTGATTAAATATTACATGTAAATACATTAAAAAATGATCGATTCTTAAATCTAAACTTTTATGAAAAAGGATACTATCCAACGTTTTCTGTGGACCAGCACAATGAACTCTCCCGGTTCACCTTTAGACTTTACTATTCTCCAAACCTAGGTATTTTGTTTTCAAAAAGTTACACGCAAACACACATACTAATATGTTTGTATATATATATATATATATATATATATATATATATATATATATATGCATGTATGTATACATACATTTTTATTTGTTATAACTAGGTAGTAAATGAAACATAAAAACATAAAATGCCCAGTTTATCGTGCAACACTTACATTTCATACATTCAGACAAAACATATGTGTTATTTTGTTTTTAAAGTAAAAAACGTACAATAATTAAAATCACGAAGCACAGATCAATATAACATAATCAAGTTATCAGATTGGTTGAAGTATTGAAATATGCAATAATGGGTGGATTAATAGATGGATTAGTGGATATATATATATAAATGTATCGGTTGATGTATTAGTGTATGTATTGGTGGATGCATTGATGGATGTATTGATGGATGTATTGATGGATGTATTGATGGATCTTTTGATGGATGTATTGGTTGATGTAATAATGTATGTATTGATGGATGTATTAACTGATGTATAGATGGGTATATTAATGGATGTATTGGTGGGTAAATTGATGGATGTATTAATTGATGTATTAATGGATGTCCTTGTCTGAGTCTTGATAGAGTTGTACCAGTTGTATTTTAGTACTAGTGGTACTGACAGTGAAGTGTGTTGAAGTACTGACGACCGGCCTCACCAGCAGGGTCCCCACTCTAGGCTGGAGTGTTCTTGTCTGCAGATTATGTCTGGGGTCGATCCAGGCCAGACGACAGGAGCCACCTGCCTTCCCTCTCCACACCCCCACCCAGAGGTAGTTAGGGCAGTTAACACAATTGATTCTTCAACACGAGGGAGGAGGGGGGGGCGGATAGGGTGGTGATGGTGGTGATGGTGGTGATGGTGGTGATGGTGGTGATGGTGGTGATGGTGGTGATGGTGGTGATGCTACGTTATGATACTGGATTGGTGTGGAGTACAACATGAGTCTGTTGTGAGGATGTGATGTGAATAATTTATCTAACTCTTTCTTCTCTTTAATCTATTTTCCCCTCATTATCTCTCGTTTTTTTTTATTCTCTCTCCCTTTTCTCTAATTTTTCTCTCCCCTTTATCTCATTTTCTCTCATTTTCTCTCCTCTCTCTCTCTCTCTCTCTTATTCCCCCCCCCCCCCAAAATCCTGTATATAACAATGAAACTATGTTTGTATCTGGCTTTACATTTACGATCTGTGTATATCCGCATCAATGCTGTACCAGGAAATCACAAAACGTGACAAGAATGTTTTTAATTACAATTTGAATGTTGTTTGTTATCCAACTACTAGTAATTGGATATTTTGAATGTCTGATCTTAGTTTGTGAAATAAATAAGTCTACACTACAGAATGGGGACATTTGGTCGTTGCCTCGTTGATAGCCAAGGGGAGTTGAGTTGTTCATTGCCCCCCTCCCCCCACCACCCCATCCCCAAGTCCTCCTAGCTTTCAATGGTTATTTGACATTAATTAAGGAACTAACGGCAGGTTGGCGTTGCGTGAAGACAGGGTGAAGCTTGACTCTCTCTCTTAGAACTCTCTCAATGATAACTGCGGGCTGAGACTTAGTCTCTTAGAGCCCGTGAGATCAGACCTGCTGTGTCTCTCAACATCTGGAGACTGCCATAGAGCCCGATGGCCAGCAAGCTTCCGGACTGGTCCACCGTGTGGTCCGCCAGCCCGGGGCACTCAAAAAGTACATGATCCACGGTTTCCTCCATTTCTCTGCAGTGGCGGGAAAGGGAAACGACATTGGTCCTCATCCTCACAAAGTACGCACCAATAGGACAATGCCCAGTACGGAACTGGGCAATTAGTGTCGGTCCTCCTGAGCCCCCCCCCCCCCACCATGGATCAATTTCGGACTGCCGCTCCATCTGACTGCGGACATTTCTGCCCGTCACCCCATTGCCCCAACTTGAGAACTACAGTGTTCGCTCAAAAGAGCCTGATATCTCAGCATACGCTGCCTCAAGTTAATCTCGGTACTAGCCCTGTATGTTATGATGTTTACGTCTAATTTATATCGATTCGTGTCAACATTCCACTCATCCACTCATCTGTTCCTGATCCGTCCCACGAGTCAAACAGTTTGCCCACCCCTGTGATAGCCACACAATCTTTTTTTTTAAAATGTCGAGGATACAGAAGCGGATGAAATCTAAAGTACATCTTTTTTACATTACAAAATGAAAGGGAAATGTATTCCCATATCTACGCAAATGTATAACAAACACATTCACTTTATTTCCGATTATTGTTTGACTTAGTTTAATGGTATTTCGTGTTGTAATTTATTCTTATCAAGCTTCTACAGCTAGCCAGAGGTCAAGTTTTATTTCTGATATATTTATCTTGATATTTGTTCTCTTATACGATGTAGGGATGGGGGGGGGGAGGGGGATACGAAGAGAATCATGACGTCATTCATTCCTCTGGGGGGGGGGGGTCTTTGCTGAGTGTGACGAAAATATTTAAATGTCATCGCGTTGTAACCAGTGTTTGGTAGCACTATGGTGAGACGTCTATCTATGGACATTATTGCATGACTGTTTGTTACTATGTTTAGCACCTACTGTCATGTCTATAAATAAGTACAACCAACATCAGACCAAGTAGCCTAGTAGCATACATCCGTTCTGTAACATTTGTATTAATATCAACTAGCTGTACCCTGCAAAAACCTTTGCACAGAGTTATATCCCCTTAGGTTTGATCGGTAGGCTAGGTTATTTTTTGGTTTCGGGCAGATCCGATTTTTTTCATGATTGTATTTTAAACTGGAATACTGTTGTATTAATTCTTTACTTTCGATTTAACGCAGAGCCCAAATCGCTTATATATATATATATATATATATATATATATATATATATATATATATATATATATATATAGTTTAATTCAGCGGTTCATAAACTTTCGATGTCTGTGTACCCCATGTATTATTATATTCCCAATACTGAGTTTCTACGATCATGGTTACCCCTTATTTCATTATTTTTATCTTTAGCCGTGCATGTTTATCTAATGATCCCTTTTCTCAACGAGGACCGGTCCGTGTTTGATAATTTCATTGTTTTCATATACAATGTCACTGCCGCTCACAGGTGCTCAGCTTCCGGTTAACCTCTCGTCCATGGAAAGTCACACAATCCTGAGAGAAACATACCGCAGTAAAATAAAAAAAAAAAAGAAAATAATTAAATGTTTCTTGTGCGGCCCAGTACATTTCACCCACGGACCGGTAGCGGTCCGCGGCCCTGGAGTTGGGGGGACCACAGACCTGGGGTACGGGTACCACACTTTGGGAAACACTGGTTAAATGTATGTTTTCAGAACGTTCTGCTCTAGAAACAGTCTCTACCATACCCCGTGTTACAGACACAAACCTGTCTACCTACCATACCCCGTGTTACACACACACACCTGTCTACCTACCATACCCCGTGTTACACACACACCTGTGATTGAGGTGAGAGATTTCGTTGGTTAATTTTTTTTTCCGTGTGTTTTCTTTCTACATTTCGCACGTTCAAAGATAAACAATTATTGTTGAACTAATGAACGTTGCAGAGATTAAAGTGAAAATATTGTTTTGTTTATACATCTTTTTTGTTCAAAGATGGTTGAACGAATTTAAATGAAGATACACACTGCACGAATCGTTAATCTGAATCTATCCTCATTACATATCTATCTATCTATCTATCTATCTATCTATCTATCTATCTATCTATCTATCTATCTATCTATCTATCTATCTATCTATCTATCTATCTATCTATCTATCTATCTATCTATCTATATCTATATATCTATCTATTTATCTATCAATCTATCAATCAATCAGTCTATCTATCCGTCCGTCTGTCTGTCCGTCTGTCTGTCCGTCCGTCCGTCCGTCCGTCCGTCCGTCCGTCCATCCGTCTGTCTGTCTGTCTGCCCGTCCGTCCGTCCGTCCGTCCGTCTGTCTGTCTGTCTGTCCGTCTGTCTGTCTGTCCGTCTGTCCGTCTGTCCGTCTGTCCGTTTGTCTGTCTGTCTCTCTGTCAATTTATCCTACCGTTTATTTATTTTTATTCCTATCTATCATTTTCAGTAAATCTTCCAATACCGATCAATAAATTAAAACCCAGTAATGTAGACAACATATTTCTATTAATAGAGCGCTTGTAGTGTGTTCTCTCTAACATAACATCCCCAACGGCTGATAAACGTTACACAGGGATGCGGCCGTCCAACAAATAGCCGCTGACATTATCACACAGATAACATAAAATAAAATTAATTCATTTGACACATTGAAACTCTATCAAGAGCATGTAAGCCTTCCTTTGTCTTCCTAAATTCCATACTAAACAAGATTCGATCTGAATCAATGAGGAGTGAGATTCAATTAAAGCAATAATCTCTAGCAAAAGGATTTTGTTTTTCTCTGGAAATATCCGTTCTGAGTCACCTATTAAATATCTAGTCACGGAGTGTATAGCCACCGAGTATATAGCCACGGAGTGTATAGCCACGGAGTGTATTGCTACGGAGTATATAGCCACGGAGTGTATAGCCACGTAGTGTATAGCCACGGAGTGTATAGCCACGGAGTGTATAGCCTCGGAGTGTATAGCCACGGAGTGTATAGCCACGGAGTGTATAGCCACAGATTATATAGCCATGGATTGTATAGCCACCGAGTATCTAGTCACGGAGTTATAGCCACGGAGTGTATAGCCACTGAGTGTATAGCCACGGAGTGTATAGCCACGTAATATATAGCCACGTAGTATATAGCCACGGAAATTCTATCCACGTAGTATATAGCCACGGAAATTCTATCCACGTAGTATATAGCCACGGAAATTCTATCCGGGTTGTATCTAGCCACGGAGTATATAGCCACGGAGTATATAGCCACGGAGTGTATAGCCACGGAGTGTATAGCCTCGGAGTGTATAGCCACGGAGTGTATAGCCACGGAGTGTATAGCCACAGATTATATAGCCATGGATTGTATAGCCACCGAGTATCTAGTCACGGAGTTATAGCCACGGAGTATATAGCCACGGAGTATATAGCCACGGAGTGTATAGCCACGGAGTGTATAGCCACGGAGTGCCTAGCCACGGAGTGTATAGCCATGGAGTATCTAGCCACGGAAGTGTCTAACCACCTGAAGCTGGCGACCCACCTGAAATTCATTTGCGACCCAACAGTGGCTCGGGATCCACACACTTTGAGAGCCTCTGTCATAATGATAATAAATACCACACCTGTCACGTGATATACTAAGTATCATGAAACGGAGAAATAAGACTTTTTTTCTTTTCAATTCATAGACCAGTTTCCATCTGACAACTTTTATACATGTTTACAGACTGAATCATTCACCGTCCACCCAAGGTGTGAACAAAAATAAATAAATAAACACATCCAACAAACATGTTTGTACAATCTATCTCACATGTCACCAACAAACAGGGTTTACACAAACTAGCAAATGTCCAGAAACAGCCAAGCCTTTGTGTCTCTGTTATGCTCCTGTCATGATGTGATATCTTTAAAACAAAATTGCTACTCACACGGAATGAATTCATTCCCCCCGTCTGCACATTAACTGAAGGTGTGTCTTAATTCACTTCTAAATTTAGAACAAATAGACCACTTCTTTTAAATAAATTATCTATGTTTGAAATTGAAAAAAAAAAGGAATCAAGTCTAAGTTTCACTTAAGAGTTTCGCATTAAAAGAAAATTCAACTTAAGGTACATTATTAGTTTAACCTGATAAATGAGTTTGTTAACTGGTTAAAGTAGCAGGCATAAGACAGCGGTTAACAATCTTTTTTTCGCGACTGTACAACAACGAGTGCGAAAGTGTGTCAGCAGGTAGCATGACGCGTAAGTTCGCGAGTTAATGTACTTATTGTCATAAGGGAATGCGCTCATCTTTAAAATGTGATACTTGGGCAAGTGGATTTTGGTGATGAGTCACGCAGCAAACTGGCGACCTACTTCAAACTCTTGATCGCCACAAACAAAAATGTGCATGTTTCTGTGTACACCTGCAAAACATTTCCCGTACCTCTGCAAAACCTTTCCCATACAACTGCAAAACCTTTACCGTACCACTGCAAAATATTTCCCGTACCCCTGCAAAACCTTTCCCATACAACTGCAAAACCTTTCCCGTACCCCTGCAAAATATTTCCCGTACCCCTGCAAAACCTTTCCCGTACCCCTGTATAACCTCTCCCGTACCCCTGCAAAATATTTCCCGTACCCCTGTATAACCTCTCCAGTACCCCTGCAAAACCTTTCCCGTACCCCTGTATAACCTCTCCAGTACCCCTGCAAAACCTTTCCCCATACCCCTTAGGGTACGTGTACCAACCGTTGAGAACTGAGGCTCTGGAATGAAATAGTACTATAATATAGACATAGAACAAAATTTAATCCATAATTTAGTGAGAATGTTTTATGTTTATCTACGTATGCACCGAGAAACACACCACTCGAAGTGATATCACACGCAACAGTCGAAGTGATATCACACACAACAGTCGAAGTGATATCACACACAACAGTCGAAGTGATATCACACACAACAGTCGAAGTGATATCACACACAACAGTCGAAGTGATATCACACACAACAGTCGAAGTGATATCACAAACAACAGTCGAAGTGATATCACACACAACAGTCGAAGTGATATCACAAACAACAGTCGAAGTGATATCACACACAACAGTCGAAGTGATATCACAAACAACAGTCGAAGTGATATCACACACAACAGTCGAAGTGATATCACAAACAACAGTCGAAGTGATATCACAAACACCCAGTGACTGCTCAGTGGTCGAACTGAAAACAAATCTAAAAATTTTTTTTTGATCGTTAAATTCAAAACGTGATTGTTGTCTGTAAATATTTAATTATGATTTGATAATGTTTTCTTTAAATGATTCCTTCCCGTTGTTTTGATATTAGTTGCTAAGATTGGAGAAAGAGAAATTAAAGATAAGGAAACACACACAAAAACATAAACGAGACGTTCGGTCAATAGGAACAAACAAACAAAATCAATAGACGATTGACATGTTCAACGTCCTGTTACTGTAAAAATGCAAGGTGTTTGTTCGAATCTCGAAAATTTTAGACGTAACTTGGTGGACAATGATGTTTTGGCGTGGCGAGTTTGTGTGACAAAGGTTTACATGAAAAAGAACATCTCTCTGACGATCTGACAGTTAAATGACAACGGTTTACATAGAAAAGAAAATATATGTGAAGAGATGACATTTAAATGACAAAGGTTTACATGCATAAGAACATCTCTGTGACGATCTGACATTTAAATGACAACGGTTTACATGCAAAAGAACATCTCTGTGACGATCTGACATTTAAATGACAACGGTTTACATGCATAAGAACATCTCTGTGACGACCTGACATTACGACCCCCACCCCCACCCCCAATCCCCCGACCTTATCTAAACAAACGCCACTGATGTTCAAGATGGCTCCTCGCAAATCGTACAGAGATATCTTCTCTACTACCAGAGTCTATTGTAAACAGCAAGAGGCTGTCGCTACTCATACAGAGATATTTCCTCTACCAGAGTCTACTGTAAACAGCAAGAGGCTGTCGCTAAGTCGCCTGCCCAGTTTGCCACTCGAGTGAGCCCTAATGAAAATATCGCGTGAACACTCGTGAAATGACGCTCCCAGCCCTCACCCGTGGCATCAGATTTCCTGCCCCTCCCTCCCCCCCCACGCCCATCACCACGGCACCTTCCTCTGTCAAATGTAAACCAAGTGTGTAATTCGATCGGACTGAAATATTGACGGAAGGAAAATAAAGTGATATTCATTGAAAATTAATTTATTTCTAATGACCAGAATGACATTTAAGTTGGCATGTTTATATGACCTGATTTCCCATAAATCATGAAACTCTCTCTTTTAAAAAAGGTTAAAATGTCGATAATAGTATTATATATATATTTTTTTTAACTTGACTTCTCTGTCACATAAATGAATAGACTCAGACACCCCCCCTCCCACAATGTTGGGCTATAAATCACTTTTATTTCTTCTGTATTGCTATTCTTTCTTTCCTTTATAAAAAAAAATAATTCAACATTGCGACCTTACTGTGGGTATAAATGAGCCTCTTGCAACTTTGACAGACATGAAAATACCATCGGGCTTGTGTGGAGCATATTATATTGAGCATCGACGAGATAGATAATTATCTATCCAATTGATACATCCGTACCACTTTTTGTTAAACAAAGGGCTGCTTAGCAGAGCAATGGGAATGCACGGAGACCACATTTCGCTTTATCAAACAAACAACATAGTCTCATGAAACATGTCATTGAACCAACATCTATAAAACATATAGTCCCATGAAACATGTCATGGAACCAACATCTATAAAATATATAGTCTCATGAAACATGTCATTGAACCAACATCTATAAAACATATAGTCTCATGAAACATGTCATTGAACCAACATCTATACAACATAATCTCATCAAACATGTCATTGGACCAACATTTATATATAATGCCAATATATCAAAGTGTTTTTACCTGAGAGCTATCAGGCTTTGTATAGTATTATCATTCATGACATCATGATACATTTTAAATGTCTGTTTTACCTGACAAATACATTCACTCGTAATGTAAAATTATACATGGATTGCCAATGAGTTAAATATAGAATTAAGTTGGTCAGTCATAACCATAGAATATATATTATTTAATTAAAGCATTTAAGTTTTAAAAAATATATTCACAATAAGCTCAGCTATCCAGCCATTATATGTAAAGGTAAAGTTTGTCTAATTAAACTGGACAGAATGTCTGCCTAATGCAGACAAATAAATCTAGTTTGCTTAATTTAGACAAATAAATTTTTAATGAATAACAATGAATGAAACGTCTGCCTTATACAGACCAATGGGTTAAAAAATTAAATAGAACGTCTGCCTATTGTAAGACAAGAAAATAATAATTTCCCTTTAATGAAGGCACATTGCTGGAGTTTCTAGCTTATCAGACTTCAGTGACTTCTACTCTTTAAGTCCCACATTTTTTCTGTTATTGTCCGCTTTTGCTCCAGGAGAAAAAAAAAGTTTTATTAAGATAAGGAAGAAATTTTCCACTCGTGTAGGTCGTTTGTTTTTGTCTGTCAAATCAACTTGATCTTTGGTTTAACATCTTTCATCTACACTGGCACGATATGTGTGTCTGATATGTGTGTCTGATATGTGTGTCTGATAAGAGTGGCACTATATGTGTGGCGCGATATGTGTGTCTGATATGCATTCACCATTCCATTAATTAGGTCAGGAGTGGGCAAAGTTTTTGAACCTCAGGCCATAATGAGTTCATAAATTTGATAGTAGGGGCCGGACGGAGAGCAGATGAATGGAGAGTTGGTTTGATAGTAGAGGCCGCAAGAAGAGCAGATGGATGGAGAGTTGGTTTGATAGTAGGGGCCGGAAGGAGAGCAGATGAATGGAGAGTTGGTTTGATAGTAGAGGCCGCAAGAAGGGCAGATGGATGGAGAGTTGGTTTGATAGTAGGGGCCGGAAGAAGAGCAGATGAATGGAGAGTTGGTTGATAGTAGGGGCCGGAAGGAGAGCAGATGAATGGAGAGTTGGTTTGATAGTAGAGGCCGCAAGAAGGGCAGATGGATGGAGAGTTGGTTTGATAGTAGGGGCCGGAAGGAGAGCAGATGAATGGAGAGTTGGTTTGATAGTAGGGGCCGGAAGGAGAGCAGATGAATGGAGAGGTGGTTTGATAGTAGAGGCCGCAAGAAGAGCAGATGAATGGAGAGTTGGTTTGATAGTAGGGGCCGGAAGGAGAGCAGATGGATGGAGAGTTGGTTTGAAGTGGTAAAAATTAAATGTAAACGTCATTGATGCGAACCAGCGTAGTGGGGAGGGAGCATGAGGGACAGCCTTTAATGGCTCGCGGCCTTTGTTCCCCATGATTTTACCTGATTAGATTAATTGCTTTTGTATGAAGCATAGATTTAATATATGTATCATATATAATAATACTCATTTCCAGTGTGCGTTAAATCGAAAGTAAAGAATTAATACAACAGTATTCCAGTATAAAAATACAACCATGAAAAAAATCGGATCTGCCCTAAACCAAAAAAATAACCTAGCCTACCTATCAAGCCTAAGGGGATATAACTCTATGCAAAGGTTTTGCAGGGTACAGCTAGTATATATATATATATATATATATAAATATATATATATATATATGTGTGTGTGTGTTCGCTTTTTTCCCTTTTCTAATTGCTATTTCTTGTAGTATTATTCGTGCTACAATTAAATATACAAATCAACGAAATTCAATGTAACAAAAAAAAATGCTTTACAAGTTATTTAGAATACTATTTTTCTTTCATTATTTAAGAAGATGTAACAAGCTACATAAAAGCTATCTAAGCCAAGAAATGTTTTTATTAGATGAAGTCAGGTAGGGACCATTAATTGTGGTCACGGCTCACACCGTGCGATTTCACGCCAGCCGGGTTATCTACCGTAGTTATCGCAATAAAAAAAAACCCTGGTAATGTTTTTCTTTGGGCGAAAAGCTGCGATGGTGAAATCAATTTTTCAACACTTGAGAAGGTCGCTGATGTACTCGGAGTTATAGTCGGAGACATTTCAATATGTAGTGTGGTGATGGGGTGTTATTGGCGGAGACATTCCAATATGTTGTGTGATGATGGGTTGTTATTGGCGGAGACATTTCCATATGTTGTGTGATGATGGGGTGTTATTGGCGGAGACATTCCAATATGTTGTGTGATGATGGGGTGTTATTGGCGGAGACATTTCAATATGTTGTGTGGTGATGGGGTGTTATTGGCGGAGACATTTCAATATGTTGTGTGGTGATGGGGTGTTATTGGCGGAGACATTTCAATATGTTGTGTGGTGATGGGGTGTTATTGGCGGAGACATTCCAATATGTTGAGTGATGATGTGGTGTTATTGGCGGAGACATTTCAATATGTTGTGTGGTGATGTGGTGTTATTGGCGGAGACATTTCAATATGTTGTGTGGTGATGGGGTGTTATTGGCGGAGACATTCCAATATGTTGAGTGATGATGGGGTGTTATTGGCGGAGACATTTCAATATGTTGTGTGGTGATGTGGTGTTATTGGCGGAGACATTTCAATATGTTGTGTGGTGATGGGGTGTTATTGGCGGAGACATTTCAATATGTTTAACAGTGTTAAACATGTTTTAGCATACTTTACTATTACTACTTCTTTTTTCCTTGTAACTGTTGCAATCAATACTGCTTAATACCTATTGGAGTCATCTGAATGTTTTATCGATGGGGGTAAATTTAGTGAGTGTTAATACAACATTTATTGAATGTCAATACAACATTTAGTGGGTGTCAATACAACATTTAGTGAGTGTCAATACAACATTCAGTGAGTGTCAATACAACATTTAGTGAGTGTCAATACAACATTCAGTGAGTGTCAATACAACATTTAGTGAGTGTCAATACAACAATTAGTGAGTGTCAATACAACATTCCGTGAGTGTTAATACAACATTTATTGAATGTCAATACAACATTTAGTGAGTGTCAATACAACATTGAGAGAGTGCCGTTTACAGTGAGTGTCACCCAGAAACATTTACTTGCTGCCATGCACATCCTTGCTGTAACCAATGCCCGTTCATTACTATCCCCACCGTGTTGTTTATTCAAACTCTGCAGATCCATCCAAATGATAAAAGATTTTTGTTATTTTCTATTTAGTTTATTTCCTATGAGCTCAGCGAATCACAATGGATACAAAGTCTTGTACAGCCATGATGTAATGTCCGCCGGTGCATTGTGTGTGTTATCGTAACCACCAAAGAACAATTTCATTGGGTTAAAATTTTTTTTTTTATTTCTAATTGCTAAGACCCATTAACAGACATAGTTTTATATTCAATGAAAAACAACAGGAGCTAAACAAATTTGATATGCTCCCTCCCTTTTAGTCAACACAGTTTTTGATGTAGTTTGCATTATGTGCTGATATGTCTCACGCTATGACACTGGGGGAGGGTTTAAGTGGTGGGGAAAGGGGGCAGGGGTGACGGATCAATGAACATTTCTAATGTCAAGTTTAGTATAAAGGTAAACGGCCCAAACCATAATTTGACCTACAGAACTGATCTGAACTTTAGCATTGAATTGACTTTGAAGAAATAGCTATCTAGCAAACCCCAGTGAAAGTAAACGTTGAGAAATAGCCATCTAGCAAAACCCAGTGAAAGTAAACTTTGAGAAATACCCATCTAGCTAATTACAATGAAAGTTGAAAGCTGAGAAATAACAATCTAGCTGACCCCAGTGAAAGTTGAAAGTTGAAAAATACCCATCTAGCTATACCGAAGGGAAGTTAAGCCATATGCCTGGATGCGTCAACAGTGCCAACTGACAAAGTTTTTTACTTACTGGGTTGGCCCAGTCCCTGCCAAAAACAAAGCGTTAGTGGGCGGGGGAGTGTGGAGAAATGTCTTCAGATTCCCTGGTAATTTCCGGCACTACAATAAGGTCTCTGACGTCACTTCCGCTATTTTCATCATAGGTCCCAACTTAAAGATCCTGATAATGGCCCTGAAAAAAAAAAGATTGTTGGTGGATAAGAAAATTATTTCTTTATTATTGTGTGAGACAACGAGAAAAGGTGTGGTGTTTAGGGATGGTCTTATTTAAAATACGTATAGCTTAGCTTGAAATACATATAGTTTAGCTCAAAAAATATATGGTTTTGCTTGAAATTCATACACTTTAGTATAAAATATATATAGTTTAGCTCAAAATACATATAGCTTAATTTAGAATACATCTAGTTTTCTTCAAAATACCAGTACATATAAGTCAACTTGAAATACATACGGTTTAACTTTAAAATAAACACGATTTGCATTGAAACTAATAAAGTTTAGTTTAACTAGACATAGCTTAGACTGAAATACATATATTTTAGCATCAAAAGCATTTTTTTTGTCTAGCTATTAATGTAGTTTACTTCGAACTACAGATAGTACAAAAAGCTAAGTTTAAAATGTAAAGCGTCTAGTACAAATAGTTAAAGATCATTTACAAATAAATTAGTGAAGTAATTTAAGATTAAAGTAAATGGTGAGTGAAGTATATAGTGAGAATAGCTGGTGAACTAAATTATAATGTATTGAGTTGGTGAGGCAGAAGAAAAAATACGTCAAGTAATTGAGTAAACAATGGCGAATATACTTGTACAACATACGAAACGTCCACAAGCCCAATTATGGATGTTAATTATAACAAAATAAATGTAAATCAATTGTAATTTTGGGCAGTTGTTGCGTGCCCATAAAATCAAGTACAAATGTCTCATCGCTCACGTTGACGCTAATGTTTTAGCCAAGTTACCCAACATGAACAGTAATCTCAAAAATATGACATATCTTTAGATTTGTTTAAACTTTAAATAGAACAAAAATGGAATTTGTTTATGAATGCAAAGTTTTCTTCCGCTTTTTTTTTTTTTGGAGTAAAATAAATATGTGTGAAGTATCAATCACAGCAATGTGACATACCATTCACAACAATGTGACGTACAAATCCCAGCAATGACTTGAACTCCTTGCGGAGCAAAGGGCCTCTGCAACCACTCTCCAGCGCACTCTGTTTTGGGGGGCCTTTTTCAGCTCATCTCATGTTTGGTTGAAACTTTTCATCTCATGTTTGGTTGAAACTTTTCATCTCATGTTTGGTTGAAACTTTTCATCTCATGTTTGGTTGAAACTTTTCATCTCATATCTTTCATGTTTGGTTGAAACTTTTCATCTCATGTTTGGTTGAAACTTTTCATCTCATGTTTGCAAGACCTTCTCCAAGTGGTCTTAGGGCAGAGCCATTTTTATATAATTTCTTCTGGAGGCTTACTGTGTTAGTGACCAATCCATCTCCATTTTCTTCTGGATACTTTTAGGTCTATGAATCACAGCAATGGTAAGTACCAATCCCAACAATTAAGGTTAACAACAATTTGTTTTCTGTACTAAAAAAAGTACAACAAAGTTATCCTAATGAAAACAAAGTTGCCCTAATGAATGTTTAGTCTAAAATGTGAAATGACTCTCAAGTAAAAAGATATAACATGGGTAATCCTATGAGTTACACCAACTCACACAACATACGATAAGGTATTTGTAAGTAAATACATTTGCCAACAACCCCATTACAGCAATAATGTAATCATTGAAATGTTGGGGAGAACCGTAGTTTCAACCACAGACGTATGCTGAACAGAGATTGTCGCTAAATGACATGCGTGAACTTGTTGTGTTTTTTTTAAAGCTATTTCTCCCCTCTGAATTGCAAGAACCGGGGCGTGTACGGCAGGAATGATCCCCGTTGTACTATTGTACAGAAAGTCGCAGGCTAAGTACGGAACTAAACTAGTCTCATCATCAGCTTTATATACACACAATTTTTTTTTTAAAGTCCATGAATGAATTCAAACAACAATTATAGTGGTCAGGGCACAAAATGGTGGCCAACCTGCAAGCCTTGTTGACGTTGTTTAGTGACACAACGGGACTGCTCTCTTTAATATCTCATCAATAGGATCTGCACTTTACCTTCCTCATTACCTCCTCTTGTTTAGTACTGTTACTGATGATGTCATTACAGTTTCTTACCTAAGAGAGATTTCCTATGAATGGCCTCATTCTGGTGTAAGAAACTGATCAGCTTAAATGGTATAGAGGTTTGGTGGTCGGTTTGTTCAAGTAATGGACTTGATGACAGAGAAGGGAATTTGAATTTTTGTTATACACATAAAATATCTATTCCTTTCAATTCTAATAAAGAATAAATAAGAGAAAAAGGGTTGGAGGGGGGGGTGTACATTTCGTATCGTAGAAAACAGCTGATTGAAAATAACGGTAGTTATAGAATGGTCATGGACTATTTCATAACAATGTTCATTCAAAAAAACTGTTCATTGAATGATGTATACAAATATTGTTTCCTAAGATAACTCCAAACCAACCGTTGGCGCTGATAGAAATCACTCCCATCCATTACGACTTTATCTTTCGCAGTTTTTTTTTTATAGTTTTTTTTTTAAGAGGCTGGCAAACAGAATGAAGCGTAGCGATGTGTAGTTGGTTTGTTAGATGCAATGGATATGTATCGATACGTAGTCTATTTGTTTAATGCAGTAGATTGGTATTGATACGTAGTCTATTTGTTTAATGCAGTAGATTGGTATCGATACGTAGTCTATTTGTTTAATGCAGTGGATTGGTATCGATACGTAGTCTATTTGTTTAATGCAGTGGACTGGTATTGATTCGTAGTCTATTTGTTTAATGCAGTGGATTGGTATCGATACTAGTCTATTTGTTTAATGCAGTAGATTGGTATCGATTCGTAGTCTATTTGTTTAATGCAGTGGACTGGTATCGATACGTATTCGATTTGTTTAATGCAGTGATTGGTATCGATATGTAGTAGGTTTGTTAGATGTAGTAAATAGGTATAGTGAGTAAAACTTGAATGTGAGTCAGTGGCAACATGGTTGTGCCTGTCCAGCCACCTACATTTACCTTCCGTTGTGAGTTTACCCAGCTAAGGTTGGGTTGAAAGGGCGCTACGAAAAACCGTCCCATGTATTCGTTTATAGGATCTAAGAGACACAAATCTAATCCTTGTAAATAAACCAAGCCTGTATACTGCCTTCATTTCATTAATCGACTACACAATTAATTTATGCGGTGATCGATTCTAAAAACTGCTTCATGATCAATCACCCTAATGGTCAGTCATTGAAACGGTCAGTTATTGAAACGGTCAGTAACTGAAACGGTCAGTTATTGAAATGGTCAGTCATTGAAACAGACAATCATTCGTATTGTTTCAATGACTGACCATTTACAAAAATATACATTTTAACGTTTTTGGTCCCCCCCCATACACAAACCATCCCCATTAAAACAATATCGTACAACACCAACATATAGTCTGACCACTGCGGTCTGTGCACGCGAAATCATAAAATGATAATTAACAGAAACATTGAGACTTGACATTGTTCTGTGTGATACACTCGATGCAGTCAACGTCCGAATGAGCACCTGAAACTGCGACACACGACTAGACTGGCCACCTGTATGGTCATTTCTTGATATACACGACTAGACTGCGGGAACCTGTATGGTCGTATCTTGATATACACGACTAGACCGCGGGAACCTGTATGGTTGTATCTTGATATACACGACTAGACTGCGGGAACCTGTATGGTCGTATGTTGGTATACACGACTAGACTGCGGGAACCTGTATGGTCGTATCTTGATATACACGACTAGACTGTGGGAACCTGTATTGTCGTATCTTGATATACACGACTAGACTGTGGGAACCTGTATTGTCGTATCTTGATATACACGACTAGACTGAGGGAACCTGTATTGTCGTATCTTGATATACACGACTAGACTGAGGGAACCTGTATTGTCGTATCTTGATATACACGACTAGACTGAGGGAACCTGTATTGTCGTATCTTGATATACACGACTAGACTGAGGGAACCTGTATTGTCGTATCTTGATATTCACGACTAGACTGAGGGAACCTGTATTGTCGTATCTTGATATACACGACTAGACTGCGTGAACCTGTATGGTCGTAACTTGATATACACGACTAGACTGCGTGAACCTGTATGGTCGTATATTGATACATTTCAAACTGTCACATTTTTTTTAAATCTCTTAAGTACTCTCAACATACCAGAACGAATTTTACTTCCATAAATATTCTAAACAGAGTCCCACAAAAAATAAAATCTCAATAACATATCGTCCAATGGTGTATAGTCAACAACCATGTTGATTCTTTCCTGCAGTGAATTGTTCATAACGTTCACATGCGATACAGTAACAGCAAGGGGAGGGGAATAGAAGGGGGATAATCGGGGGGGGGGGAGGTTTGGGAGGGGGGGAAGCAATAAAAACATGGAAATAAGACAAAAACAATGGCCGCACCCAACCCAGTCTCTCCTACACACACACACACACAAGCACACACACACACACACACACACACAGTTTCTCTTATTTACTTCGTCTCGCCTGAATAAACACGGCCATTTTCTTCTGTTCGGAATCATCGACCGTAGATCGTTTGCAGTTCCTCTCACTCTGAGACGAATTAAAACAATAAGATTGGAGAACAATGATTGTCTCCCCCCTTGAGTCCAACGACTACCACATAATCTCGGACCCGACATCTGCTGCCAGGAATTTTATTTAGAGAGTATCAGGCATCTCAAATCACGACCAATCAAAACACAGCTTTTCCACGTGGAGAGTATTGACTGCTACATGCACTTTTGGTTATATCTTTAATGAATCAAAATAGGCAAAACACAAGAGTACTTCTCATTTATTGAAGCCCCCTTAGCCATATTATCTGATGGGGTTGGTCTTCTGTGGGGGGGGGGGATGGGGCCCAACACGGTGAACCGATTACGGTGTCCAATTATTTATTCACATGGCTCACAATATTTAAATTCAACATGGGCCCAACATGGGCTGATGACATCTACAAGTGTCTCATGACGTGTACCAGTGTCTCATGACATGTACAAGTGTCTCATGACGTGTGCAAGTGTCTCATGACGTGTACAAGTGTCTCATGACGTGCACCAGTGTCTCATGACTTGTACCAGTGTCTCATGACGTGTACCAGCGTCTCATGATGTGTACCAGTGTCTCATGACTTGTACCAGTGTCTCATAACGTGTACCAGCGTCTCATAACGTGTACCAGCGTCTCATGACGTGTACCAGCGTCCCATGACGTGTACCAGAGTCTCATGACTTGTACCAGTGTCTCATGACGTGTACTTACATGGGCTGTTAGAGCCAAAGGAAAAAGATGAGGAAAAACCTTTCTACATATTGTTTGTATCAGTAGAGAAACAACCACGGGCAGAACTAGTGGACTGCCATCACCAGGATTCGAGCCTGCTGCACGTTAATCTGCCTCACCTCATCGCCGCCTCCTAGCTACCTGTTGAACTCTATCCACTCTTTCCTTAACAGGTTTTAAAACTCCCATGGACTAGATGTCACATAAAACGTTCCATTACAACGATTACTCTCGAAATAACGAAAAACAACAAATTAATGTTCGTTGAATTGAAAGGTGCGGACCAAAATGTCAATTTGTTTTGAGTTAAAGGTTATCTCTCTTGGCTATCGACAGATGACTCTTGACAGACGTATGTTGTAAAACTCTATGCATGTAAATGACGTCCTAAGTTCTATGTCTGGCAAATGTCAGATTATAACCAGAGATAGAGCAGGAGGACGCTGGCCGCTGATGGCTGTGTTACTGTTAATTGATACTCCAACAATCTGTTAGCACGACACTTCCATATTGACAGAACATAACAACCTTGACTTAACATTTTGCTGTGTCACACTCTCGTTGTGGGATACGGACGCTCATACAATACGAGACAGTATTGTGTAGCATGTCTGACAATGTATCTGTCAATATATATATATATATATATAACTTTCTATAAGACTATATATTATCTCTGCCAGTTAGTCTGTATGTCTGCTTTCATGTATATATGTCCTTCCATTCATCCACCCATTTATCCATCCATCTTCCAACCCATCCATCTTCCGATCCACCCATCTATCCCTCCACCCATCCATCCATCTCATTCTATCAACTTAAATATCTGTACTTATCCATCTTCCTCATTGCCTGCCTTACTTTCTGTCTATCCATTTATATATTAATTTATGAATTTGTTTACCTCATTATTTGTTTGTTCTCTTGTCTGTCTGGTTCATTTGTTGTCTATTTCTTTATTTATCTGTTTATAAATCTGCGAGTATCTCCGTCTTTCTGTTTGTCTATCTATATGTCTAGTTGACTGTCAGTGGTTCTGTGAAATTCTGTTTAATCTGAGATCTCCCTTAGTCTGCATATCAACTCAAAGCCATGCATTTCTATTTCACTAATAAAATACACTCAAATATACTTAAGCCCATTTTTTAAATGTACAAAGTTGAAAAGAAAAGTACAAGAATGTGATATTCGAGACTAAAACATTAGCATGGACCAATAAGAATTCTGCCCTAGATATTGTCTCCCTTATCTCGTAAACTACCGGACACTACCCGTCCCGCCCGCCACCCCCACCCCCCAGCTCCCATCATTGAGTCCCCAATATGAACTACAGGACTGAACATCCATCACCCCGCCATGCAGATGGAAGATATTTACAAAATAAGTAGCCACTACTGGTCAAATTCTACCAAACAGTCACTTGACCTATCCATCATCCATATCACGTCAGTAAACACTGCCATCCATCATCCAGGCGGCACAACAAAAACATCCACAACCGTAATGTGTGTATTGACTGAGACGAAATAATACGCTGCATTACAATTGTGTTGATTTACATCTCACTGCGCCGATGAACTATATCAGAGGTTCTTAAACTTTGAATTCACTGCGCCGATGAACTATATCAGAGGTTCTTAAACTTTGAATTCACTGCGCCGATGAACCATATCAGAGGTTCTTAAACTTTGAATTCACTGCGCCGATGAACTATATCAGAGGTTCTTAAACTTTGAATTCACTGCGCCGATGAACTATATCAAAAGTTCTTAAACTTTGAGTTCACTGCGCCGATGAACTATATCAGAGGTTCTTAAACTTTGAATTCACTGCGCCGATGAACTATATCAGAGGTTCTTAAACTTTGAATTCAAGGAACGCCTCTATTCTCTGTCTAACCAGATATTGAACAGACCCCCCCCCCTTTTTCCCTTACAGTTACAATGACCAGACGTCTCAGTTTACTCATGACACGAACCAGTGTCTTATGACGTGTACCAGTGTTACATGACGTGTACCAGTGTCTCATGACACGAACAAGTGTCTTATGACGTGTACCAGTGTCTCATGCCACGAACCAGTTTCTTATGACGTATACCAGGGTCTTATGACTGTACCAGTGTCTCATGACACGAACAAGTGTCTTATGACGTGTACCAGTGTTACATGACGTGTACCAGTGTCTCATGACACGAACAAGTGTCTTATGACGTGTACCAGTGTCTTATGACTGTACCAGTGTCTCATGACACGAACCAGTGTCTTATGACGTATACCAGTGTCTCATGACACGAACCAGTGTCTTATGACGTGTACCAGTGTTACATGACGTGTACCAGTGTCTCATGACACGAACAAGTGTCTTATGACGTGTACCACTGTCTCATGACACGAACCAGTGTCTTATGACGTATACCAGTGTCTTATGACTGTACCAGTGTCTCTTGACATGAACCAGTGTCTTATGACGTGTACCAGTGTCTCATGATGTGTACAAGTGTCTTATGACGTGTACCAGTGTCTTATGACACGAACCAGTGTCTTATGACGTGTAACAGTGTCTCATGACACGAACCAGAGTCTTATGACGTGTACCAGTGTCTCATGACGTGTACCAGTGTCTCGTGAATTATACCAGTGTCTCATGACGTGTTCCAGTGTCTCATGACTTGTACCAGTGTCTCATGACGTGTACCAGTGTCTTATGACTTATTCCAGTGTCACATTACGTGTACCAGTGTCTCATGACGTGTACCAGCGTCTTATGACGTGTACCAGTGTCTTATGACGTGTACCATTGTCTCATGATCTTTCCAAGCGTCAATAAATTAAGACTTTTTTTTGTTATCCCCATTTTTTTCAGCCACATCAAAGTCAGCACTGGCAACAGATCCATGGAGCAAATCATGGGACGGGAAATGTACGGACCCGAAAAAATGTATCGATGACACTCAAAAACATTTCCTGTACTTCTATACTTTCATGAGGAATTTATGATCAACAGAGTGTACGGTGTTACGGTACGCTCACAACATGCCAGCACACAAATATACACTTATGATTTTGTTTTATTAGGTCTTTACGATCGCGTTACTTTTCATGATAAGCCTTTTATAAATCATTATTAGATTTATATCACTATGTTAATGTCTGTGGGGGGGGGGTAGAGGGCGTCCCATGTTGTCCCTCATTGTCCCACTTTCAAACTTTTTTTTTTGTATCCCATTCCACCGCCCGGAAAAAAAATATCTGGTTGTCTAACTGAACTCTTTCAACTCTACTCCACTCTGCTTTACTGTACCTTTGCTCTACTATGCTTTAATGTACCCTGCTCTACTTTACTGTACCCTGCTCTACTTTACTGTACCCTGTTCTACCCTACTTTACTGTGCCCTGCTCTACCCTACTCTACTGTACTTTGCTCCAGACCACTTCACTGCACCATGTTCTACTTAACTGTACTATGCTCTAGTCTACTTTACTGTACCCTGCTCTAATCTACTTGGCTGTACCTTGCTCTTCTCTACTTGACTGTACCCTGCTCTAGCCCACTTTACTGTACCCTGCTCTACTCTACTTTACTGTACCCTGCTCTA